>JAJMIE010000010.1:0-352248 GCA_030575195.1 Sugiyamaella boreocaroliniensis | reverse complement strand
GTAACCTTCGTAACCTTCGTAACCTTCGTAACCTTCGTAACCTTCGTAACCTTCGTAACCTTCGTAACCTTCGTAACCTTCGTAACCTTCGTAACCTTCGTAACCTTCGTAACCTTCGTAACCTTCGTAACCTTCGTAACCTTCGTAACCTTCCCACTTCACTCTTCACTTCTTTACTAAATACTAACTACTAATATTGATAGACCCAATATTACTGTTTATACTCTACATTTACAGATCATCCCACAACCTCCTCTGCTACGAAGCCTATTAGCTATCCATACTAATTCTCCCTAAGTTGACCTTATACGACTTAGATATACCTTTCATAAGCTCTAAGTTACCTCCTCGAGATTTTTTTATTTTTACATAGCTTGTCCACTTAGCTACTCCATAATCTATTTTAGTTAACTTTTATTTTTATGTTTTTTACGTACTTGACTGTCGGTACCCCTGTGGTTTTTATTTGTCTAGAGTCACCCAAACCCTTGTAACCTTCGTTCTTGTATTCGTTCTCGTCATATTTTCTATTGTTGTAATTGTTAGTCCCGCCTTCCAGTCACCCAAACCCTGTTTACCTTCATTTGTGTTCGATCTTTTCGTTATTCGTTCGATTAGTCACTACCAACAAGATGGGCCCGAAATCAGATAGCCTTTACTCTTTTATTTTCCTTTTATTCTTGATTGTTAGTGGTTTGTAACATCAATTACCTGGAGCCTGACAACATTTATTCTTGAATTCATCTGTGGTACAGTGCCAACTCATTCTCACCCCAACCGCAACCCACATGACTTCAGTGGTTATGCCGATTTCTATCAATGTTCGTGAGATGGTTTTGTGATGGACTCCAGGTGCCCGAACCCTTACTTACCGGTTCAATCCTTTTCAGGCCTGTCAACCGTTACCTGGATAAGCCCGAACCCGATTAGCTCGTATCATTATATTCGTTCTCTCGTTTAAAGTGTTTCAGTACGGGCACCCAGTGCCCCAACCTATTAGGTCAACCTTCTAACCTTCCTCTATACTATGTTTATTATTGTCATCAACTATGTATTCCATATAGCTGAAAATACTTTAACTGTCTCTTCAGTCTTATAATCGTTGTCTTTCAGTTGTGTTCAGCAGCACGAAACTTAGTTCCTGATGTATAAAATGCTAATGTATGACTACTGAGAGGCGATACGGGCATAAACACGATGATTGTGGCGCCATGGTGAGCTTAAAAAGCGATATGACGGAGATGAGAGTGGGTAACTTCATTTGCCTGGTTCAGCAACTGTTTCAACCTGCTTGAAACGTGTTTGATTGTCGGTATTACTCTGTCCCAGCACTGTACTGCTAGATCCCAGACCCAACGATGTACAGTCTCCAGCTCATAAACAGAGCAGGACATTTCTACTAGGTAGCCTGAATAGGAAGCGGAGGACAATTGCAACCTCATAAGAAATGATCTAGTTGATAGATCCACTTTGGATATATGGTGGTACAGTCCCGCAACTGGGCTTCAATTATAAGCGAAGACCATGGGAAATAAATCGCACTCAAGTACCAGCGCCGTTAATGGCATGCCAGACACTGTACACCACCTAGCACCATACATATCAGCAACCTATGAACTTTATCCGGAGGAAGCACGGGACCGGGGGTTTCGTGGTCTCCTTGGGAGAGTTGGCGGCACGTCTGGATTGAGCGCGGGTGCTGGCCATGATGAGAAATGTTTTGGCGCGGCTTCGGTGGATTGGGAAGGGAAGGAGGGGACGGGATCGGAAAAGCATCGCCACCAGATGTAAGAGGACGGGGTGCTCTTATGCGTTTACACTGTAGAAGGGTTAATCCTATAAGCGTATTCATGTTAGTTATACTAAACAGATCCCTAGTGATCTGTGAGGATTCCAGAGGGGTTTATATAGCAGAGAGAGAGATTGAGATGAAACAGCATGGCGTGACCACGAGGAGTGCCGTGTGCTAAGAGAACATTTGTGGGGGAGAAGCGAGTCCTGAAACACACCAAGGAGGCACGAGTGAGATTGATCGTCCGGTTCATATTGTTCCATCGAAAGAGAGTAAGGCCAATGTAATTAAAACCTCTCACACTCGTCTGGATGTGCCCCATAAATTTCACTCACTATTTCCATGGTGATCTTGGACGTCGATTTTACGATCCATTATGCACTACTATGCGTGTTGTAGCGACAAATACATTACTAATGATAATCAGGCGTGTTCTGGATTGGTTAGATTGTTAACTCCGAGATCTCGACCCTCAGCCGCCACAGGCGATGCGGCGTGCTTATAAGACCGTTAAAGACCGCTCTGCAACTCAACTATAAAGGCGCGTATGATTTCGGTGCTTTTTCCCTCACTATTTCCACAATGTCTTTTTCTGATTACAAACAGGTTCTTGGCAACTTCCTCGTAGGAGAGCCTAACTATACAGAGCACGATTACCCCGACCTGTCTGGTAAAGTGTTTATTGTGACTGGAGGTCCTACAGGTGTGGGGTTCCAGGTATCGCGACTTTTGGCGATGAAAAATGCCAAGGTGTGGCTGGTTGCTCGAAACGAAGGCAAAATCCAGGACGGTATGGCCAAGATCAAAGAAGAATTCCCTAACGCTAGGCTCGATTATTTCATGGCCGACTTTGCTGACCTGCGCTCCATCAAGCGCGGCGTGAAGAAGTTCCTTGACTCGGAAACACAACTCCACGGTATTGTACACAATGCTGGTGTGATGCATCCTCCTAAAGGCTCGACGACGAAACAGGGTTATGAAACACAACTGGGCGTCAACTGTCTTGGCCATTTTCTACTTCAGCGATTCCTCGACGACATAGTAATTCGAACGGCCAAGACGGCACCTGCCAACTCGGTGCGTATTGTCTGGGTCACTGCTGATGCGTACTTGTCTGGGTTGGACTCAAAGTTGGGCGTTGATTGGCTAGCTCCAGCCTCGAAGTTTGGTATGTGGCCCCTTTATGGCCGATCCAAAGCAATAAATGTCGCTCAAGGAATCCTATGGCCAAAGCATCATTACGGTTCTGATGTCGTCAGTGTCAGTGCCCACCCAGGTTTTCTAAGAACTGAACTCCAGCGCACAACCACCGGAGTGCAGAAGCGGATTATCGATTGCGTTCTTCACGATCCCATCAAGGGTGCTTACACGGAACTGTTCGGTTTGCTGTCACCAACACTGACTACCGAAGATAACGGTTCGTACCTGATTCCCTGGGGTAAGATAGGATACACCAACAAGGCGTTTGTCGGGGCTATGACCGGTTCACGAGGCGATCAACTGTGGCAGTGGCTGAGCGAGTCGACAGGCGATTACTTTTGAAAATTTAGATAATATAACCCGAATTATTTTCATCAAGTACCACATTAAACGAGAATCTATGTAAGCTGCTGTGTGCTCCTGTAGATAATAACAATTGTCCGTTCTCAGCTTGTTTAGTTATAATTAGTCTAGGCCACGTATTGTATATTTACGGTGGGTCGGGGTGCCTATTGGTTGGAGGGTTTGGTCAGGTAGGTCGTAGGACCTGTCAATACGATTTGCTTTATCCAAGGCTGTGCATCCTCGGGATGGTAGAGTTCTCCGATGCGAAGTAGACTTCTATAACTCTCTACAGTCGTTACAAGGAGCTCTTACCCCCGTCTGCATTGGAATTGTTGATCTCTTTTCGCCGATAGCTATCTTAACTACTGGTCGCCCAGCCGGCTGGGTACAGCACTTTATGCTACTCCCTTACGGGGGGTTAGATATGTGCAAGATGATGGACGAGAAGTATGAATTGGATTGGTATACTGACATGGATCGCACTAGTCGCGAGCTCGATGAAGCTGAGATTTGGGACGATGATGACAACGAAGCCAATTTTGTCTGGAACGAAGAGGTGCGACGTGCTATGAAAGCTGACTTCGACCGGTCACATATCAGTTAAGCCAGTAAGAGATTGCAAGGAGCGAGGGTTACGAAACGAAGTGCACTAGCGACAAGCCGTCTGAGATGGAGCCCGGCACCTAATCACCGTATGCCTCGTCTGCTACACAGCGACCATAAGATGTTATAAGCAGCTATTGCCAGAATGGTGCAACCAAATAAGTTGAAAATATGATGGCAGCACGTGTACATACAAATTCGTACGTAGAAATTCTATGTCCGAGGGATTTCATTAGTAATACAAAGAGTTAAGCGAAACAGACAGGACTCGATTCAACTGTTATTCTTCAGCAAGCTGTGGGCTCCATCCACAATTCGACCCCATTACTAATCTGTGACGATTACCAACAGTAACGAAGTCACAGGGTGCTTGTAATATGCTCACAAGTTAAGCTTGTTGCAGATATTATCCAACGATGAGGGTCACCAAACTATGCACAACTCTTACATTCATGATGTGCCTCCTATATTTTTTTTTTTGGAGACATTTATTTGTCACAGCAGATGACCAATGGTGGAGGAGCTTTGTTCCAAGACTAGCACGACACAGCCAGGTGCGGAAAACCCTCAGCCCCGCAATCATTTGTTGGACGTGACATCAGTACGGCGTGCTAGACTGCCTCGGCCGAGGATGAACAACGGCATGGCATAAAGTTGCGCAGCTATGCACAGGGTTGCGACTCAACTGCAGTAGCTCGCAGATTGTTACTTTATTAGGATCTGCCAGAGCTGGCTTCATGAACGAAACAAATAGCAATGAAGACGAAGAGGCCTAAATTCACAACAAATCAGTATAGACTGACTGCATTACTAATTAGAATGCATGTTAGGTACAGCTTCGTATCCAATGGTTCCGTCAAAACAAAAGCGGCGTCCCCACAATGCTGCACAAAGCTGCACGATGTTGCATCTCTGCGCACGGCTGGTACCAAGGTTGGGGGTTTTCCGGTCAGTTATTTGTAAGCATTTTCAGCCGCGGAACTTCATCTCCAGTAACTTTCGATACAAAGCCTTTCTCGGTTGCGCCCCAAAAACATATATAAGCAGCCATGATCGGACTCGAGGATCGATTATTTGCACAGATAAATTGGCTTCTCTTATAACTACAACCTCGGTGCTGTAGATTACACGAGCGCGGATCCACTCCATCTGTTATTTCACGCCGCGCGTTTTTCGTGTATTTGCTTTCCGATCCTCTCCCTCTCATACATCATGTCCATGGCTTCCGAGGACGTGGAAAAGGCCATTGCCGGTGAGGTCCTGGATCCCACACCCGGCGGGCGACCGTCGTTCTCTGAACTTGAGGTGTCGTCCGTGTCCGAAGCTTCTCCGGGCCCCGCACCACCTGTGTTAGCCGTGCAACCCCCGCCAAATGGCGGCACTGAAGCCTGGCTCCAGGTGCTCGGCGGCTTTTTCGCCATGTTCAACTCGTGGGGAATCGTCAATGCATTTGGTGCCTTTGAAACATACTACCAAACAGACCTACTGAGCCATGAGACTCCGTCTACGATTGCGTGGATTGGCTCCATCCAGGGCTTCTTCATCATGGCTTCGTCTATTGTGTTTGGCCGCATGATTGACGCAGGTTACGTGACGTCACTGCTGTGGACTGGTAACTTCATGCTGACATTCGGTATCATGATGACGAGCATTTCCAAAGAATGGTACCAGATCTTCCTGGCTCAGGGTGTATGTGCAGGCATCGGGTGCTGCTGTTTGTTCGTCGTGGCCATCGGCGTCGTGTCCTCGTATTTCAGCACACGCCGTGCTGTGGCCATTGGCATTGTTGCCACCGGCTCGTCCATTGGTGGTGTCATTTACCCCATCTTTGTGCACCGTCTCATTGATCAAGTCGGGTTTCCGTGGGCCACGCGAGGTGTGGGATTTGTCGCGTTCACTCTTTCCATCATCCCGTGTGTTCTCATCAAGCCGCGACTTCCTCCACGCAAGTCAGGTCCATGGATCGATTACGACTCATTCAGAGACATCCCGTACATTCTCTACACCCTGGGCGTTTTTTTCGGCTTTATGGGCCTCTATGTCCCGATCTTTTTTATTCAGTCGTACTGCCTTGAGGTTGGCATCGACACCAACCTGGCCCTGTATATGACGGCCATACTCAACGCGGGCTCAGTTGCTGGTCGTATTGTGCCCAATATTATCGCCGACAGAATTGGTCCCTACAACGTCGTTCTGCCCTGCACGGCAGCCGCTGCTTTGTTGGGCTTCTGCTGGCTGGCCATTGACAAGGAAGCCAGTGTCATTGTGTTTTCCATTCTGTATGGATTTTTCACTGGAACGTTCGTGTCGCTCCCCGCATCTTGCATAGCATCAATCACAAAGGACTTGCGCACCTTTGGCACGCGTATTGGAATGAACTTCTTCCTTGGCGGCTTTGGAATTCTCATTGGTACCCCTGTCGCTGGTGCACTTATTGACAACGACAACGGCAGTTATACGACAGCCAAGATTTTTGGCGGAGCTCTTGTTGTAGCCTCGGCCGCGTTCATTGGTCTCGCCCGTTTTTACATCTCGGGACCGCGCCTGCTTGTCAGGTGCTGAGCAAAATCTAATTGCTGATTGCATAAATCGACCTCATGATAGTAATAATATTCGCATAACATTGATGCTTTATAGAAATTGAGTTCGTCGCTCAAATGTAGTTTGCTTCTAGGTTTTACACCTTAACAATCACCGTGCTAAAGTTTCCCACCGTTAACATGACATAAAGCTTTTTTCCGCTATAATAACATTTGCAACCATAGGGGGGCTGGAGTCGCTGGAGTCTGGAAGTTCTAGACTCTAGAATCATTTACAACTCATCGGCAGGGACAATAACAGGAGTCATGCTGGACAGAAACCAGATCACGAGCTCGGAACTCGCCCAAAAAAATGAGACTTCAAATGGTCAATGGATTTGTCGTCGGTCTTGGGTCTGCGTGCGCGAGAAAGCCAGCGAAACTTATGAACTTATAGACCATTAAGTAGGAAAGTCACGTAGTTATGAAGCCTTCTTTTTTTTTTTGACTATGTGCAGAGAGCTAGAATAAAGGGGTAGGTTGCTATCTATAAAAAAGATCGCAGGGCACGAGAAGTGTTCAAGTATGTATTGATAAACAGACTTTTGATGCTGTGCCCGTAATCATTAGACCCAAACCAAATTTGAAGGTCGGAACCCTAACATATACGATTGGCTATGTACTTCCCGCGGATTTCGGCAAGTCCAAGCCGTAGCCTTTGGCTATGTGGATCTGCATACGAAGCATCAGGTAAAACCCAAATTAGCTCAACGCCGAATTGATAGTTTAAAGTATCGCAGTCTCTCTTTCGAACGCGTGGCATTACGTGAAAATTCACACCAGAGACAATTTTTCATTAGTCTCACAAGAAGTCGAACTCTGCTAATTCCATATGCTTAACATCTACTTAATATCAATTAATTATAGTCTGAAACAGCAAAGAACTCGTATAGAACTAATCACGAATTTAATAAAAGATCTATAAAAATACGATGCACTGTATAAATAACCATCCATCCAATTCAGGCCTTGAACCCGAGGTCTTCGAACGACTTGAGTGTGTCCTCGATCGTCTCAGCCATGGTGTGAAACTGCAGCTTTCCCTCCAAGTCTTTTTCTGTGGCGGAATAGTCGATGTAACTCTTGCCAGCGAAGAAGGTGGCGGCATCTACAGAAGAATCCACCTCTACAACCTTGTCCTGGTAACCAGCGATCTTCGTCCTCTTGGCATGCTCCACGAGATCCTTCACAATAAACCGGTGGGGTCCAACATACCAACGTTTACCAGCCGCAAGTTGAGGCTCGTTAAGAGCAAGTACATGAGTAGCTGCAACGTCACGAACGTCCACAAACCAACCAGTTGTGTCCTGGGGAACATTAGTGGTGAAGACACCATTCCAAAGTAAACTAGAGGAAGTGTTCAGGGACTCGGGGCTCTGGACATCGCCAAGAATGGGACCGAAAATAAAAGGAGGTGCGATAGCAGTGACAGTGAAATTGGGCTTCTCCTCGTCTTTGAACTTCCACAATGCCTTTTCAGCAAGTGTCTTCGACACGCTGTAAGCGACCCACCCACCTTCGTTCTTGGCATCTTCTAGAGTGTCGGGGTTGAAGTCCTTCTCTGTGATGCGGAGCCCTAGTCCCAACTGGTGGTCCAGAGATATCATGGATACGATGGAAGAGGTAACAACAACTTGGGTAACCTGGGGCGCATATTTCTTAACTGCCTTCAAGATGTTGAGCGTTCCGTTAAGAGCAGGGTCAATGACATCGCTGGGGTCCTTAGCGTCGAGTACAAAGGGCGATGCGGTATGGATGACACGAGTGATGTCGGTGTTGGATTTTAGAGTGTCGTCGTACGCCTTGTCGACGGCAATGTCAGCAATGTACGAGAAAGTCACGTTGGAAGCGTCATAACCCAGCTTTGCAACGACGCTGGAAACATCCTTAGCACGCGACTCGTTGCGGACAGTAGCGACGACCTTGTAGCCATTTTTTAGTAACTCGTTGAGAACATGCAGAGCAAGAAAGCCAGAGGCTCCAGTAAGAAGAACAGTAGCAGAGGACATTGAGAGGATATTGGCTGTGAATTGATTGATCAATTGAACTGATTTTACCGTTATGTATTTATTGTGCTCTTTTATATAGAGATTCTATGGATACCGCTTTCACACATTGTACATTTTGTCTACCCGCGGAATATTTCTGATGCGTGTCGTAAGATTCCGTGTGTCATGTTTTTTTTTTTATTTACATTGCTAATCTTCGTTACTAAGATGACTGTTTCGACACTAAAAGATGTATTTTGTATGGCATATTTGTGGAGGGAGTGGGGTACCAAGGGCGGAAGCGGAATTCGTCGGAATAAAGCCCCCGCTTTGTAAGCCTATGGCTGCCACTATTTGTCAGCACGACGCCCGCAGCTCCAATGCTACAGTAGCTCCCTCAACGTGTGATGCGAGCTTATTGTGAGTATCATTGAATCTTGTCGTGTCTAGTGGATCGTCGTGACATTCGACCTTATACGAAGCCTCGAGTAATCAAACTGGACTGGCAGTTACATATTAGGGTTTGTATCCCGAATTGTCGTATGGTAGGAGAACAAAGTACCACTTGTCACGTGATGATATGGACTTCGTTCAGAGCATGGGGAACTATAGTCAAAAGTCAACTGGCTCTATTTGGGTCTAGTATGGTCCAGGCCCCGATATTACATTCTCTGTTTCAGTTCATAGTGTTGACTTTTCATTAACCGGGGCTTTATCTCAGACATGGATGGAACCTGGAGTGACTTGTTTTGGACCGTTCGAAAGATCTTGCTGAACTATACATGTTATTTAAGTAGTATACGACTTCGCTGTGGAAACAGTATAACCCCCAAATGGCACAACTCGCTATTCACACCTACGTTTCAAAGCACAATAATAAATACAGAAGGTTACTAACATAAATAATGAACAGTTAAAACGAGTGGTTACTTTTACACGGTCGCGGGAACATTCTCCTCATTGACGCTGGCGAATATATTCGCAGCGGTGAAAGCAGCTGAATAGGCTGTGGTGACAATTCCTAGAAAACAGCCCAAGTATGGTAATATCGTAGTGGGACTTCCATACATGACATAGAAGCATGCATTTATAGTCCCGATACCCAATAATGCGGTTGTGATGACGGCTAGGAGTCCAGAAGGAGTGAGACTCCAGCGAAGGGACTCCAAAGACAGTGAATTTTCCTGTGCGAGGTGATCAGACGGAAGGTCAATATACGACCGCATCTTGACATGTTCGTCAATATATTCTGACGACACCTTGACAGTGATGCCTGCAAACAAGATCACAAGCATACCGAGTAGGTACTGAAGTACGTCGGGGTCAGTAAGGCTGTATGCAGACGGCTGCATCATTCTCGGTTGAATGACAACCCATGGTTTCGTTGGTGGCAGATCCATATTTTGGATATATAATTAGAGACAGCCCCGAGGGTAGTCAGAGAACTTTAGAGCCAACACGCTTTTGCTCAACCGTCACAATTGGTGCGACCCAGGAAGGAGAACAGTAACCCGGCAAGATGCAGGTTAAGTTCAACAGAGGGCCAAGAACGGGTAACACTCTTAGTCCAAAAAGTGCGTCAAGGACGGGTAAGCACTTTATAGGGAGGCCAATAACCGCTCGGTAGGGGGTTCAGTAGCAGTGGAAATGGGTGAGACAAATAATTGTCAGGTGGTGGGTTTACAATGGCGGAACAGTCCAGCAGTACGGATTTGCTAGTAGTTATATACCCCACAAGTAATGGGCACTAGGCAACGTGGAACGTGCAGAGCGGAGACCTGAAAAGGTGGTGTCATAAGACTCTGCAGATCAACCCGCTGCATTAGGCTGCGTTAGTGGAGCTGCTTTATTGCACGCTGCCTGCTAGACTTGGGTGAAAGGTGGGGTAAGCTGTCCCCCACGTTGTAGAAAACTATTCAATGATAGACAGAAAAACGACAGTCGAATGGCCATAAGGGCGCCTAGTAACGGACAGACAAGACACCGAGACAGTATACCTTCAGCACTGATCAACTGAAACATCTGTGATGCCCCATGGGCCCAATGAGCAGCCATCAGGTCAAAACCCCAATCCACGCAGCAGCCAATATGCCCCCACAAAGCATTAGCACGACGTCTGCCTGTACGGCCGATCAGATCTGCCTAGACGCTGAAAAATTGCTATTGAGAGAGAACCGTCAAAAGATCTTTTGTGTAGATATTTTCGGCCAACTACGCATTTGGACATATGATTTTGATATTGTCTCTGTCCCATCGTCAAATTGCCAATGGCCACAAAGGCCACAGCGCAGTGCATCCAAAATGAAGACTATGCTGCAAAACGGCCGAACCCGCATCGAGATGCATGCAATTAATTAAGGCCAACTTTTCGTGGGCGACGTGGGATCGGGTTCAAGCGGGCAAGTGCAGCGGGTATGTAAGGTTGACCGCGCCGCCGAGTTTCGACAGGTTCGGATCGGACCGAAGTATCTGATAGAAGTATCTGACCCAAGTGCCTTTAAGTGGCTACAACTAACACTCAGATTGACAACTGTGGTTCAAGCTTATATTAAATCTCCTCGACTCGCTTGCAGCAAAGTTAACGCCGCGCGCAGCACTCATGCACGGATCTTCTCCTAACCTAAACTAAAGTGGCTTTACCCCAGCTTAGCTCTGCACGAAAACGGTGCTTCCGAGCAGCAGATGGCCGCAAGAAGCAGTCAAAGCGCTAATAGAACCCGCAGATAGCAGGTGACACCACCAAAGAAGAAGCACATGATTGAGGTGCCCTATGAAATTTCAGAACACTTTAATCTACTGTGGAACATTGCAACGGGTGAGGGATGAAAAGCTGTGCCCAGGTTTATTATGGTGAGACTCTTTAAGATGGCCCTGTAAGTCATAAAGTGGATCTCATTCCATTGGTGGGCCTCGGCAATTGCGATGATATTGAGGTGGCTGGTCAAGCAGCGGGACAGCTCGGCTCGACGAAGCATGGAACTCATGGCATGAGTAAAAACACTTCATCACATAGTCGAAATAGTAGAATCATCTCAAATCACCTAGTATGAAGTTGTCACAGTTATTTTCCGATTGCACACAAGGCAGGGACTGCCCTCATGCTATCCAGCAGAGCATTTCAGTCAGCCCGTCCTTTGAAATCTCGGAAAACATGATCTAGTCTTCACGGTCTCGGTCAAAATGACAGAGTCAAGCTAGAGCTGCAAAGATGGGAGGAGGAAATGTAGAGCTGCTAATTCAGAGACTGAATTATAGCATTCTTTCCGACTCGTCTCCTATTCCGACGGTAAATCTATCAGAGCATACTAAGGTCGGTAGGGTCTGTCCGACAACTAGTGCCACTGCGCTCAACAAGCTGCACCTGACTGAATTGGTCCGTCAGCCAGACACAACAAAGCTACGTCTGTATATTCATTTTATGGGCCTGGAATTTACCAGGGTCCACATCGGTAATTAAGGTAATGGCTATCCGCATTTAGACGCGCCAGTGATGCAAGTCGAGCAAGTATCAACAACAGTAACAGGGATATTGGAGATTGTGGGCCGGGGCCTGCCAGACACTTAGCCTGTACTGTAGGCGTGCTGCCTGCACAGCATCACACACAGCACCACACGCAGAAATCGCAGCAGCAAGCTCACGTGGACAGTTTTTGGACTCGACCGACATGAATGCAGCTCTCCTGAAGTGGCTATACGCTGCAGGGGGGTAACCCGAGCGGGGAAAGCGAGGCGCCCGCGACCAAGTGACACAATCACAAGCATTTGGCCCATTCAGCACACTCTGACAGGCGGCGCTCATTGAATGGTTCCCAAATACAGAACGAACTAGATCCTCGGGATATCCGGCAATAATCGCCGTATACAATGGGACGGAGAGGTCGCCTGCGAGCCATCCAAGTGCGGGGCTTGGACACTTACTGAATAGACGGCATCGGGTATCTAGTGATGGCAAAATAAAAGAGAAATAATAGTGGGCTGGCACAGGGATATGTGCACCCTGGTAAGATGAGTACGAGAGCCAAACCAGTGCGACTGGCGGGCAAATGCTGATATAGAACGCAGAACCCAACGAAAGTGACAGTCAGGGCAATGCCTCGGTCCAACTCAGTCTCAATTAGACATTTCCTAATTAGGACCGAGGGTTGCGCTAGTGACCAATAAAGATAGGGTAGATGTACCCCGCCATTAATACCTACGCGGCAGACCATGCAGAGATCGGCACCCGACAACCTTAACATGAAATTAAACGGCGCCTAGCCCAAACAAAACTGGCGGGTCCAAGAGCGGGGCAACGAGGATGGGGGGAGGAGGGCCGAGGCAAGTTCACGAGGGTTGGCGGGGTCAAAGGCACAAAAATAATAGTTAACGGTAGGTGGGGCATACCGCTAGTAGATGAGCGAGACAATTACGTGAAACAGCTCTGCAGAAGGTAAAGGGTGCTCCTCCCAACTGGTTCGGTTCTCGATACGCTGCTGCAGGTAGACGCAACATTGGCGACATGGAGACGCCTGTGGCCCGCACCTTCCTTCACCAGCAAATGGACAATGACCCGATGCGATACTGGCAGGTGACATACTCATCTGCCATTATTGTCCCTGGCCCCTTGGTTACGAGTCATGAATTCTTCACCAGCAACTTTTGGAGTCTCACAAGTAAGCCAAGAGCCCAAATAGGCAATATAGCTTCTATTATCGAACTTTAACTGGAACCGAAACCAGTTGCCGAACGGGGCGGGGGTGCCATGTGGGGTAACCAGGCCCCAGCTGTGCCCAGTTCTCGGCGAAGCTGAACCGAGCTAACGGGACTTGCGATAATATACACTTGAGAAGCAATAAACGGTATTTCAAGCAGTAAAGCAGCATTATGCTACCACTTATTCAAGCCATGTTATTATACAGATCTCCGTGATCCTCCCACATACCGCTACTGTAGCATGATCTCGCCGATTCCCGTAGATCGAAGCATGAAGCCTGTCGGGAACCGAATACCCGTCACCCGTGCATACAGATTACAACCGCCCCACCTACTGGGCTTGCCCCCTCGGCATCGATCGGCTGGATTTTCAAAACTGCAGCCCCGCACTTGTACGACGTCCCTTTTCGGCAACGATGGGTAACCTTGGCTGAACCTCGTCAACAGTAGAGCAACAGAGCCAGACAATGGACTACCACTACCAGCAATCAACCGTTGGGCCGAATGACACAGCAAACAGCTCCATCGTCGGCCGAAAAAGGATCCTTCGAGGTACAGGAAAGTGTCATGCCCCTGGTCGCTGTTTGCAGCCTCTTTCTGAAGGGTACATACGACCGCAGCTAACCCTGGCCCAGAGGGATCGCCAGTTGCTTTTTCTCGTTTCCCCCCTTTTTCAGACTCTCCATACTACCCAAAATCCAAACTGTTTTTTTCGCTATGTAACCTGCAAGACGATGCGGAGTTGACCGACAATTACCAATGTGCATGGTATCTCCATAGCCTAATCTTGGCTTTACACGTCTTTTCGGCAACTGGCATTGGCCCAGCGCGGTGCCGACGCGGTACCTGACAGTCCAAGGACCTCGGCGTCTAGTCGTGAAGTACCAAACCTCTGAAGCTAACCATTGCTGGGCAAAACGGGCGCTCTAATGGCGGCAAGTGCGGGGATCCACTGCACAGATCACCCCGATAACCTGCTTTAGGATGCGTGCATTCGGCTAATGGCCTGGTCACTGCGGGGGACTCTGCGTCCACAGTGCAGATATAACTGCCAAGGACTACAGCAAAAGCAAGACTCAATGGGACTGGGCTGAGGGGTACAGGCGTCGAGTGAGTTCTGTACTCAGGGGAAGGGGTGCGGAGGGGTGGAAGAGGGGGTGGGTGTTGTTAATGGAGCTGAATATAAACTGCAGGCCCTGCCAGGTTTTAGTGAAGCTCATCGACCCCTCGACAAAACAAACGGCAGGCTAGTCTCCCCTCTACTTCGCCAGATGGTAAGACTAAGCTCTTTTGTCTCTGCTGCTACTGCCGTCGCAGTAGTAGCGGCCCAAAGTCCTACTTGTATTATTCCTGTCCCCGCAGGTGGTTGTCCTCCCGCAACGGGCCCTGCAGGCTCCTTGGTTGGCAGTCTCGGCGACGTTGGGGATGCTGCTAACAATCTTATCAGCGTTCTGGGTAATATCTTCTCGACCCCCGCTCAAATCTCTGCTGCCATTGCAAACCTCGAGTCTGCCGCCGGAGGTATCAACACTGCTGCTGGTGGCTCCTTGGAAATCAGCGCTTGCGATGCTATGACTATTGCTAGCAGCCTGGGTTCTGCTGTTGGCGATATTGGCACTGCCGTTGCTGCTCTTATCGCAGATGCCACTTTCCTTACTTTGCAAGGCCTAGGAAGCACCGTTGTCACCGACATTGGTAGCCTGCTAAACACTATTGGTACTCTTGTTTCTGAACTTGACCTCCCCTGCGCCGTGATTGGCACAGTTATAGGGACTGTTAACACTCTGATCGGGACTGTCAATACTCTATTTGGATTACTTGGTGCGCCAGATCTACCGCTGATTCCTTCGGCCTGTATTAGTAGCTCCCTTCCTCCCTGTGGCTCTTCAACGTCGTCTGCGGCTGCCAGCTCATCTGCAGCTGCTAGCTCCTCTGCTGTAGGAGCCTCTTCTGCCGCACCTTCGTCTGCTCCATCTTGTGGCTCTGTGGTGGTCGTCGGCCGTGCTGACTGCCCGGCACCAGCTGGTGCCGCGGCGAGCATCATTGCAGCATTCGACAAGCTCGCTACTGATGCCGAATCTACAGACACCCAGGTACAGGGTTTCCAGCAGTCTGCCGGACTTCTTGGAGCTCTCAACATTCAGAACGGAGTCCCCTCCATTCAGTCCGATTTGGCTACTCTCTCAAGTCTTGCTGCTGGAGCGAGCGATTTTGATGACTGCGATTCACAAGCTGTTACCATCACCATTGCTTCCCAGGCAGCCGCTGTTGTCAACCTTCTGAACGATCTCACAGCCAAAGCAAGTGCTCTTATTGGAGTCGGCGCTATTTCAATTGTGCAGCAAGATCTGAACGAGTTGCAGGCTCCAACTGCTGATCTTGAGTTCACGGCTCTGGAGAAGGTGACCTGTGGCAGTGCACCTGACCTACAGAACGCCTTTGTCGGTATCAACGACGCGTTCTCATCCGCTTTTGCTGCCTACTCCTTGGCTGCTCCTTCCTTTTCGGCACCTGCTCTGGTTCCCTGTTCTTCGAGCGCAGCTCCTGTTCTTAGCTCAACTATATTAACTACGAACTGTGCCACCACGCCGTCAAGTGCTGCTTCTTCTGCTGCTGCCTCGTCTGCTGCCGCTTCTTCCGCCGCCGCTTCTTCAGCTCCTGCCTCATCCGCTGCTGCCTCATCTGCTGCCGCATCGTCTGCTGCGCCGTCGTCATCTGGCCTTCCCATTTGTGGATCGCTTGAGGACCGTCGTCGCGCCGACTGCCCAGCTCCTTCTGGCGCTGCGGCTAGCATCGTCTCAGTCTTTGGACAGCTGGCTACGGACGCAGATTCCACGGACACCCAGGTGCAGGGCTTTGAACAGTCTGCAGGCCTTTTGGGAGCTCTACAGATCCAGAATGGAGTTCCATCCATTCAGTCTGACTTGGCTTCACTGTCGAGCCTTGCTGCTGCGGCAACTGCGTTCGATTCGTGTGATTCGCAGGCTATTGCCAGCACTATTTCTTCGAAGGCTGTTTCAGTTGTCAACCTTCTGAATGACTTGACCGCGAAGGCCGCTGCGCTGATCGGAGTTGGTGCTATTTCCATTGTCCAGCAAGATCTTCAGCAGCTGCAGGCCCCCACTGCGGATCTTGAGTTTATTGCTATGCAGAAGGCTACTTGTGACTTTGTGCCTGATCTTCAGCAGGCATTTGCTGGTATCAATGAAGGATTCTCGTCCGCATTTGCTGCTTACTCGCTGGCCGTTCCTTCGTTCTCGGCGCCTCCTGTTGTTCCTTGCTCGTCCAGTGCAGCACCTAGCTCATCTGGTGGTCCTACTACTGGTCCTCCTACATGTATTCCTGCGTCGTTGGCATCGTCATCTGCAGCCGCTTCTTCGTCGAGCGCTGTGTCTTCTTCTGCTGCAGCCTCATCTGCTACTTCATCGTCTGCTGCTTCATCTGCTACTGCGTCTTCTGCTGTTTCGTCATCCGCTGCTACGTCGTCTTCTGCCGCGTCATCTTCTACCGCGTCATCTGCTGCCGCGTCATCTGCTGCGTCGTCGTCAACGGGACTCCCCATCTGTGGATCGCTTGAGGACCGTCGTCGCGCCGACTGCCCAGCTCCTTCTGGCGCTGCGGCTAGCATCGTCTCAGTCTTTGGACAGCTGGCTACGGACGCAGATTCCACGGACACCCAGGTGCAGGGCTTTGAACAGTCTGCAGGCCTTTTGGGAGCTCTACAGATCCAGAATGGAGTTCCATCCATTCAGTCTGACTTGGCTTCACTGTCGAGCCTTGCTGCTGCGGCAACTGCGTTCGATTCGTGTGATTCGCAGGCTATTGCCAGCACTATTTCTTCGAAGGCTGTTTCAGTTGTCAACCTTCTGAATGACTTGACCGCGAAGGCCGCTGCGCTGATCGGAGTTGGTGCTATTTCCATTGTCCAGCAAGATCTTCAGCAGCTGCAGGCCCCCACTGCGGATCTTGAGTTCATTGCTATGCAGAAGGCTACTTGTGACTTTGTGCCTGATCTTCAGCAGGCATTTGCTGGTATCAATGAAGGATTCTCGTCCGCGTTTGCTGCTTACTCACTGGCCGTTCCTTCATTCTCGGCGCCTCCTGTTGTTCCCTGCTCGTCCAGTGCAGCAGCGTCCAGCTCATCTGGTGGACCTCCTACTTGTATTCCTGCATCATTGGCATCATCATCCTCTGCAGCCGCTTCTACATCGGCCTCTTCAAGTGTAGCATCATCATCTGCTGCTGCTTCGTCTGCTGTTGCTTCGTCTGCTGCCGCTTCGTCTGCTGGTGCTTCATCTGCTGGTGCTTCATCTGCTGGTGCTTCATCTGCTGGTGCTTCATCTGCTGGTGCTTCATCTGCTACTTCTTCATCTGCTGGTGCATCATCTGCTGCACCGTCGTCATCTGGACTTCCCATTTGTGGATCGCTTGAAGACCGTCGTCGCGCCGACTGCCCAGCTCCTTCTGGTGCTGCGGCTAGCATCGTCTCAGTCTTTGGACAGCTGGCTACGGACGCAGATTCCACGGACACCCAGGTGCAGGGCTTTGAACAGTCCGCAGGTCTTCTGGGAGCTCTGCAGATCCAGAATGGAGTTCCATCCATTCAATCTGACTTGGCTTCACTGTCGAGCCTTGCTGCTGCGGCAACTGCGTTCGATTCGTGTGATTCGCAGGCTATTGCCAGCACTATTTCTTCGAAGGCTGTTTCAGTTGTCAACCTTCTGAATGACTTGACCGCGAAGGCCGCTGCGCTGATCGGAGTTGGTGCTATTTCCATTGTCCAGCAAGATCTTCAACAGCTGCAAGCCCCGACTGCGGATCTTGAGTTCATTGCTATGCAGAAGGCTACTTGTGACTTTGTGCCTGATCTTCAGCAGGCGTTTGCTGGTATTAATGAAGGATTCTCATCCGCGTTTGCTGCTTACTCGCTGGCCGTTCCTTCGTTCTCGGCGCCTCCTGTTGTTCCTTGCTCGTCTAGTGCAGCAGCGTCCAGCTCGTCGGGTGGTCCTCCTACTTGTATTCCTGCGTCGTTGGCATCATCATCCTCTGCAGCCGCTTCTACATCGGCCTCTTCAAGTGTAGCATCATCATCTGCTGTTGCTTCGTCTGCTGCCGCTTCGTCTGCTGGTCCTTCATCCACTGCAGCTTCTTCTACTGTGGCCTCATCTGGTGCCTCGTCCGCAGGTGCTTCTTCGGCGGGTGCTTCTTCGGCAGGTGCTACTTCGGCAGGTGCTTCTTCGGTAGGTGCTTCTTCGGCAGGTACTTCCTCGGCAGGTGCGTCGTCTGCTGCGTCGTCGTCATCTGGCCTTCCCATTTGTGGATCGCTTGAGGACCGTCGTCGCGCCGACTGCCCAGCTCCTTCTGGTGCTGCGGCTAGTATCGTCTCAGTCTTTGGACAGCTGGCTACAGATGCAGATTCCACGGACACCCAGGTGCAGGGCTTTGAGCAGTCAGCAGGTCTTCTGGGAGCTCTGCAGATCCAGAATGGAGTTCCATCCATTCAGTCTGACTTGGCTTCACTGTCGAGCCTTGCTGCTGCGGCGACTTCGTTTGATTCGTGTGATTCGCAGGCCATTGCCAGCACTATTTCTTCGAAGGCTGTTTCAGTTGTCAACCTTCTGAATGACTTGACCGCGAAGGCCGCTGCGCTGATCGGAGTTGGTGCTATTTCCATTGTCCAGCAAGATCTTCAACAGCTGCAAGCCCCGACTGCGGATCTTGAGTTCATTGCTATGCAGAAGGCTACTTGTGACTTTGTGCCTGATCTTCAGCAGGCATTTGCTGGTATCAATGAAGGATTCTCGTCCGCGTTTGCTGCTTACTCGCTGGCCGTTCCTTCGTTCTCGGCGCCTCCTGTTGTTCCCTGCTCGTCTAGTGCAGCAGCGTCCAGCTCATCTGGTGGACCTCCTACGTGTATTCCTGCGTCGTTGGCATCATCATCGTCTGCAGCTCCTTCTTCCAGCGCATCTGCTTCGTCTGCTTCGTCTGCTGCTTCGTCTGCTGCCTCGTCTGCTGCTTCGTCTGCTGCCTCATCTGCTGCCTCGTCTGCTGCCTCGTCTGCTACCTCGTCTGCTGCTTCGTCCGCCGCTTCGTCTGCTGCCTCGTCTGCTGCTTCGTCCGCCGCTTCGTCTGCCGCCTCGTCCGCTGGTGCTTCCTCATCCGCTGGAGCCTCATCTGCTGGAGCCTCATCCGCTGGAGCTTCCTCATCCGCTGGAGCCTCGTCCGCTGGTGCTTCCTCATCTGCTGGAGCCTCGTCGGCTGGTGCTTCTTCAGCAGGTGCTTCTTCGGCAGGTGCGTCGTCCGCTGCGCCGTCCTCATCTGGTCTTCCTATCTGTGGATCGCTTGAGGACCGTCGTCGCGCCGACTGCCCAGCTCCTTCTGGAGCAGCGGCTAGCATCGTCTCAGTCTTTGGACAGCTGGCTACGGATGCAGATTCTACGGACACCCAGGTGCAGGGCTTTGAACAGTCCGCAGGTCTTCTGGGAGCTCTGCAGATCCAGAATGGAGTTCCATCCATTCAATCTGACTTGGCTTCACTATCGAGCCTTGCTGCTGCGGCGACTTCTTTCGACACGTGTGATTCGCAGGCTATTGCCAGCACTATTTCTTCGAAGGCTGTTTCAGTTGTCAACCTTCTGAATGACTTGACCGCGAAGGCCGCTGCGCTGATCGGAGTTGGTGCTATTTCCATTGTCCAGCAAGATCTTCAACAGCTGCAAGCCCCGACTGCGGATCTTGAGTTCATTGCTATGCAGAAGGCTACTTGTGACTTTGTGCCTGATCTTCAGCAGGCATTTGCTGGTATCAATGAAGGATTCTCGTCCGCGTTTGCTGCTTACTCGCTGGCCGTTCCTTCGTTCTCGGCGCCTCCTGTTGTTCCCTGCTCGTCTAGTGCAGCAGCGTCCAGCTCATCTGGTGGACCTCCTACGTGTATTCCTGCGTCGTTGGCATCATCATCGTCTGCAGCTCCTTCTTCCAGCGCATCTGCTTCGTCTGCTTCGTCTGCTGCTTCGTCTGCTGCCTCGTCTGCTGCATCGTCTGCTGCCTCGTCTGCTGCCTCGTCTGCTGCTTCGTCGGCTGGTGCTTCCTCATCCGCTGGAGCCTCGTCTGCCGGAGCCTCGTCTGCTGGAGCTTCCTCATCCGCTGGAGCCTCGTCTGCTGGAGCTTCCTCATCCGCTGGAGCCTCGTCTGCTGGAGCCTCGTCTGCCGGAGCCTCGTCTGCCGGAGCCTCATCTGCTGGAGCCTCATCTGGAGCCTCGTCCGCAGGTGCTTCGGCAGGTGCGTCGTCCGCTGCGCCGTCCTCATCTGGTCTTCCTATCTGTGGCTCGCTTGAGGACCGTCGTCGCGCCGACTGCCCGGCTCCTTCTGGCGCTGCGGCTAGCATCGTCTCAGTCTTTGGACAGCTGGCTACAGATGCAGATTCTACGGACACCCAGGTGCAGGGCTTTGAACAGTCAGCAGGTCTTCTGGGAGCTCTGCAGATCCAGAATGGAGTTCCATCCATTCAATCTGACTTGGCTTCACTATCGAGCCTTGCTGCTGCGGCGACTTCTTTCGACACGTGTGATTCGCAGGCTATTGCCAGCACTATTTCTTCGAAGGCTGTTTCAGTTGTCAACCTTCTGAATGACTTGACCGCGAAGGCCGCTGCGCTGATCGGAGTTGGTGCTATTTCCATTGTCCAGCAAGATCTTCAGCAGCTGCAGGCCCCCACTGCGGATCTTGAGTTTATTGCTATGCAGAAGGCTACTTGTGACTTTGTGCCTGATCTTCAGCAGGCATTTGCTGGTATCAATGAAGGATTCTCGTCCGCATTTGCTGCTTACTCGCTGGCCGTTCCTTCGTTCTCGGCGCCTCCTGTTGTTCCTTGCTCGTCCAGTGCAGC
Organism: Sugiyamaella boreocaroliniensis; assembly: GCA_030575195.1. Classification (NCBI taxonomy): domain Eukaryota; kingdom Fungi; phylum Ascomycota; class Dipodascomycetes; order Dipodascales; family Trichomonascaceae; genus Sugiyamaella; species Sugiyamaella boreocaroliniensis. Next base: position 331,164 of record JAJMIE010000010.1, on the reverse strand, counting down.
AGCGTCCAGCTCGTCGGGTGGTCCTCCTACTTGTATTCCTGCGTCGTTGGCATCATCGTCTGCAGCCGCTTCGTCTACTGGCAGTGCTTCATCTGCTGGAGCTTCTTCCGCTGGAGCTTCTTCTGCTGGAGTTTCTTCTGCTGCAGCTTCTTCCGCTGGTGCGTCTTCTGCTGCAGCTTCTTCCGCTGGTGCGTCTTCTGCTGCAGCTTCTTCCGCTGGAGCTTCTTCCGCTGGAGCTTCTTCCGCTGGTACGCCATCTGCAGTTTCATCTGCCGTTGCCTCGGGTGTCGGTGCATCATCTGCTGCACCGTCGTCATCTGGACTTCCCATTTGCGGATCGCTTGAAGACCGTCGTCGTGCTGACTGCCCGGCTCCTTCTGGAGCAGCGGCTAGCATCGTCTCAGTCTTTGGACAGCTGGCTACGGATGCAGATTCTACGGACACCCAGGTGCAGGGCTTTGAACAGTCAGCAGGTCTTCTGGGAGCTCTGCAGATCCAGAATGGAGTTCCATCCATTCAATCTGACTTGGCTTCACTGTCGAGCCTTGCTGCCGCGGCGACTTCTTTCGACACGTGTGATTCGCAGGCTATTGCCAGCACTATTTCTTCGAAGGCTGTTTCAGTTGTCAACCTTCTGAATGACTTGACCGCGAAGGCCGCTGCGCTGATCGGAGTTGGTGCTATTTCCATTGTCCAGCAAGATCTTCAACAGCTGCAAGCCCCGACTGCGGATCTTGAGTTCATTGCTATGCAGAAGGCTACTTGTGACTTTGTGCCTGATCTTCAGCAGGCGTTTGCTGGTATTAATGAAGGATTCTCATCCGCGTTTGCTGCTTACTCGCTGGCCGTTCCTTCGTTCTCGGCGCCTCCTGTTGTTCCTTGCTCGTCTAGTGCAGCAGCGTCCAGCTCGTCGGGTGGTCCTCCTACTTGTATTCCTGCGTCGTTGGCATCATCGTCTGCAGCCGCTTCGTCTACTGGCAGTGCTTCAGCTGTTGGAGGTTCATCCGCTGGAGCTTCTTCCGCTGGAGCCTCGTCCGCTGGAGCTTCTTCCGCTGGGGCATCCTCTGCTGGAGCTTCATCCGCTGGTGCCTCATCCACTGGTGCTTCGTCCGCTGGTGCTTCTTCTGCTGGTACATCTTCTGCTGGAGCTTCATCCGCTGGTGCCTCGTCCGCTGGTGCTTCGTCCGCTGGTGCTTCGTCCGCTGGAGCCTCGTCTGCTGGAGCTTCTGCAGGAGCTTCGTCCGCAGTTTCTTCTGCCGTTGCCTCGGGTGTTGGTGCATCATCTGCTGCACCGTCCTCATCTGGTCTTCCTATCTGTGGCTCGCTTGAGGACCGTCGTCGCGCCGACTGCCCGGCTCCTTCTGGCGCTGCGGCTAGCATCGTCTCAGTCTTTGGACAGCTGGCTACAGATGCAGATTCTACGGACACCCAGGTGCAGGGCTTTGAACAGTCAGCAGGTCTTCTGGGAGCTCTGCAGATCCAGAATGGAGTTCCATCCATTCAGTCTGACTTGGCTTCACTGTCGAGTCTTGCTGCCGCGGCGACTTCGTTTGATACGTGTGACTCTCAGGCTATTGCCAGTACTATCTCTACGAAGGCTGTTTCAGTTGTCAACCTTCTGAATGACTTGACCGCGAAGGCCGCTGCGCTGATCGGAGTTGGTGCTATTTCCATTGTCCAGCAAGATCTTCAGCAGTTGCAAGCCCCCACTGCGGATCTTGAGTTCATTGCTATGCAGAAGGCTACTTGTGACTTTGTGCCTGATCTTCAGCAGGCGTTTGCTGGTATCAATGAAGGATTCTCATCCGCGTTTGCTGCTTACTCGCTGGCCGTTCCTTCGTTCTCGGCGCCACCTGTTGTTCCTTGCTCGTCTAGTGCAGCAGCGTCCAGCTCGTCGGGTGGTCCTCCTACTTGTATTCCTGCGTCGTTGGCATCATCGTCTGCAGCCGCTTCGTCTACTGGCAGTGCTTCATCTGCTGGAGCTTCGTCTGCTGGAGCTTCGTCTGCTGGAGCCTCGTCTGCTGGAGCCTCGTCTGCTGGAGCTTCTTCCGCTGGCACTTCTTCTGCTGGAGCTTCTTCTGCTGGAGCTTCTTCCGCTGGCGCTTCTTCCGCTGGTGCATCTTCCGCTGGCGCGTCTTCTGCTGGTGCTTCGTCTGCTGGTGCCTCGTCTGCTTCCTCATCTGCTGGAGCCTCGTCGGCTGGTGCTTCTTCAGCAGGTGCTTCTTCGGCAGGTGCGTCGTCCGCTGCGCCGTCCTCATCTGGTCTTCCTATCTGTGGATCGCTTGAGGACCGTCGTCGTGCCGACTGCCCGGCTCCTTCTGGCGCTGCGGCTAGCATCGTCTCAGTCTTTGGACAGCTGGCTACAGATGCAGATTCTACGGACACCCAGGTGCAGGGCTTTGAACAGTCAGCAGGTCTTCTGGGAGCTCTGCAGATCCAGAATGGAGTTCCATCCATTCAATCTGACTTGGCTTCACTGTCGAGCCTTGCTGCCGCGGCGACTTCGTTTGATACGTGTGACTCTCAGGCTATTGCCAGTACTATCTCTACGAAGGCTGTTTCAGTTGTCAACCTTCTGAATGACTTGACCGCGAAGGCCGCTGCGCTGATCGGAGTTGGTGCTATTTCCATTGTCCAGCAAGATCTTCAACAGCTGCAAGCCCCCACTGCGGATCTTGAGTTTATTGCTATGCAGAAGGCTACTTGTGACTTTGTGCCTGATCTTCAGCAGGCATTTGCTGGTATTAATGAAGGATTCTCATCCGCGTTTGCTGCTTACTCGCTGGCCGTTCCTTCGTTCTCGGCGCCACCTGTTGTTCCTTGCTCGTCTAGTGCAGCAGCGTCCAGCTCGTCGGGTGGTCCTCCTACTTGTATTCCTGCGTCGTTGGCATCATCGTCTGCAGCCGCTTCGTCTACTGGCAGTGCTTCATCTGCTGGAGCTTCGTCTGCTGGAGCTTCGTCTGCTGGAGTCTCGTCTGCCGGAGCCTCGTCTGCCGGAGCCTCGTCTGCTGGAGCCTCGTCTGCCGGAGCCTCGTCTGCCGGAGCCTCGTCTGCCGGAGCCTCGTCTGCCGGAGCCTCGTCTACCGGAGCCTCGTCTGCAGGAGCTTCTTCCACTGGACCGTCATCATCTGGCCTCCCGATCTGTGGATCGCTAGAGGACCGTCGTCGCGCCGACTGCTCGGCCCCTACTGGCGCTGCTGCCAGCATCATCTCAGTCTTTGGACAGCTGGCTACAGATGCAGATTCTACGGATACCCAGGTGCAGGGCTTTGAACAGTCTGCAGGCCTTTTGGGAGCTCTGCAGATCCAGAATGGAGTTCCATCCATTCAATCTGACTTGGCTTCACTGTCGAGCCTTGCTGCTGCGGCAACTGCGTTCGATTCGTGTGATTCGCAGGCTATTGCCAGCACTATTTCTTCGAAGGCTGTTTCAGTTGTCAACCTTCTGAATGACTTGACCGCGAAGGCCGCTGCGCTGATCGGAGTTGGTGCTATTTCCATTGTCCAGCAAGATCTTCAGCAGTTGCAAGCCCCCACTGCGGATCTTGAGTTCATTGCTATGCAGAAGGCTACTTGTGACTTTGTGCCTGATCTTCAGCAGGCGTTTGCTGGTATCAATGAAGGATTCTCGTCCGCGTTTGCTGCTTACTCGCTGGCCGTTCCTTCGTTCTCGACGCCTCCTGCTGTTCCTTGCTCGTCTAGTGCAGCAGCGTCCAGCTCATCTGGTGGACCTCCTACGTGTATTCCTGCATCTCTAGTTTCGTCGACGGCCTCTGCGTCTGGTGCTTCTGCTTCGGGTGTTGGTGCTTCTTCGGGCGCTGGTGCTTCTTCGGGTGCTAGTGCTACCTCGGGTGCTAGTGCTACCTCGGGTGCTGGTGCTTCTTCGGGCGCTGGTGCTTCTTCGGGCGCTGGTGCTTCTTCGGGCGCTGGTGCTTCTTCGGGCGCTGGTGCTTCTTCGGGCGCTAGTGCTTCTTCGGGCGCTAGTGTTACCTCGGGCGCTGGTGCTTCCTCGGGCGCTGGTGTTACTTCGGGCGCTGGTGCTTCCTCGGGCGCTGGTGCTTCTTCGGGCGCTGGTGCTTCTTCGGGTGCTAGTGCTACCTCGGGTGCTAGTGCTACCTCGGGTGCTAGTGCTACCTCGGGTGCTGGTGCTTCTTCGGGCGCTGGTGCTTCTTCGGGCGCTGGTGCTTCTTCGGGCGCTGGTGCTTCTTCGGGCGCTGGTGCTTCTTCGGGCGCTAGTGCTTCTTCGGGCGCTAGTGTTACCTCGGGCGCTGGTGCTTCCTCGGGCGCTGGTGTTACTTCGGGCGCTGGTGCTTCCTCGGGCGCTGGTGCTTCTTCGGGCGCTGGTGCTTCTTCGGGTGCTAGTGCTACCTCGGGTGCTAGTGCTACCTCGGGTGCTAGTGCTACCTCGGGTGCTGGTGCTTCTTCGGGCGCTGGTGCTTCTTCGGGCGCTGGTGCTTCTGCTGTTGTTACATCGGGGGCTGGCTCTGGTGCTGCTACTGCTTCTGCTTCAAGCACATGTCCATTTGTCATGCGACGACAGGACGGAAGCATGCTTCCGGGCTGTCCATCATCGTTCTCCGTTGCACCTTCTGCCTCTTCTGCCACAGCTACTGTAAGCTCGCCCGCAGGCAATGGCAACGGAAATGGAAACGGAAATGGAAATGGAAATGGAAATGGAAACGGAAACGGAAATGGAAGTGGAAATGGAAATGGAAATGGAAATGGAAATGGAAATGGAAGTGGAAATGGAAATGGAAATGGAAGTGGAAATGGAAATGGAAATGGAAGTGGAAATGGAAATGGAAGCGGCTCTGGCTCCAACGGCTCTGGCTCTAACGGCTCTGGCTCTAATGGCTCTGGTTCTAACGGCTCTGGCTCTAACGGCTCTGGCTCTAACGGCTCTGGCTCTAACGGCTCTGGCTCTAACGGCTCTGGCTCTAACGGCTCTGGCTCTAACGGCTCTGGCTCTAACGGCTCTGGCTCTAACGGCTCTGGCTCTGGCTCTGGCTCTGGCTCTGGCTCTGGCTCTGGCTCTGGCTCTGGCTCCGGCTCTAACGGCTCCGGCTCTGGTTCTGGCACTGGCTCTGGCGCTGGCTCTAACGGCTCCGGCTCTGGCTCCGGCTCCGGCTCTAACGGTTCTGGCTCTGGCTCTGGCTCTGGCTCTAACGGCTCCGGCTCCGGTTCCGGTTCTGGCTCTGGCTCTGGCTCTAACGGCTCTGGCTCTGGCTCGGGCTCTAACGGGTCCGGATCTGTTCCTGGTGTTTCTCAGGAGGGTTCTGGTGAGGCTGGTGCTTCGGAAACTGGTGCGGAGCAGACCTCTGGCGCCTCGCGTACCGTCGTTGGTAGCTCTTTGGCCGTGTCGCTCTTGGTTGTGTTGTCTCTTCTTTAAGTGTTTTCTTTCTTCGATGGCTGTCTAACTTAGCCTAATTTGGTTTGTATTTTTTTATAAAGATTCTTTAAATACAACATGTTTATGATATATTTGTTTGTAATCGGTGGATAGAGACTTAGTTGACTGGATGATGTGGTAGGAAGTTGCTTGCGTCGATAGTCGATTTTGAACTACGAAGGTCCGGATCTACCCCAGTGTTATCAGGTGACGAACCGAGAACGAGTAATTGATGAGAAAGTAGGCTAAGTACTTTCTGACCAGGATGAAGATTGCCTAAGCCTAATTGAGTCCACAGAAATAGAAAAGTCATGTTAGTCAGCCTACAATCTCCGACTCTAGAAGTGAGCTGTTGTATCAGGATGGGATATTTATCAACCATTTCGCAGATGTCATTTCATTGACAATATACATGTGGAGCACTTCTCATCAGACCAGTAGACATTTGTCCAGCTAGAGAATCATGCTGAATTAGGCTCTGGGGTTGAGTCTTTAGAATCCATAGCTGGAGCGGCATCCGAAGCTCCACTTGAACCCCAGAAATCAAGCGATATCACCTCATCAAAACCATTCTCATCTTCGTGAACATAGAGAATCTCTCTAGTACTCTCATGCAAGAATCGAATGTTCTCGCCGGGAATGACCTTCACAATATCAGCTGTCTCCATGTGACGGATTTCCACGAAGCTCGGCTCAAAAGCGATAAGGTAGGGATAGGACAGAGCAAAATGGTGGGGCAGACCCTCCCAATGGACAATCCAATCAGGGCGGGATCGCCAACCATTACGGTTGATGAAAAAAGAGAAATCACTGTAATTCAGCAAGAAATCATTGTGCAAGCGATAAATAGAGCTCGGCTTCAGGGCTTCTCGGCGAATGGCAAAATCCAACGAGGTATCTGCTGGGTCCAACAATGATTGAGTATCGAGAGTCGCGAGGTCTACAATCTCGAATCCCTTAGCGCAACCGACACATAGTTTCCGCTTCAAGAACGAAATGGAAATAGTGTCAGACGGAATATAGAATTCCTTGAAGACTTTCAATCCCTCACTCTGACTTTGGAGCAATCGCCGCAATGGAGCACTTTGCCGCTTGTTTCTTGGCTGAGGATCAAATGGCTCCAAGACACGGATGGTCGAGGTAGTGGAGCTTGACTTCACCGTGCACACGAGTATTCGTCCTAAGCAAATTCCCACTTTATAAAAGTTGATGTGTCCCATGACCTTTTTTGCGCGACGACTATTTCCGATAGGATCTGGAGATTCCAGGCAGTCGAGTGGCCATGAGAATAGAGACTTGTCAGAAAGGGCAAGCAGAGTCATGTACTCATCCAACACATCGACTTGTGTCACATTTGGAATGCTTATAACCTTTACTGGAGACGAAGCTGTGGGGCCAGCAGTGCCCATTCGAACATCAGAAATATAGACACCAGTGTCCGTACCAAACAGCAGCTTTCTGCCTCCGTCAAAGGGGGCCATGCAGTTAACTCGGATACTCGCGCCGAAAAATTTGCTCTGGAGAACATGCCTCTTGAATACATCTCCTCGCTTACTAAGAACGTCCTGCTGCAGATCGATATTCTCAATCCATTTCTTGCGGGATATGAAGGTCGTAGCGTACAATGTCAACTGATAGCCTCGTCTTCCGAGATGTTGGAACGTGATAGGAAATCTGTTTTGTTGTTCAGATCGAGAAGTCGGCATCTTAGCAGATGGAAGCAAAGAGGACGAGGGTCTTTTAGCCAGAGACTTTGGTAGTATCTCTTCACCCTCTGCAAGAAGTAGCAACTCAAGGGGAACAGGCTTTCGATGAACTTTAAACTGCTCCCTCTTGTTCACCACTTTGACCTTCACAAACAGGAGACTGTTGTCGAATAAATAAACTTGAACATCACCTTGATTGTCTTTATCGCCGTTTTTCTTTTTCAATGTTCCCTTGAATATAATCTGACGCTTTTCATCAGCTAGCTTTAAGTCAACGTACTCCCCTGGGCGGAAGACCAATGCCTGGTTGAGCTGAAGTAAACTAAACCGGTTTTCGGCCTTACCAGTCTCAATGTTGACTCGTGTTAGACATTCTCTGATAAGCTTAATAGCTTGCGGAATTGTCTCCTTATCAGGATTTCCTTCGCTTGTATGCTTCAAGACAGCCTCTAGCAGCAGAGGATATCTTGCTAAACGCGTCGTAGGTTTCGTGAGGTAACCGTTCAATTCCAACTTCCTCGACTCCTTCATTCGTTCAGTCTCATCAACAAACCTTGCGAATGCTGGATTGATGCCCTTCTCCCTCTCAAACTCATATTTGCCATACAGCTGATTGGAACCGTAACGTACAAAAGGTTCAAACCTGCCAACAAAATCCATAAAAATGTCTCCAATTTGGCGGACAACAGGAGCTTGCTGCTGTCGCTTGGTGAGTGCCTCTGCAAGTTTTACATTCACAAAATGCACCTCCATAGCTGGAGAGAACACGTTACGGATGAATTTCTCTCTCCGTACTTCAGGAATAACGCTTGAATTTCTCAGAGGCTTGATCCAGAAGTCGCGTAGATATTCTAGATCCTTCACAAAGTCTCGCTCAGTATATATGACTTCGCAAATAACCTCTTGTCTCTTCTTCTCCTTGTCACTGACACTTTCGGCTATCTCTTTAGAGACGGTGTGGATCCACAGCTTCTGCTCCTTTTCATCATCTCCATGAAGAGAGAGCCGGCTCTCGGCCCGCTTGAGACCTGGCTGTGGCTTCATGTTAAGTCGTGCCTGTTGTTCCAATCGGCGAGGACATGCAATTGAGTAACAGAGACGGTCGCGAGTGCAAGTTGGTGAATAACACTCCGCCAGCAGAGTGAAGACACCATTAACAGGTACAACAGCTGTCGTACCTTGGTGAGACTGCGGCTGCACCTCATTCTCAATGACCATCTCGTTAAACTGGTAGACCTCGTTAGGAGTATCGCGCAAACGGTGGTCGTAAGTGACATCGTGGAAAAACTTCTGAGCATCCAAGGCACGGCCCAAAAGGAGAGCTAGATTGCGATCAGGTGTCTTGATGATGAAAGCAATAACATCAACTGCCTCTGCTCCCGTAAATGAGTTCGTATAAGTGAGCTCATTTTTCATTCGATCGCCGGGGGTGATTCGCTGACGGAAAACTTCCGCTACTCTAGACAACATTGCCGGATACACGAGGGGGACTTTTGAGGATATGAATATAGTCGAGTGTGGACTTATAGTAGAAAATCCCGATGCAGAACGCTCATCCACACTGCTAGAGGTGGATGCGGATCGTTGCGACTTCTCGGATCGTCCATTAGCACCCTGATTAGCATGAGCAGATACCAGTGTTGACTGCGACGATGCCGAAGCTGACGAACGGAGGCTGGAGAACAGTGACGTGCTTGAAGTGCGAGACGACTGGGTCAACGGATTAATGATAACTTCGTTGGATTGGCGTTGGGGTATAACGCGGCCGCTCGAAGTCTTGGTCGCTGGCCGGTCATATGATGCACCACCCATTGGGCGCATGGAGCTAGCAGTCAGCGACATGCTGCGAGATCCATGGGGGTCCATGGGTGAACGAGACGAAGCGGCAGTGAACGGACCATTAGGGGACGCAGGAGAATACGCAGAGGCAGAAACAGCGCGCATGGGGCCCCTTGAAGCAGCAGACGGTTGTGATGTCTCATTGTGGTAGGGCATTTGGTGAGAAGGGACGGGGTTGCGTCGATAGGGGCCACTAGGGCCGGCAGGAGCAGGCACAGCACTGCCAACAACGCCGTTCAAACCCAGGCCTTGGCGAAGTGGAGGTCCTTGGCGAGAACTGCCGGCCATGTGCAGTAGATTGTCATGATCGTCGACAGTTGGCGAGGTGGGCACACGACCAGGCATCTGCGAAGGCAGGTTGAACCGAGGTGACGGCTGTGATGGTGCTGGTTGAGCTCCAGAATCAGAGGCATGGCTAAGAGGAGGAGCTTGCGATCGGCCAGGGGGCGGGGCCGAACCAAAGATGTTGGAGAACGCGACATCGCGTTGCGAGCCCACGGGGACTCGACTGACTTGAATTCTGCCAGAGTCACTCATTGTGCATCTCGTTGAGCGGTGGGGGTAGGAAGAAGGGGGTCGCGTAACTGCTAGCCGTAAATACACCCCAGTTAGCAAAAGACCAGCCAAAATCACTGACCGTCAAGCCGACAACGCAGAAGCACGCACAAACGTTTTGCTACACCAGCAACAACTCAACTCAAATACAAAGACAATCAAGGACCAAAGAGGCGCCAGTGTTGACGAAAGATGCTGTGTGAAACGAGTGACGGGCGGCGTGAGATAGTGGGAAATAGAGATAGGGCAAGGGTAAACGACATAACGGCTGGGTTGGATACAGGGTTATGCTGTCAGGAGGCAAGGATTAGGAGCCTTCAGATTCTACTTTGCTTTGAATGATACTTCATATTATTATATCTAGAGATTCGTTAATTGGTCATACTTCGTTTACTTATTCGTTTCAAACCGCCTGCAAGCGGTCGTAGTGAAGCCTCGAAGTCCAAGGCCAGAACCGGCGCCAGCCTCGTGGAGCATCGGCTACAATGTCCATCGCTTGCATGGGTTCAGCCTCGAGCTCACCATCGTTCTCAGTGCGCCATTTTGACTTCCACTGCTGAAGCATGAGACTCGACATCAACACACTGACACTGCTCAGAGCCATAGCAGCACTAGCCATCATAGGGTGCAACATGATACCAAACGGCAGGAAGATACCCATGGCAAATGGCAACATGATAACATTGTATACAACGGCCGCCATAAGGTTGATCTTGATACGACCATACGCACGACGACTTAAATCAATGGCCGCAGGGATGTCCAGAAGAGCCTCATCTCGCAGAAGCACCACATCAGCAGCCTCCATAGCCACATCAGTAGCTCCTGCCATCGCAATTCCTAGCGACGCAGCTGCAAGCGCAGGAGAGTCGTTGATTCCATCTCCAACCATAGCAAGGTAGCGCGGACTAGAGAAATCTCCCAATTCGGGAAACTCCATCTTGATGCCCTCCTGGTCGTCACTGCCATCGTCTTCATTCTCAGTACCCTGCAGACGCTTTATAATGCTGATCTTGCCACTGGGCGACATTCCAGCAAACACCATGGACTGGTCAATACCAACCTTCTGTGCAACCTTGACAACAACTGACAGATTGTCTCCACTGACGATTCCTACCTCTAAGCCCATGTTTCGAAGAGCTGCAACAGTAGCTGCAGCCTCAGGCTTCAGTGGATCATTGAGACAGACGCATCCGTTGTAGTCACCATCAATGACCACAAAAGCCACTGTATCTCCTGACAACGTCATCTGAGAAGCATACTCGGGATACTCAACCTTCATACGCTCGAGCATCTTGATGTTTCCAATCGCGACATCGTGCACAATGGCAGAGCCAGAAGGATTAGAGATACTGACAGTGCCGCTGACACCCTCGCCAACAACAGCTTCAAATTTATCGACATTCCAGCTGAGGTTGACATCCTCGTCTATACTGCACATCTCCTTTGCCTTTGAGGCGAGTGACTTTGCAATGGGATGCTCACTATTCTGCTCGAGCGAGCCAACCAGTCTCCAAAACAGATCCTTGTCGACACCAGCTGCAAGCTTCTCACGAGTGACCGACATCTTACCAATGGTCAGCGTTCCCGTTTTGTCAAACAGAACAGTCTGAATACGGCTTCCCACTTCAAGCGCAGAGCCTCCTTTGATAAGAATACCATGTTGAGCTCCGACTCCAGTTGCGACCATTACGGCCGTTGGCGTAGCCAGTCCAAGAGCACAGGGGCAAGCCACAACAATGACCGAAATACACAACCGCAGGCATACCATAAAGGCACCATCAGCGCTATTGAAAACAGGTGGTCTGTTCTTTAAAACGTGAGCAATGACCATCCACACCACAAAAGTGCATAGGGCAAGAAGAATAACAACAGGAACAAAGTATCCTGATACCCAATCTGCAAAGCGCTGAACAGGGGCCTTCGATGCCTGAGCATCTCTCACGAGGTTCACAATTTGAGATAGACGAGTATTGTCGCCAGAGCGGGTCACACGCACATCGATCTTACCTCTGCCATTGACCGAACCTCCAACAACAGCATCACCGGCAGTCTTCAGAATGGGGTAAGATTCTCCAGTGACAAGAGCTTCTGATAGATACGAGGATCCGCTCACAACGATGCCATCAGCTGAGACCTTCTCTCCTGGACGGATCACTACAATGTCGCCCAACTGAAGAAGGTCTGTTGAGATGACTTTCTCACGGAGATCGTCGGCATTGATTGAGTCCGAGTCATCACCATTATTGGTCTTGTTGCCTTCCGTAGCACTAGACTGTTTGAGACGAGCAAGATACTCTTGCGGGTCTTCGTAGATGGTAGCAGTTGAAGGTACAAGAGAGATGAGACGAGACAGAGCCACAGACGTCTGTCCCTTTGCTCGGCATTCAAGGTACTTGCCAAAGATGACAAAGGTGAAGATCATAGCCGAAGTTTCCCAGAGGGTAGAGGGATGCTTTTTGGAGCTGGTGAAAAGCGAGTAAAGGACAGAAAAAACAGAAAATGCATAGGCACATGACGTAGATACGCAGACAAGTAGGTCCATAGTAGCAGACTTGTGTTTGAGGGCTTTGTAAGCATGAATGTAAAACGATTTGCCAATACCAAACTGGAGGTAGAGGGTGAGTGCGAAGTTGACGACGTCGTCCCACCACAAGGATATTGACGGAGAAACGGGGGTTTTGAGGAATGCCAGAAAGACAAACACGTTGGGCACCATTTTGGTGATGATGATCACAGGCAGCGACAAGCACAGGCAAACGATCGAACGGGTATAGTACCATTTGATCTCCTTGACACGGGCCAAGGCTTGGATTTGTGCCGTGTTATCGGCGGATTTGGCCAAGATGGCGTCGAAACCGGCATCTTCAACTGCATCAATAAGAGTACGCGGGCCCGGAATCTGCGATTCGTCATAGACGATGGTCGCGAGCTCGGTGGACAGGGCGACAATGGCCGACTTAACGCCGGGAAGCTCACGTAACACAGACTCCACGGTGTTGGAGCATGACGAGCAGGTCATGCCAAAGATCTTGAGTTTGACTTCGCGGACCTCGGGTTTCGGCACCGGTCGCAGCAGGGTTTGTGACGATTCGTCATCAACTTCAACCGTGTCAACCACAGCACCCTCAAAGCCACAATCCTCAACAGCGTCAGCAAGAGCCTGCGGAGCCACTTTTGAGTCGTGCACAACAACAGCACGACTCGTCATTAGCATCACCGAAGCCGAGCTCACGCCAGCCACTGACTCAAGACTCGAGCTGACTGTCGCTACACACGCGCCACACGTCATGCCTTCGACGCTAAGCGTCGTCCTACACAACGTCGGCATTGCAGCAAGTTAGCAGATTTCGCACTAGTCAGCCAATGTAGATTAACCACAACAAGCGCTTTACAGTGATTTGCCGGCACCTCCGTAACGTAAGTCGTAAAGAATCGGAACGACGGGAACCCTGACAAACCTTTCTAGCCGCATCGTTGGACCTAATTAGGAAGGAGGCGGAGGCTTAATCAGATCCGCCGGCATATGCACTGCCGAATACGAGGAGGCTATGCGCATTTTCACTGGGTAATGAGGGCGGAGGTAGACGGGGAGACGGGGAGACGGGGAGACGGAGGAAGGAGGCGGAGACAGAGACGGAAGTAAGCAAAAATGAAGAGCTTTATGTAGTTTCTAGGTAATGGGATTGGACTTCCAAACTAAAAGACTACACTTAGGTATATTCACGGTTAATAAATACATGCATTTCACAGTTCCAAAGACTCTAGGGCCTTGGTAGCACTGACAAAGCCCCGCTGTAGGTTGGCCTCGAGACGCTCAACAACAGAATCGCCCTTGGATTGATCTCTCAGGTCGACCTGTTCAACGAGAAGCTCTCCATCGATATCCTCGTCGTCAATCTCGTTAACAACTGGTCCCGAGTTATCCTCGATCATCTCCTGGCCATCCTCGTATTCGTCGTCTCCATCAATGTCGTCGTCCTCGTCAACTTCTTCCTCATCGAGGTCGTCTTCATCGAGTTCCTCCTCATCGGCATCGTCTTCGTCAACATTGTCGCCGTCGTCCTCCTCCTCATCGTCATCATCCTCTTCGCCGTCAACAGTAGTATCCTGCGTCATGACCGACATATCGACCGACTCATCTAGCCCGTCTAGCGACGTTCTTACTCCCTCCTCATCATCTTCCAAATCACTGAGATCTATAACCGGCTCTCGCCAATAGTTGAAATCAGTGTACGTCTGCTGGCTAGCACCCGTAGCAATGGTCACTGGTGGGAAGTAGTGGTCCACAAGCTCCGAGATATCAAAGTAGTTGCTCTTGTAGCCGGCAAGTTCCAGCAGCTCCAAATGCACAATAGAGTACGAGTTGATGGTGAAGATCTTGGACGACGGCACTCCTACTGTACGATAGGAAAGAGCGTCCGTGATCCGGTTACCAAAACCAGCGTAGAACGGAGTCTCCTCCACCTTTCCATACAAGTTTTTGATATCGCGGAGACATGCCATTTTAAACACCTCGGGCTTCTTCATGATAACCTCTCGGCGTAGTGCGGCAATCGTTCGATCCGGCGACAAAATGACTGGGCCATCAGGCAGCTTGAAGCCGCTCTGGTCCACGCTTTTAAGGAATGCACGTGTTGAATCGGCTTGGCCCACGGACCGAGCCGTTAGGTACATGACGTTGTAGCCGTTGTTGTTGATGTCTGTAAACATCTTGGCAACGCCCACATGCGTCCAGTCACGCCCGAGCATCGTCAATACATGACCCAGAGCATCGGACTTCGTGATAGTGCCGTCAATGTCGGAGATCACGATAGGATCAGCGCTCTTCCAGTAAAACATGCGAGCAGTACACACAGCGCGGCCCTGGTTGACTGAGAAGGAGATGTCGTTGCAGCCTGGGTTGAGCTTGAGAGTGCGCAGCTGGTCTGACGTGAGACGAAGTGTTTTGACATAGTGCTTTGTGACCTCGTCGGATTGCGTGGTGGCGTCAGTAGACTGTGTCGTCGATGACTGCGATGGTTGTTGAGGCAGGCTTAGGTTGGGATCTGAGGCGAATTGATGTTGGGAGACGGCGTTGCGGATATTGAGGCCACTGAGACCGTCTGGGGAGGACGGAACAAACTCATCGTCCTTGGAAGAGATGCGCAAGTTTCCCTGGCTATCGAGGCCAATCATGGATTCGAGATCGGCATCGACACCTAGCTCCTCAGCAAGGATCTTGCGAACAGTCTGCTCCGAGTGCTTGATGTCATCTTCGCCGTACTTGTATCCGGTCATATCCAAGATAATATCTCCGTTGTCGGTGACTTTGTTAGGAATATTGATGTCGGTGAACTTGCGCGTCAGGTGCTTAACACGCTCAATGGCTTGCTCGCGGGATGCAGGCGGGCTCGCGGAGCGGATGCGAATATCCGACGACCATGAGGAGGTTTCGTGGGCCTTTTCGGTCGGCACAGAGATAATGGAAGCAGCGCTAGGACTCAATGGAGGGCTTGCATCGAGGCGCATGGGGCTATTGTTGGTGAGATCGAGGAAGTCGGGTTCCTGGAGGCCAGAAGGCATGCCGGACTCAGGGGTTCTCGGGGATTCCGACGGCGACGAGGAAGGTGAGATGACGGGAGAGGTGAGAAGAGCATTGGGGACATTACCCTCCGTCTCAAACACAAAATAAGCCTCGCCTCCCTCGCCGAGTTTCATGGGGAGGTCGACCTTCTCGCCATTGACGGCGAAATCAACCTTTTTCTGTGATGGGCGCAGCAGCGAGAACTTTCCAAACCGCACGTGAAACGGCGAGCAGTTGAGATCACCTGCGTTAGAGTTGTTTGTCCCGTGAACCTGGTACGAAGTGGGAACAAGGGTGGCGGTTCAACCACATCGCTTAAAGCAACATACCATTGTCCTGCTCTACTACTATCACATCAATGGCTCCAGATAGAGTGGCCGGGTTGATGGAGTTCCAAGTCTTGGAAACAGACCCAATGGCTCGTCCAACGTACTGCATTTGTACGGACGATCAAGGATTAACCGGTGGAGCTACTATCGACCAATGTGTGAGAACTGGTGAAGGAGAGGAGGGCCACTTAGTGGAGGTAGTGGTTTGGCGGCCCGAATAGCCGTGAGATGGGTAGGGGCAACTGAGGAGACTGTCAAAGCCGAGGCACGTCCAGGGAGGGGGCCGGGCCGGTAGGTGTCAAGTTGACAGACCGCAAATACTCGTGAGAGTCTTTGTAGTAGATGAGTGAGGAGTCCCTTCATATGTAAAATGTAAAATGGCCGCCATAGTGCACGCGTTGGGTGTCATGTTGAATGTTGAGATCAAACACTGCATATGCATGGACTTAAATGAGCAGCTAGGAAGAAGCGAAACGGAAGGTCAACCAGGAGATCGAATTGGTTTAAAGTCAATTAACAGATGCTGAGAAAGATCCAAGCTGTTAAGGTCTAATTCAATTTCAATTCAATTTTTGCTATTTTATTCGGTTTAACCGTACACCACCCTTCCTCCCCCGCATTCTCAACGTATGCTGTTGGGATGATGTGCAAGCCACACTGCAGGCCACGGAGGTGGAGTACACGGGATATAAATGCAACTGAAGTAACAAGTTCACACAGTAATCAATTCCATTAACAGGCTTATTGTCGTGTGTGACTTGTAGATGCTAATTGCCGGTTTACTTGGCCATATGAAGTGGGAAGTTCTACGTTTGGAGTCCCCGCAATGATGTATAACGAGATCTTTACTAGCAGATCTACGGCTGTTTCTTCGTATATAAGAATCCGAGGAAGAAGATCCATTAATTCAGCTACCCTCTTCACTACTAATTTCCAACCTCACCTCCGCTACTACCCCAACTTTCCGGCTACCCTCCAACATATTCCTATCCTCGACCTTCCACCTTCAGCCCTCCACATTAACTACTACCCAAATTCACCGCTCTTACGAGAAAGTCTCAATTATACGTTAACTAGGACATCCGCATTAAGCTCAGCTTGGGATATAACAGTTTGTCTGCAAACGATTACTCGTGACCCATAATGGCACGGGGAACGTAGGGCTCCTCAATGTAGGCAATCTCCTCATCGGTCAGCTTGACACTGAGAGCAGCAATGGCCTCGTCAATACGCTCAACCTTGGAGAATCCAATAATGGGGAAGGTACCCTTGTGCAGGACCCAAGCCGTAGCCACAATGGCCATGGAAACACCCTTCTTCTTGGCAATCTCCTCGACTCGGCCCACAATGGCCTTGTCGGCCGTAGTAGCAAAGCGAGAGTGCTCATCCTTTCCTCGCGAAGTGGCATCCTTCTCTTCGTACGGACGAGCAAGAATACCAGCAGCAACAGGTCCCCAGGGAATGAGAGCCACGCCAGTCTCCTTGCAGTAAGGAATCATCTCACGCTCCTCCTCACGGTACAGGGCCGAGTAGTGGTTCTGCATCGAGATGAACTTGGTCCAGCCATGTTTCTCGGCAGCGTTCTGCAGCAGGGCAAACTGGTAGGCGTACATGGACGAAGCACCAATATAGCGGACCTTACCACTCTTGATGGAGTCATGCAGAGCCTCCATAGTCTCCTCGACGGGGGTGCCCGTCTTGTCGAAACGGTGGATCTGCAGAACATCAATGTAAGTGCCGAGACGCTTCGTCGACGACTCAACCGAGTCGAGAATGTGCTTGCGCGACAGACCCCATCGGTTGTTCCAAACAGGGTCAGTGTTACCAGTGGCCTCTAGGTAGGGGTCGTCATTGCACTGGCCGTAGACCTTGGTGAGAATGACGACGGTCGATCGGGGGATGTCGTACTTCTTGAGGAACTTGCCAATGAGGATCTCCGAGGCTCCATTGGAGTAGACGTTGGCGGTATCGTAGGTACGCAGGCCCTCATCGTAGGCCTTCTTAAGCAGCTTGAAAACCTGCTCTTCGTCCTCAATGACCCAATCGCGCCACGACTGCTTTCCAATGCTCATGGCACCGAAGATGATTTTGGACACCTTCAGGCCCGAGTTTCCCAGGTTACCGTATTCCATAGGCATGATGAAGACAGAAGAAGTAGATACAGAGGGAGGTGGTTGTGATAATAGTGGAACCAAAAAGTTCTTTTGAGACCTCAATTGACCTGAGGAGTAGGTAAACAAATAGAGATTTAAACCTTACAGGATAGATGCGACTATATGGGGGCCACAGACGTCCTTTTATATTTGTCATACCGGACCGCGTGGGGTGCGCTAACACCGTCCTGGCAGCAAGCCACCCACCAGGTCAACGGAGATACCCAATTAAGCCAGCTGCGGGGGGTGGGAAGATAAAACAGAAGGTAAAATTATAAGACAATTGGGCCCAATGAAGACTCGAAAACGGAACCGGCAGTCCCTGGATACAAAACGGTAGAATCTGGTCTCTTGTATACTGAGCCGCTGCCAATTCGTGCCTTTACTGTCGCCAATTGTCTTACCCCCTTGGGCGCCAGTCGGCGTTCAGATTCCGACATATGCAGCAGCACATGCAACTTGACGGACCCCGCAACGGGCATTCCCCCACACAGCAGCGCGGCACCACCAATTAGGCAGTGCCTATGAGGGATCAAGGCACGATGCAACGATGACGCGTCGGCGGTGCTTCTTATTGGCCGTCTATTTACCCGAGAATTGCGCATTAATTGGGGGGAGAAGGCGGGGGAGATGTGTCTCCGTGCTCCATATACGAAGTCTTCATAGTAGGAACAAAGGGTCCCTCATAGTAAATGTCCTTATAGAAAGGTAGCAAGGAACTCCTTTTAAAAAATGACTCCTCTTAGGAAAGAATTCCTCCTAGAGAGCATCTACTTTGTTGGAAGAAACTGCTTGTAAGAATTACTTGTAATCTACCTTATCTTGAACATACCCTGTTTACCCGATACCCCCCGATGCTATCTCTATACGCTGCTTAGACTCTCTACAATCAAATCACTTTCCCGGACTAAATCGCCGGTCGGGCCGCTACTACTGCATCTGTACAATTAGCTATTTTATTTGTAAGCCATTGGACACTATATTTTGCCAGGCTTAACCCCGTCTTAACGCCGTCTCTCAATGCCGACTCTGCATGCTATCTACCGATCCACTAGCTCCTTTTAACCAATTGTGTGCGCCATTGCGTCACGTCATGCGTGGGGAGGTTATTCTTTCCTTGCCCCGGACCTACCCTGGCCCCGGTTGGATTTCTCCCTTGCCCTCCTGCTACAGCCGTATATATGCTTGACCTTACCCTCAAGACGTAAACGCATCGCGACCGCGTCTCTATCATCTGAAGCTCGGACCCTCATGGCTACCTCGTCGGCACAACGTCCGCCCGACCTCGCACGTAGCCCCGTGATGGTGATACGGCCTACATCACCACATCCAAAACCTCCAGCTGCTCTGCTGCCGTCCAGGCTCCCAGATCTGCCCACTCACCCAGTGGGCCTCACCATCAGCTCCATCGTCGGCACTTCTGCCTCGTCTAAAGCCGCCGTCTCACTTGCCGGCTCGCTGCTCGCCTACACGGCGGGTGCAGGTGCTGCTGTAGCTGTTGTCGAGTCCGATACTGCTGTTTTCTCGCGCTTCTTTTGCACTCCTACGTCTCTTGTTCACAGCATCAACTCAACCCACAACATCTCGCGGTTCGCATGGGATGCTGCAGCAACACCACAACCCCGAGACGCCTACGGGTTTCTCCGCATTGGTGACGATTTAGCTGGCGTCATCACGGCGCCTCTACCGTCGCCTGCAGACGACATGTTTGCCAAATCACCCACCGAAGCGACCTCATCGCCAGGCCCGCGATCCACCCCGTCGGCTAAAGACCGCATGAAGTCGTCCACAGCCGTAGCCCTGTCTCCCGATGCTAAACTTCTCGCAGTCGGCGAAACAGGTCACCAACCACGCGTTTTCATCTATTCTACAGCCCCAGATAGCTCTGCTGTGCCGCTGGCCATTTTGAAACACCATCGGTTCGGCATCAAGCTGCTGGCCTGGTCTCCATGCGGTCACTTCCTCGCGTCGCTGGGCGTTGAGAATGACGGCTTTCTTCACATTTGGCAGGTCTCGCTAAAGGACCCGGCTTCGGTACGCCTGCACGCATCAAATAGGTGCATCTCTGTAGTTAACGACATCCAGTGGTTGAGCTCTTCGCACCTTGTCACAGTGGGAATGCGCCATATTCGCATATGGACCGTCGATGTGTCGTCGTCACAGCGTCGACCTACTGAAACTTCTCCTGTGGTGTTGGCTGGCAGAAACGTCGTTATGGGCACTTGCTCCAGTTTGTCATTCTCCGCAGCTGCTCCACTCAGTGAATCAGTATTCGTTGTTGCTAGTGATACTGGACTCCTCGCAACTGTCGAGCTTAATGGCGACAGAATACCGACCTTTACCCCAAGGCAGCTGCAGCTATCCAGCATCACGTCCCTAGACTTCGACGCTGATGACCAGGTCGTCTGGATAGCAAACCAAGACGCCAGCTCCATGAGTATGCCTCTCAGCGAGTTGCTTGCATCTGAGCTGAGTGCGACTGTAGATTTACCCAAAAGCCCCCGCAAACGGGCCGCAACGGGTGCCCTGGCCATCTTTGTCCTGTCTGCTGCACGTCACCTCATTCTCACCGACAATAAGGACATTTGCCTAGTCGGTATTGGTGCCGACACTTACCCCACTAAGCCCCGTCCTATCATCTCCTCTCACTCTTCTGATGTTAGTGGAATCTCTAGTATACGGGGGTCAACAGGACAGTTCATTACCTGGTCTGTTGATGGCGTCGTCAAAGTCCGGTCGCCTACGGGTGACACTCTCCAGACGCTCCAGGTTGATCTAGGTTCTTCGGAGGCTGAGTTGACAACGGCAAAGCTGACTAGAAATAATGCGTGGCTATTTGGCGGCGAATCTACAGGACTCGTGCACATTGTGAACATGAACAACGGGCGCTCCCGCACATTTCAGGCTCATGATTCGCGCATTGCTGATCTCGACCATTGCCACGTTGGCGAGTCACAGATCCTAGTCACTTGTGGTCGTGATAGAACTATACAGACATTTGTCTATGATGGAAGCGAATGGTCGCTGTTGCAAACACTGGCATCCCACAAAGGAAACGTCATCTCTGTGCACTTGTCACGTAACGGGGAACGAATCGTGTCGTGCTCCGCAGACCGGACAATTCACATCCACAAGCTGGCAAAAGATAATGAAGGTCGACCTGTAGGCTACCTCAGTGAGCGGGTCATTTCACTGAAAAGCACTCCATCAGACCTTGCGTTTTCGAGCGATGTGGATCAGTTTGTTGTGTCTATTGACAAGCAGATTCAAATATACGACGAAAGTGGTGATGCTAAGACGAGCTATCGTACTTGCGACCGAGCAGGTGGAAGCTTCGAAGCAGTGCAGCTGAGCAACATTGCAATGATGTCTGGCAACAATGGTAGCTATCTGGCCGGGATGGCTACAGACAAGAGCATCCGACTCTATGAGCACCCTAGCGGCGTACTTGCTGGTTATGGCTGGGGTCATTCTGAGGGCATGTGCGGTGTGGCCTGGCTGGACAATACCGAAAAGCCAACTCTTGTTAGCAATTCGAGCGATGGATGTATATTTCTCTGGAGCGTTGAAGTGCAGTCTGGCGCTGTCTCGAGTCCATCAGCTTCAGACAAACCCCGTGCCTCGCCAACGCGAAAAATCTTGTCCAAGGCTGAGCTGGCTAGGTTCATGCCTTCGCCGCAACTTCCTCCGTCACCAAAGGCTGGTGCTAGAGCGATTCCGCGGTCCCCAGGATCACCGACAACGCGACGATCGGCTTCTCCTACAGCAAAGGGGTCTCCGACGAGTCGATCCGTCGACAATAGGCCCCCCGCATCACCTACGCTTGAAGGTCGTGGCAATCTAGCGCGCCCTGCTCTTATCCACGCGAAGCAGGGATCTGTACCCAATGGTGTTGGACGGCGGACGCTGAGCTCGTCGCGATCGTTCCCAGTTCTCGCTGTCAAGGGACATCAAACAGAAGATGTCAATGACGATAGCATTGATGTACTCAGTCGGGACCTTGAGCAGTTCCGCGATAAGTTTGCATCGCAGATGGACAAACAGAAGTACAAAGATGTCAATGCAGCACGTCTCAAGCGTCTTCGAGATCAGATGCGAATGACGCTACGGTTGGTGGATGATGGTGGCTCGGAGATGGAAGATCTCCTTGAACGGTTCGGCAGCCAGCTGGTATCGATGGTTGGCAAGAAGGTTGGCGCCGAGAGGGTCGAAAAGACTGATGATTAATGAGAGCATATGTTTTTTGATTTATTTTGGAAGTTGAGTTTGCATTTACAAGAAGGTCCAAGGCGAGAGACAAAGTTGGTGGTCTATAAGGATAGCTAAACGGGTGTACGCAACAAAGACTGTATATAAGTGGTGAGTGAACACGTCTCATACAAGACAAGATAATTATATTTACATTAGCTACGGCGTTGAACCTTGATGGGTGTAGCGTTGGACAGACGTTCATCAGATGCTGGGGCTGGTGCAAACTTGTCAAAGGGCTGTTTCGAATGGAGGATGGTGTGGTCTTTAGGGATAAACTGAGGCGCTGATTTGGCATCGTCGGTATCTTGTTTGAGAGGGATGGAGCGCCACTTCTCGTCAGCAGCTTGGACGAGTCCCTTGAGTCGAGCTTGACGAAGCTTGTCGGCTAGAAGCTCTTCAAGAGTTGGAGCTGTAGGACGAGCGTATCTCAGCCATTGTAACCATTGTGCTCATGTTAGTGATGCCATTCGGAATATTTAGGTGCAAAAGTGAAAATACTCACGAGGTGCTTTATAGTCGACGTAGTTGATCCTTGGAAGCCGATACTCGACGATGCGTCGCATCTTGTATGGATTGTTGTGGTTCTTGAACTCCCAGAAGGTGTTTCCATCGAGATCATAGCCCACAAAGAACTTTGAGCGGAAGGGAACGTTTCTCTTAGCCCTCCATTGGTGGACGAGCTGTTTCCACGGCGTTACCTTGCCTTTTAAGTGCTCCATGGCAGGTTTTTGGAGAAGACGAAGTGAAGTGAATGCGCGGCTACTTTCGTTTTAAGGATTTGGCAGTCTGTTCTTGCTTTGAGTTTTTCCCCAGCTTTTTCTATACTTTGCTATGCTACTGGTCTCTACAATCGACCTTTAATTGGACAAGAGTGAGATGGAGCAAGACACACTACAATCGGTTCCACCCGAGCCCATTGTGATTGTTGATTACACAGATGATTTGACAGGATCCATTGCTACGACGCCGGCTGTGGACGGATCATGGGCAAAGAACGTTCAGATCGTGGGGTACAACGTTGTACAGGGCCAGTCTAAAACTGGTGCCTATGTGACTTATATTGTTCACATATACACGCTTGGAGGGAGTCGCATTGAGGTTTTCCGGCGGTATAGCGAGTTTGCAGTGCTTCACGATCAGTTGCTCAAGATGTTTCACCACTACCACAGTGAGATTCCCGAACTTCCGCCCAAGAGCTACGTTTACAAGTTCCGGCCCGACTTCTTGGAGACTCGGCGCCGACGCCTGGAGTATTTTTTGCTTTGTGTGTTGTTGAACCCCATCTTTGCCAACAGTTCAATGGTAAAGCAGTTTGTCGATGGCACCGACGAGGGCTGAGCAAGCAATGTGGGGGTTCAGCCCAAAGTCAACTGTACACAGCTGTATATTATACAGGAGTGCTGTGAGAACTCCTGTGGTGTTCTGACGACCATCATAATCCTAAAACTCTCCTACTCTGAGAGGCTAGAGTGCTTGCGAGCCGGGGGTGAAGCCCGCCACTCGTGTTCGTCACTGCATAACAGCCGGCGACCCGTTGAAACGGCTGTGAGGACGGTTCTCTGTACGGACGTTGTATATACACCGTTTATTCTGCAGCCGGAGGGGTCTCATTTAGTACCAGCGGCTTCGTGATATCCGGTTCTATAGCTGCTGCAGGTCTCGGACGAATGCAGCACTCGCCAAGCAACATATTTGTATCATACAGCCCATGAGGGACAGCCATGACCAGATATATCGGGCCGTTCACGCATATGAGGATTTGAGTTACGAGCCCGTGTGGGGATTGTGTACAAATCATGAATGAGATGAGATTCTACCGGATTGCAAGGCCTCGGCAGCACTGGGTCTAGTCAGTACAATACCGGTTGTCGAAAACTGTTCAATAGGGCATATGCTGGCGGATACGAACAGCAAGGGGTCCTGTCATGTACACTCGCACAGTCCTCACGATAATACATCTGCCACCTACACTTGCGTTACTAAATGCTGACAGGACTTGGCGGAGAACAGGTATGTTCGTATACAGCTCTGAGGGCTGGAAGACAGTGGCCAGCCGGTGGGGCTCGACAGTGGGCCAGGCCTAGTTGCCTAGGTCGGCATTGATAAACGCCGACGACGCAGGATGCACGTTGTTATCAACTTTATTAGTGAGAGTGCATGTGGGGGAACGCATAGTTGGTAACGGGCTGTGTCGGAAGTTGTGGATGCCGATGGTGGTGGGGACCGCTAGGCGCGTTGGCCAGCCCTTTTGGCTATTGCATTAGCGTGGTAGCTTACTGGTTATGTGTGGATAGCAGAGGTCGGTTATCCAAGTCGCAATAACCGAACATTGCAGTGACAGCTAGGCCGTCCTGTTCGTCCCGTGTTTAGAATGCACAATATGCCGTTGCCAAGTTGATAAGGCCATCTTAGCTAATCTTGACCGTACTGTCAAACAGTGCATGCTTCCACGCATGGACGTTAGATCCACGCGAGCCGCACCCGTCGGTCCGGCCCAGTAGCGGCGACGTCAGGCCAAAAACAGCACAGGCCGCGTTAGTGAGTTCCTGCGACTGTCAAGGTGCTGCCAAGACACGCCAAGATACGCCGTGGCACGCCAACGACTGCCTAGTTGAACACACACGAACAATATTAACACATGTTGCGCTAGTGGAGGTCATCTACTGCCCACGGCACCAGTCCTTAGTCTCTACTGTGGCCACTGTGTCTCCCTCTATCTAGCTCCGTACCTCTGTGTCTACCTCTGTATTCTTTTCTCTACTGCTTACTCTATCTCTTGTATTACATCTCCACTGTATACTATGCATCCTTCTAGACTCTACTATACACAGTAATCAATAACATCTACACCCCTACCTCGCTCTCTCGTAATGCTTGTCTCTACCAAAGTCGGCCCTCGGCTTAGTTTGCCGGTCCAGCCTCTCGACGCGACCCCCCGGATAATCTTGCCGCCTGACAAAGCGCGGGTCCAGAACATGGGCCCTTAGCCCGTGCCCACAGTTACGCGCGGCTTTGATTAGCTGAGGCCGGCTCAGCCGCAACCTCATTTGTCAGGCGGTCCAGCCGAGCAGCCGTTGGGCGCCCACGACAGCCCTCCCAAAAAACTAATATAAAGTCTGCCCTGTTCCGCTCAACTTTTCGAATGGTCATCCTACAACACCGTCTTCCATTGACTCGTGTAATTGCATCCTCCGCTGTGTTTTCTGCTCGCCCCCGTCTGCTTCGTGCTGCCACTGTTACTGTAGCCGCTCTGCATTCTTCTGTCTCGAATTCGTCAAAGACTTCGACCAACAGTACCATAGATCAACAACACCACCTCATTAACAACAACCCCACCACATCCAACATCACATCACAGATGGCTCGTCACGATCGCGTTGTCATTATTGGCTCGGGCCCCGCTGCCCACACCGCCGCTGTCTACCTCGCCCGCGCCGAGATGAAGCCCCTCATGTACGAAGGTATGCTTGCTAACGGCGTTGCTGCTGGTGGTCAGCTTACCACCACCACCGACATTGAGAACTTCCCTGGATTCCCCGATGGAATCGGCGGTACTGCTCTTATGGACAACATGCGCAAGCAGTCTGAGCGTTTCGGCACCGAGATCATCACTGAGACTGTTGCCAAGCTCGACCTGTCGCAGCGCCCCTTCAAGTACTGGCTCGAGTGGAACGAGGACGCTGAGCCCAACACGGCCGACGCCATCATTCTTGCTACTGGAGCCTCGGCCAAGCGTATGCATCTGCCTGGTGAGGAGACTTACTGGCAGCAGGGTATCTCTGCCTGCGCTGTTTGCGACGGAGCTGTCCCCATTTTCCGCAACAAGCCTCTGGCTGTCATTGGAGGAGGAGACTCTGCCGCTGAGGAGGCCATGTTCCTGACCAAGTACGGTTCCAAGGTCTATGTGCTTGTTCGCAAGGACTACCTGCGTGCCTCTACCATTATGTCGAAGCGTCTGCTGGCCCACCCCAAGGTCGAGGTGCTCTTTGACACTGTGACTCTTGAGGCCAAGGGTGACGGCAAGCTGCTCAAGTCGCTGGCCATCAAGAACACCAAGACTGGTGAGGAGAAGGACCTCGAGGTTGCTGGTCTCTTCTACGCCATTGGTCACGTTCCTGCCACTTCTATTGTCAAGGGCCAGCTCGAGACTGATGCCGAGGGATACGTCAAGACTATTCCCGGCTCGGCCCAGACCTCGATCAAGGGTGTCTTTGCCGCTGGTGACGTCCAGGACAAGCGATACCGCCAGGCCATCACTTCGGCCGGTTCTGGTTGCATGGCTGCTCTCGATGCCGAGAAGCTGCTTTCCGAGGAGTCGGACTAAACTGCATTGTAATTAGAGTGTATCATCATAGATAGATTAATGACGGCTATACGAGCATGAAGAGACCAGGTGATTCCACCTCACAGAACCTTCACCTAATCCTGTGGGAGTTATACTCAGTCTCTTATACTTAATTCCGTCGATATACAGTTCACTTCATGGTTCACACAGACAGGATCACTTGGTTCGTGTCTTTGGTTTTATACACTATTTATATTTAATATGATTATTTATTGGAATTTCTTAATTTATGTCTTCATACTATCCATCTTAGCCCATTGTGCCTCCTATCTGACTTCAATTGAGTAGTTGTACGAAATCCCTTACGAAGCCTCTATATCATTACTTGCTACTTCTACTACTTCTACTGCCATTACTTCTACACTTCATGAAGATCATCTATAGTGCATATACGCACGGCTTCTCGTGTTGCTTCGCGTTTGTTAGTGGGTTTCCACATAAACCCAATCTACCAAGATATCCAACCAACTTTTCTATTCCTCTTCATAACAATTAGATCCTCTCACGCCTCTCCCTGCTCAAGGCTCGTGTATTGAGTTTACTTTCGCTTAACACAGCCGATGGTTCGGGACTCAACCCTATCCCACTAGCGTTTCAGGGCTAGGGCCGACACGACTTTAGGGTCCAGGCCTCTTCTTTTCTCCGTCTTGCTTTCTTCCTTTTCTCATTGTTTTCCTTTCTCCATTTCCGCCCGTTTTATTCTACAGCAGAGCCCAATCACCTTGTACTGTTCTGCCTCTTTTCTCCCACGTTCATCTGCTCCTCCCCGTTGTATCTCCTCTTAGCCCCGCCAATTGTACCCCTTAGGCCAGCCGTGCATCCTTCCACGTCAAACGCGCACTCTTCACCAATTTCATTCTCACTTCAGTCTCCACACCATGATCAAGATCGGAATCCCCAATCTACCCAATCAGAGGTATGTCTCCCTGTCACCATTGACAGCTGTCACTGTCACTATACTAACAAAAGGTACAAGATTGTGGCCCGGCAGGGTGCCGTGTTCACCATCATGCTAGCTGGCGAGAGCGGGCTCGGCAAAACAACGTTTATCAACACGCTGTTCTCCACAACGGTCAAATCGTACGTCGAGGACGCGTCTCGCCATGCCAAGCCCATTCAGAAGACGGTGGAAATCGCCGTCACCAAAGCAGAGCTAGAGGAAAAGGGCTTCAAGGTGCGCCTAAACATTGTCGATACGCCTGGTTTTGGCGACAACGTCAACAACAGGGACGCTTGGCAACCACTCGTCGAGTTCATCGATGACCAGCACGAGAGTTACATGCGCCAAGAGCAGCAACCCGACCGCCGCAACCGCGTGGACATGCGTGTGCACGCGTGTGTGTACTTTATCCGTCCAACGGGCCATGGTCTCAAGCCCCTCGACATTGAAACTATCCGCAAGCTGTCGACGCGTGTTAACGTTGTGCCTGTTATTGCGAAGGCCGACACTCTGTCGCGCGACGAGGTTGGCGCGTTCAAGCAGCGCATTCGCGACACTCTTATCGCCCAGAACATCAACGTGTATCGCCCCATGGTAGAGGACGAGATCCTCAATGGCAACGGCGGCTCTGCTCAGCCAGTAGTCCACGACGGCTTCCCCTATACTATCATCGCCTCTGACAAGGATGTCGCTGCTGCCGACGGCAAGCCTGTCAAGGGCCGCCAGTACGTGTGGGGAGTGGCCGAGGTCGAGAATGATGAGCACTGCGACTTCAACAAGCTTCGCAACCTGCTCATCCGCACACACATGCTGGACCTTATCCACTCGACAGAGAACCTGCATTACGAGGCGTACCGCTCAACACAAATGGACTCGCGTAAGTTTGGCAGCAACGGCCATCGTCTAGCCAACCCCAAATACAAAGAGGAAGAGGACGCGCTGCGCAAATCGTTCAGCGAGCAGGTCAAGTCAGAGGAGGCCCGATTCCGCCAGTGGGAGACTGCACTTATCCAGAAAAGAGACAACCTTAACAAGGATCTTGAAGAGACACATTCCGCTATCCGTCAGCTCGAAGCTGAGTACGAGGCTCTTCTACGGGCAAAGCGGTAGTTGTTTGAACATGTGCACGGTGTTTGGATACTAATAAATATATTGACGGTTACGTGATAGGTGTGCAGTGAGTGGGAACTTGGAAGCAGTCCAGTGAGGAATCAGTCCAGTATGCTCTCCTTAACACTGCGGCATGAAATAGTGACCGTTTTTTGATGCAAATTTTAGAGTGAGTAGACCAGTCGATGATGATACTTAAACAGTCATCCACTCATCATAGTAGACGCAGTCCTCACTGTTGACAGGTCCCTTGTCCTCGCATAGCGTGAACACAGGACAGCGACCACAAGGAGCCTCGGAAAACCCGTCGAGAACGTCGTCCTCATCTCCATTGAGTCCTCCACCAGCACTGACAATACTTTGCCAGGTAGCACGGTAGGAGAATCCACCATCTCGGCGCTCGAGGCGGTCGTCATACACGAGTACCTCGCACAGCGATCTGATGTCGGAAATACCCAGATCAACATTGGCAACACCACTCTCAGCCACGAACTTGTGGATCTGGCTGACGGTAGGATACGCTCTGAAACTGGCCGAGTAAGACTGCTGAGAAGGTGCGCCTTTGGTGGCCATCTGGAATGCATGCGGGAAGGTAATTGAAACGACATACCGCCAAATGACCGTCAACAGACTGTCAATGAACTCTGAGTCGAGCTCTGAGTCCGTAAACCATGGGCCTCCAGTTACCTCGACCGACGGTTGCAAAGATGCCAGCATGTAGATTTTGCGGGTCGGGTATTTAACAGACTTGACAGCCTTAACATACCGTTGGCTCTCGAGGCTCTTGAGACAGCGAAGAACAACATGTTCATGAAGGTTCGACTTCAGCTTGATGGTCTTTCGCCAGATTCCCTCTCGCCCGGACTCCTCAATGTATGAGTACACCATGGCCTCATCAGCAGTCATACTTTTGACTTTGCGTGCCTCCTCCATCGAGATGGCCTGGAAACACAGCGTCGTGTCCTCTTTCTTGAGCTTCACCAGCTGGTGATCCATGAGCTCCTGCACACTGGTCATGAGTTTACCAGTGTCGGTTGTTCCTGCTAATTTCATGAGCTCAGACTGCTTAAACAGCCCGTCAGTGCCCTTGGCAGCCAACATGGCCCGGTGCAGCTCCAGGGCTGCATCCTTCAACCCATCAAACGACATGGTGAAGGTGTGCAGTTGAACACTCTGCGATTTCCTCGGTTCGAAAAAAATGTCCAGCGGTGGGAGACCCCCTGAGCAGTAGTTACCCGGCCCGTGATCAGTACATCGTGACGTCGCCGAGACCGAGAATCCAGCTACCGACTTCAATACGATCAAGTCAATTAATAAATAATAAGTATATAAATAAAAGCTGAACTCTGGTCTGGTCAACTTGCTGTAAACCACAGAGTTGCTGTCGCATCCCCATCATAGAGGTTGGGTTAGCTCGCTACTGTTCTTTTCGACGTCCAGCGACCGAACCTCATCAGATGAGAGTGGCAGGGCCTCGTCTGTCTTTCGTGGCGACAAATACTCCAATCCAATCCCAGAGCCTCTATGCAGCAATGAATGAGCACTGCTACAGTAGCTACAAATAAATGGACGCTTGAAAGGTTGTACCAAGGTTCAAGAGCTTGCCAAGTCATTTCGTCTGTAAACCAGGTGCTACAGGTGGTCTCCAATGAAGAATTCTGAAGCTCCCCATGGCACCAGTGTGCAGTGTAGCTACCTATCAGCGGAATGATGAAGACAGAACCAAGGAAATGCGAGAGCATCATTAATGCTATTGAGATAACGGCGGTAACAAAGCGCAGAAAAGCATCGGTCTTCGTGGACGCAGATGTTTCAGCCCATCCTCTTTTCACCCCACAGTACCAGGATATAGGATGAACTACGGCCGACAAAGCACATATGGCGATTGTTGAACACGTAAACCAGCCTATATTGATCTTGTCTTGCAGCACCTCCGCAAAATAATTACTGTTATGTGACAATATTTGACTCGCCAAAATGACGCAACCGCCAAGATAAACTGGTACAGTAATAAGAAAAGATTCGAGAACAGTTATCGGGTGTTCTACAGGCATCATGAACAAGATACTAGATAGAATTGAAATGAGAGAAAGCTTAAAATGTCGAGGAAACCTCTCAAGGCGGGTACTTACCCGGCCAGCCACCCTAGTTAGGCAGGTTATCAGTACGTCGTGACAACTGGAGAGCTTCAGTCAAGAGGCCAACTACCGAGATCAATGGAATAAGTCAATTAATAAATAATAAATACAAGTAAATGAAGTCCAGCTCCAGTCTGGTCGACATCCTGCGAGTCATGGAGTTGGTGTCGCATTCCGATCATACAGATTGGGTTGATTCGTTACCGTTCTTTTCGGCGTCGAGCAACTGGCGTTCATCAAATGAGTGTGGTAGGGCCACGTCGGTCTTTCGTGGGGGAAAAATGTACGCCATTGTCAGAGATATTACCCACAACTGAACGAACGCTGTGATAGCAGCTCCAAGCAACTGGAAGTTTGAAACATTGTACCAAGGTTCCAGCGCTATCCAAGGGATTTCGATTTTAACCCATGTACAGGTGGTTTCCAACGGAGAATTCTGAAGATTTTCATGGCACCGGCGTGCAGTGCGACCCAATATCAGTGCCATGACGTACATGGAAGAGAGGAATTGCATGAGTAGCCATAGTGCTTTTACGATGAGAGTGAGACCAACGACAGCACCCAACTTCGCCCGGCCAGATGTCTCAGCCCATCTTATTTTCACCCGAATGCACCAGTATATATAATAATGTATGGCCGACAAAGCAGATATTACGAGAGTCTAACACGTAAACCAGCCAACATTGAGCTTGTCTTGTAGCAATTCCGCATAATAAAGGTCCTTGTCCCTTGACAGTATCAGACTAGTCACACCGGCACAATAGCAAAGCACATTTGGCAAATGACTGATAGAAGATTTGAAAACAGTAGGCAGGCGTTCTACTAGCATCGTGAACAAGATACTGAATAGTAGTGGAATGAGAATTCCAATGTCTGAAATGTAGTGTGAGCCTCTCGACGCAGGTATGGAATTACCCGGCCCCTTATCAGTACATCGTGACGACAGGAGCCAAGCAAGCTAGCGACATCAATGCGAATAAGTCAATTAATAAATAAGATATATAACTGTTAAATAAAAGCCAAACTCAAGTCTAGTACACATGCTCCGAACCACAGAGTATTGCCGCATCCCTATCATAGAAGTTCGGTTAATCCGCTACGGTTGTTTGCGACGTTCAGAGATTGACTTTCAGCAGATGATAGTGGTAGGACTTCGTCGGTCCTTCGTAGAGGGAAACCGTACACCCATGTCAGAAATACTACACAGCACTGAATCAACGCTGTGACAGCAGTGCCAAGTAACTGGAAGCTTGAAAGGTTGTACCAAGGTTTTAAAACTGACCAAGTCATTTCGTTTGTAAACCATGTACTACAGGTAGTTTCCAACGAAGAATGCTGAAGACGCCCATGGCACCGATGGGCACTGTAACCCAGGATCAGTGGAATAACGTAGACAGAACAAAGGAATTGCGAGAGCATCATTAATGTTGTTACGATAACGGCGGTAACAAAGCGCAGAAAAGCACCGGTCTTCGTGGACGCAGATGTTTCAGCCCATCCTCTTTTCTCCCGACAGTACCAGGATATAGAATGAACTACGGCCGACAAAGCACATATAACGACTGTTGAACACGTAAACCAGCCAATATTGATCTTGTCTTGCAGGAACTCCGTGAAATGGAAACTGTCTCTTGACACAATATGACTCGCCACAGTGATGCTTAAGCCAAGCAAAACTGGTAGTACACCAGTAATAGAAGATTTGAGAACATTATCCGGGCGTTCTACGGGCATCGTGAACAAGATACTGAACAGAAATGAAATGAAGGTAGGGTGAACTCTCAAGGCAGTAGTTACCCGGCTAGTCCTCCTGAGCAGTAGGCCCGTGATAAGTACGTCGTGACGACTTGAGAGCTTCAGTCAAGAGCCCAGCTACCGAGGCCACTACCGACATCAATGCGACTAAGTCAATTAATAAATAATAAATACATATAAATAAAGTCAAACTCCGGTCTAGTTGATACTCTGCGAACCATAGAATCGATGTCGTATTTCGGTCATACAGTTTGGGTTAGTTCGTCACCGTTCTTCTCGGCGTACCGTTCTTTTCGGCGTCCAGCGGTAGCAGATGAGAGTGGTAGCGCTTCTTCGATTCTTCGTAATGAAAAACTGTACTCCCATGTCAGAGATAGTACCCAGCATTGAATAAGCGCTGTGACAGCAGCTCCAAGCAATTGGGAGCTTGAAACATTGTACCAAGGTTCCAGTGATATCCAAGACATTTCAATTGTAGACCACGTACAGGTGGTTTCCAATGGAGAATTCTGAAGCTTTCCATGGCACCGGTGTGCAGTGAAACCCAATATCAGTGCAATGAAGTAGAAGGAACTAAGGAATTGCATGAGTATCAATAAAGTTGTTAAGCTGAGGGTCATACCAATGATAGCACCCATAATCGTCCAGGCAGATGCTACAGGCCATCTTATTTTCACCCGACAGTACCAGAATAAAGAACGAACAAGGGCCGATAAAGCACATATGACGATAGTCGAAATCGTAAACCAGAGAATATTGAGCTTGTCTTGCAGCAAGTCCGTAAAATCAAGATTAATGTCTCTTAACACTATGCTCGCCGCACAGAAACAACAGCCAAGAAAAACTAGTACCATAGTAATACAAGATTTGAGAACAGTAGACGGGCATTCTACTGTCCTCGTGAACAAGACACTGAACAGTAGTGAAATGAGAGTTTAAAAGGTCGAGGAATGTATATCTGGAATTACCCGGCCAGCCATCCAATGTAAAAGCCCTGGCCGGTCCAGATCCCTTGCCACTTTGAGCAGTTTGTCTATTGTGTAAGCTCTGGACATCGATGCTGCGAATTGTGCCTGTACGGGCGCCGTTGGCGAGAGCCATTCAGCGCCGAGGCATCATGACGTCTAGTTCGACCTGGTGGAGCCGTCTGCGTGCTGACAAGAAGGACGAATCGCCAAAGAAGCAGCCTGATGACCAGAAACGACCTCCGCTGTTCGAGCTATACTTCGAAACCCGCAACAAGTCGAACAAGCAACAGGGCAAACAGCCGCCGCCACCTCCTGGAGGTTCCGGTCCCAACTGGTCAACTGTTGGCTTTGCTGCTGCCGGTCTTTTCTCTGTCGTCATCATGTACAACATCACGAAGGCTGCACTCAATGGCCGCGACATGTCGTGGGAGGAGTTCCGCTCAAACTACCTTAACCGTGGCATGGTCTCACGGATATACCTTGTCAACAGGAGTCGGGCCCGCGCTCTTCTCAACACCAATGAGGTGGTCAGTTTCTCTGTAGGATCTGCCGAGCTGTTTGATCGCAAGATCGATGAAGCTCAGGATGAGCTGGGTATCCCGTCTGCGGAACGCATTCCAGTGGCCTATGTCAACGAAGTCAACTACGGAGCTGCTCTGATGGCCGTTCTTCCTACCATGCTGCTCATTGGCGGTCTCTATTACATCACTCGCCGTGGTCTGCAGAGCTCTGGTGGAGGCGGTCTTTTCAACGTTGGTAAGAGCACTGCCAAGCGGTTCAACCAGGAATCAAACGTGAAGGTTAAGTTCAACGATGTGGCTGGAGCTGACGAGGCAAAGGAAGAAATCATGGAGTTTGTGAGCTTCCTCAAGGAGCCGGCCAAGTACGAGAAGCTCGGTGCCAAAATCCCTCGCGGTGCCATTCTGTCCGGTCCTCCGGGTACTGGTAAGACGCTTCTTGCTAAGGCGACAGCCGGTGAGGCGGGTGTCCCATTCTTCTCTGTGTCTGGATCCGAGTTTGTTGAGATGTTTGTTGGTATTGGTGCTAGCCGAGTACGCGATCTGTTTGCGACAGCCCGCAAGGAAGCTCCTAGCATTGTATTCATTGATGAGATCGATGCCATTGGACGTGCACGAAGCCAGGGAGGATCTTTTGGAGGCGGTCATGACGAGCGAGAAGCGACGCTTAACCAGATTCTTGTTGAGATGGACGGTTTCGCGTCAGATGACCATGTCGTTGTGCTTGCTGGAACCAACCGTCCCGATATCCTTGACAAGGCGCTTCTGCGTCCTGGACGATTTGATCGTCATGTGGTTGTTGACCGCCCAGATGTCTCTGGACGCAAGAACATTTACCTTGTGTATCTGCAGAAGATTAAGACGAACCTTAACCTCGATGGTTTAGCTGGTCGTCTGGCCGCTCTTACACCTGGATTCGCAGGGGCTGACATTGCCAACTGTGTTAACGAGGCTGCACTAATTGCTGCTCGAGGAGACAAACACTCAGTCGAGCTCGTACACTTCGAACAGGCCATTGAGCGTATCAGCCATGGACTGGAGAAGAAGTCAAAGATTCTGTCGAACGAAGAGCGACGCTCCATTGCGTATCATGAGGCGGGTCATGCCATCTGTGGATGGTACCTGCAGCACACCGATCCTCTACTCAAGGTGACCATTGTACCACGAGGTCAGGCTCTTGGATATGCCAAGTACCTCCCCAGCGATGTTCCTCTTCCTAACAACCTTGAGCTGTCAGATCGCATGGTTATGGCTCTTGGAGGCCGCGTTTCCGAAGAACTGCATTTTGACAGCACCAGCAGTGGAGCTGCTTCGGATTTTCAGAAAGTGACGGAGATTGCCAGTAACATGGTCATGACCTGGGGTATGTCGAGCAAGGTGGGCTGGATGAACTTTGAGCAGGATGGCGAGCACTACACGAAGCCGTTCTCGGACGAGACAGCCAGCCTTATTGACGAGGAGGTGCGTCGCATTGTCAACGAAGCCTACGAGCGATGCCGTAATCTGCTGACGGAACGCAAGAAGGAGATTGGACTTGTTGCTGAGGAGCTCCTTAGCAAGGAGGTCCTGACACGGGAGGATATGGTGCGAATTCTTGGAAAGCGACCGTTTGAGGACAACAATGCCGAGATCAAGTTCCTCGACAACGACCCCAATGTCTCTATGGCGTGACAGAAACAAACAAAATATTGCATAGAAAGTTTGCATGTCACTCACTGTATATATAATGAACCCATCTGTGCGTTTTGGCTACAAGTAATTGTGAGGAAGTTTGTTAGTACTATGGAAGTAGATTACATGAATAGGGGGGGTTCAACATTGGAGCAGTAACGTCGAGGGAAGTATCAATGCAGTCATGTCGAGGCTCGAGAATAGTATTAATGCCCCTGAATAGTGGTTAATTAGGTTGAAAAGGCGTTATTGGAAGGACGTCCGTGGGATGATGTGCCTCGCAATTTAGTTAGAGGTTGAGGTTGAAGCAGGAGCCACAGACTCGGGGGTCTCATTAGAGGCTGCGACTTCGGCAGTTGGCTTCTCAGTAAGAACAGGCACAGGAGCCGGGGCATTGGAAACAGCTTCCTCGTAGGCAGGAGCAGGTTCAGGCTCAGGAACCATAGCAGCAGCCGTAGGGGGGTAAGTAGGGTGAGCCATAGGAGCAGGCTGTCTCTGAAGAGCCAGCTCCTGCTCGTGCTCGAGCTCCAAGATCTTCTTCTTCTCGTCTAGATCCATCTTGAGCCAGATACAGAATGGAATGGCCAGAACTCCACAGCACACACCCAGACAACACATTGTTACAGTGGCCTTTTTCTCAGCCTCCGCGACTTTCTGCTCGTAGGTGAGAGGAGGCGGTCTGAAAACGGGCTCGGGCTTCTTGGCAGGCGCCGTGGCCTTGGCGGGAGTGGTGGTGGTGTTGGCTTCAGTCATATCAAGGTTTGACGTTAAGTTGGGGTTTGACACGGCGGATTGACGCGTTTATTTATGCGCCCCGCTTATCTGTATAAAATCTAAATATAATTGGCAGGTGACAGTTTTTTACACTGCGCCGTGTCTGCGTGGAGGCGTATATGCAGCCTAAAAAGAGGGGCTAAAAAAGCGAGATTCCCGAGTCATTATAGTGTTCTGGTCCCATGGATAACAGTGATTGGTCGTTAAATGTACTGATAGTTAATATGGACTGATAATTAAGATGTGCTGAGAAAAAAAGCGAGAACAAAGGCTGTCATTTGGCGAGGCTCGCTAATCTCGCTAAAGCACCTTGAAAAAAATGATGTGCATCGTGCAGCGTTAATCGGGATTAACCTCGCAGTAGCGGCACGTGAGCGGAATCCGCCGAAAATTGTTGGCTGGCAGAACCAAGTGTCAAGGACAACATCAAGGACAATATGAAGCGCCTGAATCATTCTATAATCACACATATCATCTTTTAGAAATTCATGATGGCGGCTGATGGTTTTGCTGCGCTTGGGGCTTGGTTGGTGGCTTGGCGTGTAGCACGAGCCTTGGGCCTATTCTTTAGTGGCTGAGGGTCACATTCAGCCAAATAGGCACTGCCACGAATTAACTTGCTGCGTTTACACCTGACTAGACGCGGTAGTACCATTGGCTGGTACTATTCATTATTCAATAGCTCAGTTGACGTCATTTTGTCTCCGTTGATTATTTTATTACCCCTCCATAGAAGTGAAACAGATCATACAGTATCATACATATCACCTAGTCACGTGCACCGCCCGGAGATGCATCCTGACAGCCATACAGCGAATAACTGCTGCGAAAAACTACAGTAACTATAATGGGTTCAAGTTACAGTCTATATAGTCGGATTTGAGCAATTACAAGCTGAGTAAGTGATTTGCTCAATTGAGTGAGTAAAGGGGTCAGTACGACGTTATCAGCTGATGAATCCGTGTTTCTAACCTCGGATCACTTACAGTACTCATTACCATTTTAACCGGACAATCTACTCCCAACGCCATACAGTGCTCATCCAATGGTGTTAAATACCATTTATTGATGTCTCTTTACAATGTTTCTTCACAAACCCATCAATTGGCCTCATTCACGTGCCGTTCAACCTTCTATGCTTGAATTACCCCGCTGAACTCTACTTACTGCTGTTACTCCTCATCGCTGGGGCTAGGAGCCTCACGATGCCGGCACTGGAGATGCCCGAGACCGCCCGGTCTCACCCGACACAACAGCCGAGGAAGCTGGGGTCAGGGTTGGAGACTGTGCTCGCGGTTGACGTCGTGTTTTGGTGGAACTGGTCGCCTCAATAGGGAGTAAATTTTTGGATACACATTGATCCGAGTACATACAAGCATCCATCAAAAGCTTCCACGTTTACTGGCATCCCCTCTCGCACGGGATCGAGTACCGCTGAGCAGCAGCCCATTTACCCGCCGGGCTAGGGTGCGCGGCTGAGGCGGGGAACCTGGACGAATGGGCGCCAAGGGCATAAATACCGTCCGAACCCCACCTCGCTGGCTACTTTTTGTGTCACTTCTTCCTCCCCCAATTGCACACACCCACCCCCGCGTGCTCCCTCAAAATGCTGTCTAGAAGCACTATGCGCTGCGTGCGCGCCCGCCCCGCCGCCCGTCTGGCCGCTGCCGTCCCGCGTATCGCCAACCAGTCTACCTGGGCCAATGTCAAGCAGGGTCCTCCCGATGCCATTCTCGGCATCACTGAAGCCTTCAAGAAGGACTCATTTGACCAGAAGATCAACCTCGGTGTCGGTGCTTACCGCGACGATTCCGGTAAGCCCTTTGTGCTGCCATCAGTGAAGCTCGCTGAGGAGTCGGTTGTCGGCAAGAACCTCGACAAGGAATACGCTGGCATCACGGGTGTCCCTGCTTTCACCGCTGCTGCTGCTGAGCTCGCCTACGGTGAGTCGTCGGCCCCCATTCTTGAGAAGCGTCTGGCCATCACCCAGACCATCTCGGGAACCGGTGCCCTGCGCGTGGGTGCTGCTTTCCTGGAGCGTTTCCTCGGCTCCAAGGAGGTGTTCCTGCCTACCCCCTCGTGGGCCAACCACGCCGCTGTCTTCCGTGACGCTGGCATGACCCCCAAGACCTACCGTTACTACAACAAGGAGACCATCTCGCTCGACTTTGACGGTCTCATTGAGGACCTCCAGAACATCCCCTCGGGCTCGGCCGTGCTGCTGCACGCCTGTGCTCACAACCCCAC
The DNA here is from genome assembly GCA_030575195.1 of Sugiyamaella boreocaroliniensis. Taxonomy (NCBI): domain Eukaryota; kingdom Fungi; phylum Ascomycota; class Dipodascomycetes; order Dipodascales; family Trichomonascaceae; genus Sugiyamaella; species Sugiyamaella boreocaroliniensis. Next base: position 292,910 of record JAJMIE010000010.1, on the reverse strand, counting down.
TGGTGTCGATCCCACCCCTGAGCAGTGGCGCAAGATCTCCGAGATCGTCAAGCACAAGGGTCTGTTCCCCTTCTTTGACATGGCCTACCAGGGTTTTGCTTCGGGTGACATTGCCAAGGATGCCTACGCTGTTCGCTACTTTGTCGAGCAGGGCCACCAGATTGCTCTGTGCCAGTCGTTTGCCAAGAACATGGGTCTGTACGGTGAGCGTGTTGGTGCCTTTTCGCTTGTTTGTGCTGATGCTGAGGAGAAGGCTCGCGTCGACTCGCAGCTCAAGATCCTCATCCGTCCCATCTACTCGAACCCTCCTATCCACGGAGCTCGCATTGCTGCCGAGATCCTCACCACTCCGGCTCTCAAGTCTCAGTGGCTTGGTGAGGTTAAGAACATGGCCGACCGTATGATCCAGATGCGTCACCTGCTTAAGAAGAACCTTGAGGAGCTTGGATCCAAGAAGGACTGGTCTCACGTCACCTCGCAGATTGGTATGTTCTGCTACACTGGACTTTCCGGTGAGCAGGTCGACCGTCTTGCCAAGGAGTTCTCTGTCTACGGTACTCGTGACGGACGTATCTCCATCTCTGGAATCACTTCGGGCAATGTGCGTCGTCTGGCCGAGGCTATCCACGAGGTCTCCAAGTAAGGTTCGCCTAGTTTGTTGAAAAAAGGGACGATAGAAAATAGATGAATGTTGAAGTGTGAAACTCTGTAATAATTCTGTACTGCTTTCCAAGACTCAATGGCTCTGTATGTTATTCATTGGCTCTAATTAGCCCCTTTAGTTGTTCTATTGTATTATTCGAGTGTTTCGTTCTTCGTCTATTTCTCCCCTCCCTATTAAATGGTACCTCGGGAAGCGTTGCAGATCAGGGGGACGTCCAGGTTTAGGTCACTTCTCCAGTTTCCGGTTTCAACGACCTTTCACCTTCACATGTTTTTCGCGAAACTCGGCCAGGGATCCGGCAACAAGGATCATCCGCAGAACCAGGCTGCTGCCTCGGTTATCAAGAAAGTGGCGCCGAAGCCGAAACCGAATCTTGAGTCGAAAAAGGCGTCAAGCGTGCCGACCAAGTCCAAGAAGTCAATCCCAGCCCCGGCCAAACCGACGTCGAGCCACTCTCCAACGCCCCGCAAACGCTCACCTTCGCCTATTCGCCGTGTAATCAAGAAACAGGCCAAACAGCATGCTATCTCACGCGAATCACCACCTCCAAGCAACAGTCCTGCGCTTAGTAGCAGTGATTCAGAGGACGACTGGGATGCCAACATCAAGAAATTATCGGCCTCAGTATCGCTCGCCGAAGATAACGACACGCACGACGACGACGTGGCATTCAAACGACAGTTGTTTCTAGAGCGAATAGACGATGAGGAACGGTCTCAGTGGCAGAAATCACTTATTCATGCATCTGATCTCATCAAAAACGGTAAGGCCAGCTACAAATCGCTGTTTGATAAGTCTCATGGCCGCGTCGAAGTAACTCTCCAACTTCCCTTTTCCTCCGAAAGATACCCGCTAGTATATCCCGTCAAATCAGACGAGATGAGTCCTATTGGAGAGATCGAGGCGGCGTTCGAGCTCGTGGCAACCTCGTTTGTTCCACCTGAATATACATCCAAGATCAAACATCCGTCGATGCAGGACTGCATCCTACGCCGCCTACGAAGAGCCGTCAAGGCTCGTGATCCTACAGCTGTGGTTGCGGCTATTGAAGAATTCAACAAGCTCATTGTGGAACTACGAGACGCGGGAAAAATTGAGCAGACTATGCGTAGCCTTGACAGGCTTCCTCACATTTCGAGCTATGAGCTGCTCAACCAGGTGTATCGGCGAGTAGTCTCACAACGCGTCAACGAGTTGCGCGACTACAAGGCGTTCTCCAACAATGTGTACGGCGAGCTGCTGCCGCGGTTTGCAACGCAGCTTTTCCGCGAAACAGGAATGAACAGCGAGTCTGTCTTCGTTGATCTTGGATCCGGTGTTGGAAACTGTGCTCTACAGGCAGCACTTGAAGTGGGGTGCGAGAGTTGGGGATGTGAAATCATGAAAACCGCATCAGAGCTTGCTGAGCAGCAGAAAGTAGAGCTAGAGAGCAGGGCCAAACTGTTGTACAGGCTGCGTCTCGGCAGCATCAACTTGAGATCGACCGACTTTGTCCACAATCCGGAAATCATGGCAGTACTTCGAGGTGCCGACGTTGTTCTTGTCAACAATTATGCCTTTGATGCAAAGCTGAATGGGCATCTAGTCGACATGTTCCTCGACTTGAAGGATGGATGCAAGATCGTGTCATTGCGATCGTTTGTGCCCGCGGGCCATGTTATTACAGACCACAACATTGAGTCTCCGCTCAACATTCTCAAGGTCGAGAAACGGCATTTTGGTAATGACTGTGTCAGCTGGACGACAGCGGGAGGCGACTATTATGTTTCCACCGTCGACCGATCACGTCTTTCGTTCTCGGTGAAGACTAAGTAGTTAGTAAGTGTACATTTAGAACAGGGAAGTACAAATTCACGTACCTCTCAATAAAAGCATTGGCATCATTGAGCTTGTCGGCCTCGCCTGCCACTTTTTCCATCCACCGTTGTACAAGCCCATTGTTCTCCTTTTTAAGCTCTGCTACCCGCTGCTCAGACAAGTTGAGTTCAATCTGCAGCGCCAAAATCTCGTCGTGTAGGTGTTGCACAGTCGACGTCTTGACTTGTCCTTCATCTCGTACGTTTTTAAGTTGAGAATTGGCTGCCGCAAGTCTTTGGTTAGTCTTGTAGACCCCGGTAGATTCTCATTCTTACTGGCTCTTGGCCATGGCCAGTTCTCTGTCGACCTGCTTCTTCTGCGCCTTGAGAGTAGCTAGAGACTCTTCGGCCACTGATAGTTTAGTGTGAAGCTCAGATATCTGAAATTCCTGGTCCTGAGAAGAATTTCCGGTGCCGCCTTGATGCTTCTCAGCTTGTCGAAGTCGTTTCGCAGAGGTCTCGACTGCTGTTAGTGCCACACGTTCCCCGCATTCACATCTTACGCACATATGGATATAAACTGGTCATACTTAGACTCAACTTCGTCGCGCTCCTTCAACTGGAACACAAGAGTATCTCGCCAGTTGGATGCCATTGTGGCGTTCAACTGTTATTGTCGTTGTATCCTCCTCAGCGGTATCGCACGATGTTAGGTGAAGTAAGTGCTGGATCACGGCTATCTGGTTACATACCCGAAACCTGGCATCAAAAATTATTACCCCTGAGAATTACCATGTGGAGGTCTTTGGGACGAGTAGTGTCGCGGACGAGCATTTATAGAGTACGGACACATATATTACGGCATTATTCTGATGATGTTAGTGAACAAGTCGAGCGATTGCACCCTCTGCTGGTTCAGAGGGCCAAGTTGCTTGTGGATGAGTACGACGAGCTATCACAACAGCTCAGTTCAGGCGATGCGGTTGGATTCGACAAAACCAAGGCCACAAAGATGTCACGACTGGGCCATGTAGTGGATCTGTTTGACCAGTACCGTGAAACAGACGAGGAATATCAGGAGCTGGAGGACCTGCTGAAGGATCCAGCATTAAGGTCTGAAGCCGAGTCGGAGCTGCCTTCCACGGCCTCGAAGCTTAGCGATCTGGCCAGGAAACTGCAATTGCAACTTGTTCCTACAAACCCGTTTGTTGAAAAGGCTTGTCTGCTTGAGCTGCGTCCTGGTGTTGGAGGAAGTGAAGCTGCCATCTTTGCTCATGATCTGCTCGTCATGTACCAGAACTACGCCCTCAAGAACAAGTGGGACCACCGCATTGTGTCCATCAACCGCACGCCTGCTGGTAACGGCATTGTCGAGGCCATTTTCAGCATTAATGAGGCCGGTGCCTATGAGCGACTACAATATGAAGGAGGAGTGCATCGGGTGCAGCGCATTCCTGAGACTGAAACGAAGGGTCGTGTGCACACGTCGACAGCAGCCGTCGTTGTTCTACCCAACGAAGTTGAGGAGCCTGGAGAGTCGGAAACAAAGGCAGGAGAAGAGGCAGAACGCAGTTTTGAGCCTAATGAGGTCCGTGTTGATGTCATGAGAGCACGAGGAGCTGGTGGTCAGCACGTCAACACGACGGACTCGGCTGTTCGTCTGACACACATTCCATCGGGAATCGTCGTTGCTGTTCAAGACGAGAGATCTCAGCATAAGAACAAGGCGCGTGCCTTTACGATTCTGAGAGCTCGTCTTGCCGAAATCGAACGCCAGCGCAAAATGGAGGAGGAGAGAGGGAAGAGAACCGCTCAAGTGACGACAACGCTTCGATCTGACAAGATCCGTACTTACAACTATCCTCAGAACCGCATCACGGATCATCGCTGTGGATTTACTTCATACAAACTTGAGGATGTCATGGCTGGTGAGCAGTTTGACGAGATCATTGATGAGATGGACAAATTCGCGAAGACCGAGGCCATGCAGCTGCTTCTCGAGGAGGCTGCATCTCAAAAGTAAAGGTGAACCCAGAGATCGCTCAATGCACAGGCCTTCTCCTCGATACCTTGTGTATATGTATATATCATTGCATTTAATTCGTCAATTGATGACACGTTACATTTTGGTAGGACTCTCGGTATTGGGTGCTTCGACCATCCCGTATAATGCAAACCCTGCATATTGAAACTGTACTTCTGGTATGCCAGACTCAAACGTCCCGCGCGATCCCGTGGAGCTCGCCGTCCACGAGCTTCTGGTGCCGGCGCTTGAAGCTACCAGCCAGCGTCTTGAAACACTACGTGAGTCGCAAATGGCTCTGTCGAACCAGCTAGAGATCCTCAAACAGAGTAAGTAATTCGATCGAGAGAAAACTACCTTCTAACCTAGGAATGACAGCTTATCGCGATACAACCGAACCTCCTGAGCTACACGACACTGTGAGCAAGATCCACCGTACGCGTAAGCGTCTCAATGCCATTGTTGCTACGTTGGCTGTCGTTGAGACGCGGTTGGTGAAGATCCATGCCGTGCTCAATCATCAGGCGGTTGCAGCTACTCCGCCATAGTCAAGCAACGCGACACGATGGAGCCAAGAAACGACGATACGATGATACTACACGAAATAACTGTTAACAGCTTCTTATTTATTTGTCGTGACACGGGATACGAACGACTTAACGACTTCTACGACTCTGTAACTGTATGCCACCAGGTTTGGGCGTGCCCTATGATATCAATCACATGCCATGAGCTATACTGGTTACAATACAAGCCCCCTAATATTCTATTGTGTTCACCTGGTGCTTGGTAGTCTATTGGCGTATTTTCTTTCCTTTCTTGTACTGACCTTCTAACTCTTGCTCCTACTTTTCTGTCTCACCCTCCTCTTCACTCCTATCCGCCGTTCAGCTATACCTCCCGTGTCTCTGATTTCCAGCTTAGTGGCTTACGTAGTAACTTTTCCTAGACTGCATCCCACCATAAACCCCATAAACAGCATAAACACCCCGGCTCTGCTCGGAACGCCCAATCGACCCGTGCCTAGACCGCCCCTCCCCTCATCCCCCACCTGCTCACCGGTTACCTCCGAGGCTCAGATGTCAGGGCTAGGGCCGACCCCTGATTGTCCTACCTCGGTTGTGGGGTTCTGACCATCACAACAGACATCGCTCAACAATAACGACGTTCATCAGTTGGCTGAGGTTTTAAACGCCATGGAGACCCTCGAAATCCACTCCAAGTCGTTTGTCATCCGCTGGCTCGAGCTCACGGGGCCCAGCGTCATTACGTGGCAGCTCAAGCCTCTCAAAAAGTCCATCAACTTTGGGCTCTACAAACATTCCTCGTCGTCGCACCGGGGCTCTGTTTCCTCTGCTCAAGGAGCCTCCCTCGAAGACAAGCTCAGCAACACGGGCCTTGAAAAAGTACTCTGGCACGGTCGCTGTGAGCCCAACGAGCTCCTCAAGGGCAACTATGATGTGTTGGATCCAGCAGGCGGCATGTACGCCTTTGTGTTTGACAACACCTTCTCCAAGAACACAGCCAAGACAGTGCTCTTCTCCCAGGATATGACACCCCTGGGCTCCCGTCAGTCGTCAGTCTCGAGCGCTCGGGCGCGCGCCTCTGTATCTGGCTCTACGCCAACGGTTGTGGCTACTCCCTCGGACTCGGGTCTCCTCCCGTTCCCTGCTGCCGCCAATTCTACCCAACACTCGGACGGTGCCGCGTCGCCAGCTGCAATCCCAATTCCTGGGGCGTCCCAGGTAGCTACTCGCGACAGGTCCCAGACTTCGGCCACAATTGCACCCATAGCTGCGGATCGCGACACTGGGGCCACGTGGGTCAGCGACGACCGGTACATGGCGGGCCCTATTCTGAAGAAGCGACGTAAGAAGTTGCAGGGCTATGGTCGTCGTCACTTCTCTCTCGACCGAAAGTATGGTCTGCTTAACTATTACTTGGACCAGAAATCGTCATTCCTTCGTGGAAGCATGCCTATTCGATTGTGTGCTATTACTGGTATCGAGAGAACGCGCGAGATTGTCATTGACTCTGGTATGGAGGTATGGTCTCTCAAGGCATTGTCTGTTGCTGACTGGAAGGCCTGGACGAGCGAATTTGATGCTTTGACGAAGGACTCTGCTGGCAATGCGCCTATTGACCAGCGCGACTTGTTGCTGAGTCCCGTGGCTTCGCGCAGATCTCAGGTCATGTCTCCCAGGGCTAATGGTGTTCGCTCTTCTGTTTACTCTCCTCCTGGTGCTACTTCTGCTGCCACCGACCACGTTGCAGAACTTGACATTCTCATTGAGCGTCTCGAGACTGCGACACATTTGGCCAAATCTCATGGCCCTCCAGGTTCCGTGTCCCACGCCGACCTCAACGCTGCTACTGAATCAGATGGAAAATCTTCGTTCTGGAAACGTAGAGCAAGCAAGTCTCAGTTAGCTGGAAGTGACAGTGACCCTTCGTCGCCAGAGTTCCCAACAACTTCTGCTAACCATACAGATGAGCTCACAGCTCATCTTCAACAGCTACTCCTTGATTTCCGCCAATACTCACAAGTTCTTGCGTCAAATAACGCTGTCATCTCACGGCCGGAGGGCTCAGGAGACCAGACTCCCACTATTGCTGAGAAACGCATTTCTCTTGATGCTACGAGTGTGTTCTCAGATGATATGTTCTATGATGCACGCGACGATCTCGATGGTGTTCTGTATGTAAACTACGAAGATGAAGGTGAAGATTCAGATGTCCTCATGGATTACAGTGATGGCGAAGAGGGCGAAGGCAAAGGTGTTGATGACAACAACAAGCTCCTTGCTCGTCAGAGTCTCGTTCCGTCGTTCATGTCTGGTGGTACTAGTGGTACTACTGCAGCTGAAGGCGATACGAGTGGTGATCTCTACCCGCTTCCCCTGAGCCCTGTCAAGCGACGTCATGACGTTGCTGAATCGACGACCACGCCTCCTAGTCTTATTGGGCTTCTGCGTAAGAACGTTGGAAAGGATCTTACCACTGTGGCTATGCCTGTCTCTTGCAACGAGCCTATCACTATCCTTGAGCGTCTTGCTGAGTTTGTTGAGTATTCAAACCTTCTCGACGATGCTGTTAATGCAGCAAATGAAAATGAGCGCGCATTGCTCGTTGCTACGTTTGCTGTATCGTACCTTTCAAGTCAGCGATCCAAAGAACGAGCTTTGCGCAAGCCATTCAACCCTCTTCTCGGTGAAACGTACGAGCTAGTTCGTGAAGATCGTGGTTTCCGCCTTCTTGCTGAGAAGGTGTCACATCGTCCGCCTATTATGGCAATTCAAGTTGAGTCTGCCGAGTGGACAATCCATTACACTGCTCGCCCTCATCAGAAGTTCTGGGGTAAGAGTGTGGAGCTTACTGACAGTGGACCTGTACGTGTTACTTTCCACCGCAGTGGTGAGGTTTTCCAATTCCTGCAGCCCTCTACGTTCTTGCGCAACATCATCGCTGGCGAGAAGTATGTTGAACCCGTTGGATCTGCTACTATTGAGTCCTCACATGGATACAACGCTACTGTCGAATACAAGGCGGGTGGTATGTTCTCTGGACGTAGCGAGGAGCTCACTATTAAGGCTGTCGATAAAAATGGCAAGCCATATCCTGTGACTTACAGCGGCAAGTGGACGGAGCAGATTGTGTCGATGCCCAGCAAGAAGCCGGTATGGAATGTCGGCAAGCTTGTTCCCAAGTCTCAGAAGAAGTACGGTTTCACGGAGTGGACTGCTGCTCTCAACGATATTACAGACATTGAGAAGGGCCACATGGCGCCTACAGATTCGCGTCTGCGTCCTGATCAACGCCTGTACGAAAATGGCAAGATTGACGAAGCAGAGGAAGGTAAGCTTGATCTTGAAGAGCGTCAACGCGAGCGTCGTAAGGTCATGGAGACCAACGGCGAGACTTGGGTTCCCAACTTCTTCGCTGAAGAGTCTCCTAATGGTTTCTTCGTGATGAAGCACGGAAAAGAAAACTACTGGAACCGACGCCGCGAACAGCAATGGGCAGGCCTCCCGCCGCTGTTTTAAGCCAAGATCCAGACGAAATACAATAACAAAAAGATAGTCACTACGCATGTACAAATATTAACAGTTTGTGAGAGTAACCAGGCCATTCAGTTGGTGTACAAAATGCAATCGTATCTACTTCATAATAGTCTACTCGTCGTCGAGCTCTTCAGTCTCTTCGTGGTCGTTGGCTTCAGAAATGGCAGCCTCCTCTTCCTGGCGGTTAATGACAAAGAAAGACCAAAACACAAGAGCTGCTCCAATATAATAAAGGGCTGAAGGGAAAAGCCCGTTGATGAACATGTCACCAATCATTGACAAGGGGATCGTGGCGCTGAGTCCGACTGTGACGACCAATGGAGACGTCATTAGCATGGCCAACACCCAGCAGAAATCGGAAATGAGGATGGAGACGCCGTTAGAGATTAGCAACGTCCATACGTACGCCGACTGAGGCAGTGAGAAGCGCTCGATGCCGGAAAAGTGTAACACAAACAACATTGGCCATAGGAACACGATATTGAATAGACCCACAAAGCCAAAGAACATACGCGTATTGATACGTGACTCATCCCCAATCTTGACTTTCAGCAGTGTCGTGTAGACTCCATAGAGCATAGCGCTGCCTAGAGCTAGGAAGTTGCCGAGAATGGCATTAGGAGGTGTAAAGCCCTCTGCAGTATCGTTGTCGGCTACAGAAATGAGCCACAAACCCACAATGCTGACGACAAGGGCCATGAGTTTGACAAGTGTAAATCGTTCAATGCCAAACAGGCTTCCAATAATAAGCGTGAAGAAGCTCGAGGTGCACGAAATGATGGTAGCACTGGCGACGCTTGTGTAGACGTAGCTCGCATTATTGAGGAGATTCGACAGAAACCACAATACGGCAAACTGACTTGATAGAATGGCGGTTTCGCGAACGGTGAAAGCCGAGTTGGGGTCGTTGAGGGTCTCGGGATCGATTGAAGCCGTAGAGGGCCGTCTACGACCGTCAGGGGTTAACAGCGACTCGGATGGCTTGTGATTATACTGTAGGAGTGCTTTGCGCACTGTCGGACCCAGGTACAGCACAAAAGTCGCCGTATTGATGTAGGTGATGAAGTACGGTTTGCTGTATTCAGTTGACATGGCCTGCGGTTAGTTTTGTGGTCATGGCGAGGCACACGGCACTCACGTTGACGAGGAAGCCTGAAGTCACCCATAGTACGACCACCACAGCTAGAAGAACGAGGCCTATCTTCCAGCGGTGGCGCTGAAGATCAGCTAGAAACATGTGCTTGTACGCCATAGAGCATTAGTCCATGAAGCGGATCGGTGTGTTGAGAAGGATGCTTATCAGGTAGAAAAAAAGTTATCGGTGCCGTAGTGAGTCTACCTCGCATGAACCTTACCCCGATAAAGAGCCGTGAGCTTCGAGGTGGGGGGCTGACTATATGACAGCAGCAAGGTTGAGGTAGACAGAATAATATGAGCAATATTGCTGTTTTATAACTAGTCGGAATTGGTACCCCGAGCGTACAGGTTACGAGTCACACTAATATTGGCTAGTTAGCTTCTTCTATCTCTAGATTCCTGGGCAAGGGCCGGGAAGTGGATCGAGTCACCCGATATTACAGGGAAGCACCATGAAGACGCAAGGTCAGGATTGTTTAAACGCGTCAATTCCCTCATCTAAGTTGGTCGGTATTGATTCTGATCAGATCCGCGCTTTTATTCCCGATGTTGTTTTCCTTTGACTGTTTACTCTCTCGTTAGATCTCATAATTGGTATGTCTGCCGATATTAGGGTTACGCCTATATCCCGGAGCTTCACGACTTCACCTACACTCTAATGCTGACCACGTCTCCGCTAAAGACGCGTGCGCGTGGTGCACCGCTTTATGGCGCTACAACGACGCGTACGGCATTTCAGCCGGCACGGCAGTCGATGTTCCCCGCAGAATCGCTACGCCCGCCACCAGCCTCGACGCTGAGGCCGCTCTCCAACCGCGACGTGTTCGCGTCTCGTCCTCGTAGTCCACGCGCCGACCCGCCGTCACCCGTTCGCAGCGAAGCAGGATCGGTGGGCATAATATCTCAGCATGATGCTGAGGACCTGGAGCTTCGCGACGTGCACGAGCTGACGGATGGAGAGATCAGCGAGCTCGAGGTCGAGTACGAGTCAGTGGCATCGTCCTTCATTTCTCCACCTACGAGCACAAGTGTCGAGCAACAGCCAACTTTTGCCGATAACGACACCATGGATTATGAGCCGTACCAAGACACGGTTCTACGTAGTCGCCTCGTACGCGAGTCCAAGCAGACACCCGATCATTCGTCGCTGTTCTCGAGGCTACCTGCAAATGACGCGTCGATGTCGATAATCCAAGATTATGACGACTTCGATGAAGCGAACCACTCTACAAGTGTCATTCTGACTTCGGTGAAGGCCCAATTCCGCCCGTTGCACCGCTTTGTCTCCATTGTCTTAACTACGGTTCGCATAATTCTCAGCCCGCTGCTGTCGAACCTTCAGTACTGGTGGGTTGTGCCAGTACTTATTCTCGGTGGTGGAGTCGTGGCAGCATTTGTGTACGCTTTGTCGTATGTTGCATCAGTAGTTCGGCTGCCAACCTGGCCATCGTGGTCCTTGCCTAGTGCGCCTTTGGTGCCGGTTTACACTGCTCCAGCAGCCCCACCCGTCGATATCTCAGACTTTTCAGCGCGTCTGCAATTGCTCGAATCACAGCTGGAGCAAGATTCCAATGCTCACGCGTCTTTTGAAGCATGGATTAAGGACTCAGTGCGGTCGTCACAGGACACCGTCGAACAGCTTCGGTCGCAGCTCAACACGGAGCTGAGCGCCATCTCAGACACAATCTCGCATATCTCGAGCGTCATCAACAGCAATGAACAATGGAGCCGAGACGCTGACAAAATCATCCAGGAGGACCGCAAGGTGCTCTTGCGCCTTCAGCAGATTGCGGCTGCGCAGTCTGAGGACCTCAACAACCTGTTCAAGGCTCTGGATGACTTGCCTGCTTCGACATCGTCTGACGAGGATCACAGTCTTCGTGAGGAGTTCACCACTAGTCTCAATGCTCTGTCTCGCCGCCTCGATGGCCTTATTGATGGTCATGCCGAAGATAGAGCGCGTATCGAGGAACTAGCAAACCGTGGCAGCCAGCAGGCAACTACGAACTTGATGGAAGGCATTCAGAGCCAGATCTCCGAGTTGCGTCTGAACCTGCAAGATGATCTCAAGCAGCTCTACCGAACAGTTGACGGTCGCTTTGCTGGGCACAAGAATGAGATTGAGCGCGATTTCGAGAACCGGCTCAAGCCGGAAATAATGTCACAGCTTGATCGCATCGCGTCGGGTTCGCAGTCGACTCATTCGTGGCACAATCGACTGGACAAAACAAACTTTGCCGACCGGAATATGGGCGCGTCTGTCGACCACGACATCACTTCGCCTATATACAACCCTCTTGGCGACGCTCCGTTTGGGTACCAGCTTCTGCGGCAGGCAGTGGCTGCAGTTGGTTTGGGCCGATATCAATTTCACAGCGACGAGAATGCTCTTCTTCCAAATATGGAGTCAGGACAGTGCTGGCCGTTCAAGGGATCTGAGGGCACGTTAGGGGTTGTGCTGCCTACGGAGATATATTTGGACTCTGTGGCTATTGACCACCCGTCACGTAAAGCTCTCATTGATCCATCAACGGCTCCAAGGATTGTGTCCGTGTACATTGATGTTCCCGATTCCCAGCTGCGAGCCAAGATCGAGAAGCTTGTGCCCCAGGCATCTGGTTCGACCCTACCCAAGTCGTACGTCAAGGTAATGACTATGGAGTACAATGTGTTTGCTGAGGAGTCGTTTCAAGAGTTTGTTATCCCTTCTCATATCAAGGAGACTGGAGTGCGGGTGCGACGCGTCGCGTTCCACTTTGAGCAAAATTGGGGTAATGAGGTGGCTAGCTGTGTGTATCGCGTGTTTGCGTTTGGTACCGCGTGTGAGCCCAAGGTGCTAGGTGATGGGAACGGAGAGCCTTCATGGGAAGCTACAGTTGAGAGGGCGCCGTCAGCAAAGCCGGCGGTTGTCGAGTCGACAGACGAGTATGGATTTGGACAGGACGAGACAGTTGAGTACTGGTAATGACTTTATGAGTGGACGTGGGATGCAAGTATTTATTGGTGTATAATAAGTTTATCGATTTCAATGAGGCAGCGTAGTAGAGCCTACAAAGTGGAGTCTAAGATGCTACATTTCTGGTTGCCAAAGCGGATTTATTGAGAAATATTAGGTAGACCCGCAGTCAAAGTCAAAGGTATCCAAAGAAACAGTCATTAATCATCATCAGTCGTTAAAGTCGTCAAAAAAGTCGCATCATCATCGTTTAGATGTAGCGGTAGTGACGAGGATCATTGAGCTCGGCACGGGCACGGTGGATCGCTTCAAGAGCCGTCTCAAGACGACGCAGGCGCACCTCACGGTCTTCAAACTGGCCTGAACGGTCCGACATCTCGACTTGGTAAAGTTTGGCCTGGACGAGCTTGTCGTTGTGCGGATCATAGGAATCCTCGTCCGAGAACGAGGTTCCTGAGGAGCGTGCAGAGAACAGAGAGTTCATGGAGGTGTGAGTCTTGAGAGATTGCATTGAGTTGGAGTGCGACATTGTCTTGAGTGTGCGAAGCTCCTCCTCGAGCTCCGAGGCGCGATCAACCGCGGCCGAAGCAGTATTCGACAGGATTTTGACCTGTTCTTCAAGCGCCTCGGCGCGCTGGCGGTCTCCCTCAGGGCCGGGCTTCACGAGATGAGACTCGGAGCGAGTGAGCTTGAACAGTGAAGGCATCGAGATTCTCTCAGTCTTGTTTGTGATATTGGGATCGCCAAGGGATACAGCAGAGGTGCAGAGGGTGCTGCCGGATAGTACACGAAGCAAGGAGGCGAGCGCACCTTATATATAATAAATGGGGGCTAAACAAAGTCTGAGGCCCGGCTCCCACGGACCAAGCGTCTGCAAGTAGCAGGCGATCCCAGTTGTTTTTTAGTCAACGTGCATGTGCCATATTGGGGAGGAAGCAGTCGACAAGGTTTGTCTCAGGGGTCGATGAAACGTGTCTTTGCGCGATGCAATGTTCCACGCGACTGGTAAAATGTCAGATCAGTCTGGAGCACAAGACATTGGCAGTTTTTGGACGTGTCAAGAGGCTCGTCCAATGGACTCTACAGAATCGACTCGTCAAATGCACCTCGTTCTCGTGCGTCGAGGCTCGCCCGTTTGCTGCAGGATCGGCTCGCATCATCTGAGCATGCATTCTTTCCAGATCCAGATGCACCCCTTGATTTGGCTCTAGTCGTATGAGTGGGCAGTGACGAGTCAACGGGACGTGTCGCGAACTTGCTCGTAGATCAGCGGCAAGTGACCAGTACCCGACGCTTTGTAGGCTATTTGCAAGGCATTAACACGTAAAAGAGGACCTGCAGGACGCGACACATGTCTAACTGAAACTCTTCATGGTTCAACGACCCACTCAGCATCTCGCCATTACTTTTCATTAAAAGCTACACAGTTGGAATCCAGGGGTGCATGCAAGGGGGCACTAGTTGCTGCATTGGGCAGTCAGATAAGATAGAGGCACGGGTTCGACGCGACTTGACAGCCCAAACCGGCCAAACGCGGGGTCACAAAAGTGGCTGGTTACTGCCCATTTCGGTGTACAAGCTCAGTCGGGCGCAGTGACCAAGTGCCTTTCGAGTTAGTGGCAGACAGGGCGGCATGCTTACTAGGCATCAAAGGGGGCACTTGCTCACTTTGCTTCCTAATATAGGCAGGCATACCAGACCCAATTGGTCAGCGACGCGGGTCACGGCCCCGTCGCTAGGCGCGACCGATGGCCGGCATTCGTAAAGCCGGTCTCCCGGCACTTGAGAGGCCTTGCAGGTACCGTCAGTATTGAAAATCTTGCGAAATCTGGACCGTCCACTATTTGAGATGCACACTTACTCAGGTCGATGGGGCCTGTGCATAGTGACTGCACGGCTGTGTACCTCGATGGCACGACGATCCGAGCCTGCGCCGATGCCCTGCGCCAGCCGAGGTCCCTTGTTGCATCAGTTGCCATTTGTGAGCTCCGACGTTGCTCCATTGCCGTTCTAAAATATGCTACTTCCGATGTTAGTCCCTTGATGAAGGGGTATTTGGTGTGAAGCTACTCTCGCCCTTACCCAGGCTACATTGAGCTAGTCGCCTAACCCATGCCATAAACGGAAATCACCAAACATCGGTCTTTCCCTCCTACATTTCACACAACCACCTCATGACAACCGTTCATACCGACAAGGAGAACGTGTTCAGCGGGCCACGTACTCCGTTGCACAAGACACAGGCCAACGCTGTGTTAGTAACGCCTGCTAATGAAAACCAGCGGTTCGGCAAACAACCACTGAAAACCCCCGGTACTCGTGTACCGCTAGGTGGAAAGGACCACAACGCACACCGACCCGTTCCTGGAACTACCAAGGCACCACGCACACCCGGTCCTCGTGCTCCTCCATCGAGCCTGAAATCGCTTCGTCACTCTGTAGAACCCTCGCCATCGCCGGACGATAGCGTTGACATCGATGCTCCGTTCATTGGACCCCAGCTCGACTATGGATATGTTGACGTCGAAACAATCCCCAATGCTCCAACACCTCTTCCCGACGGTCCTATCTATCACGGTGATATTAATCTCGAAGCTATTGAGAAGATAGTGCGGTTCTCTGATGACTACGACGATTTGGACGAAGGTCTGCCTAAGTTATCGCTCGACACTCTGCGGGACTTTGAGGTATTTGCACCTGAGCCGCCAGTCCGACACGCCACTGTCGGCAACGACGTGAAAAGAGTCGGTCTCGGTTCGAAATCCAAATCCGTCAACCAACTTCCTCGTCGGTTGCCCGATTATATGGCTCCTACCAAGTCAGCACAAGCCAAGGCCCGTACGCCTAGTGCCCATACACCAGCACGCGCTCCCTTCGCAACAAAGTTGTCGCGAGCGTCACAGGAGTCCAAGCCACCACACTTAGATGTTGATGTCTCTCTCGATGAGCTCCTCGATTTCTGAATCCCTCTATTAATCTCCCCATCTCCTCCCCTTTATATCACTTGATTTACGGAGCTTCCTCCCCCTCCTTCATATCGCTTGAGCTCTTGATCGTGCTCTCCTCTACTTGCCCTCCTACGACTTAATGATTTTTACGAATGCTAAATGGAAGAATGTTTGAAACATATCATTAGAAACTGCAAGGTCATTATTGCAGCAGAATATTTACATGGTAGCACACTCTGGCGGCGCGCCAGGAACTCCTCCGTCATATCTTTCTTCCTCCTCTTCCTCGTACTCTGGAAGCGACGACTCGGTCACTACCGTGTACTCGACGTTGTCCACTTCCTTGACCAAAATGTTCAATGGCTCGCGGGGCTTCTGTGGTAACAAGTTCTGAACCTTGTTGAGCTCGGTCGTCTCGAGACACCAGCCTGATTCTGGGAACTCGATGTCCACGGCTAGATATAGGTCTCCTCGTGAGCCAGTAGTTGCTTTGATGGGCATGCCTTCGCCCTTTACACGGAAGTAGTCGCCTGGCTTGGTGACTGTTGCTGTTGGCACCGTTACCTCGATGCCTCGGCCGTCGAGGTGCTCGAGAACGACACGAGAGAAACCGCACAGTGCCTCCGCAAGCGTGATAGTTATTGAAGCATATAGATCGTCGTGTTGGCGCGTCAGTACTGCGTGTTGTTTGAGTTTAACTGTAAACACAAGATCACCAGGCTCCTTGCCATAGACCTCATCGGCCTTGCCGTGGAGAACAACACGGTCATTCTCAGCTGATCCCGGTGGTACGTACACCTCGATGAGTGACTTTGTCGGGACAAGTCCGTCCTTACACCGTTTGCACTTGTCCTTGTCTCTGTAGAACTGACCACGGCCGCCACACGCTGTACACTCGACATACTCGGCCGTCACCATGCCTGGACCAGCACGACGCAATTTTTTGACGGATCCTGTGCCTGTACACGTAGAGCACTTTTTGCTCTTAGCCTTTGGTCGAGCGCCTGTGCCTGTACAGTGCTTACAGAGCACGTCCCGCGTGATGGCCATTTTGAACACTTTGCCCTTGTACGCGTCTTCAAGCGTCACCTCAAGCTCGATATCCTCATCCTTGCTCTTTGTTGGCTCTGGATGCCGTGCTCCTCCACGTCCACCTCCATATCCATATCCATTCGGCATCGATCCAAAAAATTGCGCGAAGTCGTCAGCTCCAAACATATCATCGCCACTGTCACCATAACCGAAATCGGCATGGCCATTACCATTTGCCCCTACGCCAAACCTGTCGTATCGCTCCCTCCGTAGCTCGTCTGATAATACTTCATAAGCCTCTGAGATGTCCTTGAATCGAACTTCGGCCTCGTCTCGTTCGTGCTCAGGCGCCTTGTCGGGATGGTTGGCCAACGCCATCTTCTTGTATGCCTTGCGGATATCCGCCGCCGTGGCCTCGCGTGTTATGCCCAGAACCTCGTAGTAATCGATTGTATCCATCGTGGCGAATCCAAGTCAAGTGGTTCGAGGGGTATAAAGATTGTGAAAATGCACCTTCACTTTATTTACATGCGGCAAAAACGCACATGACGTGGGGAACCTTTGCCAAGCTACAATGCACGAGTACATGGAGTATATACGCAAGACTTTTGACCGTGCGACCGATTGGAACGAGGATAACTCGTACTCCAACATTTTGGAGACTGCGGACAGTACGTAGGGCCTGTTGATGTCGCTTGCACCTCACTGATTTGCTAACTCTAGATCTCATAAACTTCCCTTTACCTCAGGGAATCTCGCTTCGAATCTCATCTCAAGCGTCTCCTTACTCGTTTTCTTCCTATAAGCTTTCTAGCTTGGGCCTTGTCAATGGTTCTATTTCATATTTGTACAGCTCACGGCCTCTGGTTGACGTCGAAACCACTGCTGCTATCAATCTACACAATGTCGTTGCCAGCTACCGCATCCTCAGTCCGCTGAAACCTCCACAAGATCCCATGTATCTCGAGCAGTGGTATCGAGGCCAGCGTATCGACGTTAAGGACACATTGGCCTATGGAAGACTCTATCTTCCAGGGAGCTCACTCGAAGCAATGCTCATTCGCCGCCTATCGCCTGCTTCACAGCTTCTGGTACAATGCGTCAGCGATGGCGCTGCAACTGCCTATTCTGGCGGCGCCTTGACGGTCAATTACCAGCATGACACTGGTAGGTACCGCCATGAACTCATCTACAGCACTTATGAGTCTCTGGTTGGGTTCCGTGGACTGTACAACTTTGTATCCAACGCGCGGGCCTCGCCATCCCGTCTGTCACTAGGTATGGAGATCTTCTACGGAGTTTCGAGTAAAAGTCCGGGATTCTCTACAGCTTTACGCTACACTACGCAATCTGCCTATACTGGAACTCCGCTGACGCTGACTCTCATGTGTAACCCTCTCATGGGTCATATTTCGACGAGTTACGCGCTTCACACAACTACGTCGTCATCCTTTGCCAGCAAGTTCGACTTCAACGTGTACTCATATGTGAGTGACCTGTCCATAGGCTGTGAATTCTGGCGAACACAGCTTCTAAACACAAGACCTGGAGAACCCAGTGCTGACAGTGCTGACAGTGCTGAGAAGCCCCAGGCCACGGCTTCAGATGGCCCCGCGTCTGCCGACTCCGAAGGCTTCTCTAGTGTGTTCAAGGCCAGTACCAGTCTCGGATCTCAAAACTTGAACTTACTATGGGAAGGTCGGTTTCGCCAGTTCCTCGTCAGTACTGGTATGTCGCTAAAGCTGGCTGGTCCGGCCCCAGTAGCTACAGGATTTGGTGTCGAGTTCCAGTTCTCTTCATGAATAGCATTTCGTCATTAATCTAATCTATTTGCATCGAGTCTTCCGTCTCATTAGCTTTTTGGCCATCACCATTTGGTTCGTCAGTGGCCTTGGTAGATTCAGCGGCTTCAGTTGCTTTGTCCGAATTTTCAGAAGCAGGGCCGTTGTCAGTTTGATTCTTTGATTCGGTCTTGTCACCTGTTTTCTCCCCGTCCGCTTTCTCGTCTGCCTTCTCCTTGTCTGCTTTCTCACCGTCTGCCTTTTCTCCCTCCGTCTTTTCTCCCTCTGCCTTGTCGCCTTCAGTTCCTGGCTCTTGCTTGACGGTAGCCTCGTCCGTCTTACGCTTACGCTGGCGGGTCTCAGCATCCAGGTTGTCCTCATCCTCGTCCTTCTCTCCCCGCTTGCGACGAGCCTTATAGGTACGACGAGGAGCGATAAACGCGCCCTCCGGCAGCTTCGGCGGCTCCTGAAGAATCTGGATGAGGTCCGTGTCGTCGGCGTCGACTTGGTACCAGACAGAGTAGGATGTCATCCTAGTGCCCTTCTCGAGAACTGCCTCCATATTTGCAACAACCCGGGCAGGTCGGCGCACGCAGCGCTCAATCACCTGGATCGAACGCGGAGGCACTTTCTGAATCGTGACGGTAATAGGAGTGTAATAAATAGTGGGTTCAGGTCTGGACTCATCGCTCTCTCCTGCCTTCTGTCTCTTAGTCTTGGCCTTTTGCTTCTTCTTCGGAGCTTCTTCAACGGGCTCTGGGTACACCTTCTTGATAGCCAAGAACGATACAAGGATTTCACCAGAGGGCAGCAGCTCGAGAATGGAATCTTTTGGTAATAGGAATCGGTTGGCTGGGTTGTCCTTGAATTCAAACACAATGACAATATTCTTGAGCTTACGCTTAAGCGTATAGGTGCTTCGCGGCTTCTTGTTCGGATCCACTGGCTTGGGCTTCTTAGGAGCTCGCGCCTGCTTCACGGGACGTACTGGCGGTCGAAAACGTCCCTGGTTGCCGTAGGGGGCTCCTGCAGGCCGGATTGCTTGATATTGGAACCTCGCTGCCAGATCTGGCGGCATGGCCATGGAGCGGGCTCGATTGATGTACACTTGGAACGACGCGATTTGCTCTGGCGTCGCACTTCCAGAAGCGACGATCTTCATAAGATCATTCAAGTATGGGTCGCGTGCTGCAATCCATTGCAATTTCGCAATAGTTTCCTGGTTGCTGGCACTTGTAATAGGCTCTGGCTCTGGCGGACGCGGGGCAACCTGTTGAGGAGGCATGCCAGACCGCATCATCGGTTGGCCAGGAGCGGCAGCTGGTCCCGGACCCTGTACAGCAGGACCTGCAGGTCTGATAGGCTGAGTAGGTGTACTGCTAGCAGGTGAAGTACCAGCAGTTGGAGCCTGAGGTGGTGTTGGAGCAGTTGGAACCTGAGTAGGCACAGGTGTAGGGGTTGATGAAGAACGAGCAGCAGGTTCAGGTGCCGCAGGCGTAGCCTGTACGGGCGTAGAAGCACCAGGTGCAGCTTGTGGGGCAGTGGCTGCGGCGTTCTGGGTCGCGACGGGTGTGCTTGCGTCTGTGTTCGCTGATGGCGATGGTGCTGCCGTACTAGGAGGCGGTACCGCTGTACCAGGAGTCTGCGGTGCAGCACGCTCCACATTTGGCGTACCTCCAGGTGTAGCTACTGATGCAGACGGGGAGCCTGAAGGTTCGACTCGTACAGGGACCGATGCACTTGGCGATGATGTAGTCGGTGTCATTGGCACACCAGGCGTTGCCGGCGTTCTCTGTTGATAAGTAGATGGTCCTGCTGAACCAGGCGTTTGTTGTCCTGGGGTTCCGGGTGACATCTGCTGTCCCGGGGTTCCTGGGGCCATCTGCTGTCCTGGGGTGCCTGGCTCCTGTTGTGCCTCCTCCATCTCGTCTTCTTCATCGGGGTTCTCGTCCTTGGCGACAAACAGCTTGACATCGAATATGTGCGGACCCATTACCATTGCGCAATCGCACAGCTTTGTGGCCTCTTTAAGGCCCTCTCCGTCAGCATTCTTCTTACCTCGTGGTGGTCGTGTCCAGTACTTTTCAAACATTGCTCCTAGAAGCCAGGTGTTGCGGGACTTTTGTAGAGAGTATGCCAGCGAGTGCGACTCGCGAACGCTGAGTGGCTCTTCGAGGCGCGAGTAGTCCGGTGGTTCAATCGATACAGGCGTGTCATCCATTGTCATGTACGGGTACACATCTGTTTCCTCGGGTACATCTTTACGGGGTGCAGAAGAGGCTCGTGATGTCTGCTTCTTGCCTTTTGCCGGAGTTACCTTGGCTGGTGTCGCTTTGGCTGGCGTCGCCTTTGCCGGCGTCGCCTTTGCCGGTGTCGATGACGGGGCAGGTTTCTTGTCTACATGTTCCTCGGTCGTCTGGAGTCTACGCGAGCTCCGGCGTGGAGCTGGCGAGGCCGACATAGCGAGTGGTAGGTAGGAAGAGTGAAGTGGGAAGTGATCTAAGGAGCTATTTCAGATATTTGCACGGCTGTGTGATCCACCTTCTGGTGCACTGTAGAGAGACATGGACTGAGGATTCTGCAATTTCTCGAGAGTATAAACACACATTCAAACAGGCTCCTTTGTTGTGTTCTTGGTTTGTCTGTAGCTCTATGATTGCGTGGCTTCTAACTAGCATTTTCTCTTTGAAGGTCTCTAGGATCTTTTGGAGCCCTTGAATAGTTATATGCTTGTAATTTACCGTACATAACGGGGTATAGAGGCACATGATAGCGACTGATAACCAGGAAAGACACTACTACTGAGTCATATCTTAACTGAATAACAGCAACGACAAAGCCCGAGAGGCGAATGTGTTCAAAAGTCTTAGAGGAGTATCAGCTGACCAAAGATCAGTTGGTAGTGATGCCCTCATAGGCATGGATAAGGTAGAGGCGCGTCTGAGGTACGGCTGCAGTCTGCTCATATAAGCGTGGATCATACTTCTATCTTCTTACCATGACATGCCGCCTGTTTCGAGTCAAACAAGCCGACAGGCGCGTGTAAAACGCGAGCATGAAAAGGAAGAGCTCGTGACGCCCACAAAGCGTCTGCGGAACAATCGTGGCAACGCAGATCAAGCCGCCGAGCCTTCGCCTACTGCTCCAAATCTTTCTAGCCCCGATGGCGAACTGCAACGCGACAGCAACAGTTTTACTCCTGGCGCCATTCGACGTGTTCTGATGCGCAACTTTGGAGTATACTCTGAGATTGAGTTCTATCTCGGCAATTCGCTCAACGTTATCATAGGCCCCAACGGCACAGGCAAAAGCACACTCATTGCCGCATTATGTCTTGGTCTAGGTGGTTCGCCTGAAAACCTCGGTGCCCGCAAACTCCCCGAGTACATCAAAACAGGCTGCGACAAGGCCTATATAGAAATCGAGCTACAGGGTAAAAAGGACAACTCGACTTATACAATTTCTCGAACCATCGGCCCCAACAACCGCAGCGCTTGGTCGCTTAATGGCAGACAGTCAGACGGCAAATCCATCACGCAACTCATCAACGAACTGCGCATCCAAGTGTCCAACCTTTGTCAGTTTCTGCCTCAGGAACGAGTCGCTGACTTTGCTGCTGTTTCCCCTCAGCAGAGACTGCGGAGCACAGAAGACGCTGTGGGTTCTGCCGACATGCTTGAAAAGCACGACAAGCTTATTGAGCTGAGTGCACAGCTCCGCTCTCAAAGCCAATCGACTGAGTCGGACGAGGGTGTACTGGAAAAGCTGAAAAAGGATTTTGCTGAAAAGGACGAAGCACTTGAAGAGTTCAACAGACAAGAATCAGCCCAAGAGGAGTTGCAACTACTGAAAGAAGCCATCCCCTTCTCCGAACTCGACGACATGACACGAGAGAGGAGCGCGCTAGCGGGCCAGCTGAAGTCAGTCCAAGAAGCCATAAAGGCAATGGAGCGGGAAAATGCCACTTTCCTACCGAAGCGAGATTTTGCTGCCGAACAGATAGAGGAGCTTGGTCCAAAGGTAGAAGCTCTCAAAGCTGAGCGCCAGAGCCTTGAAAAGGATCTCAAAACTTGTATTTCAGAGCTGAACGAGCATACGCGCTCTGCCAATCAAATCGTCGAATCAGAGCTCCCAAGAATTAGCCGAAAGGAAGAGAACTTTGATGCCGAAATGCAGCGGTTAAGAACAGACCTGAGTGTCTTCGAACGCAAGCTGCAAACTGCTGAGGAAACGGTGTTTGACAAGGATGAATACGACAACATAAAGCTGGAAATGACCAGGCTTCGCGGCGTTGCGCAAGAGCTCGGTGGCGCGAAGAACGACCTGGCTGAAGAAAAGTTGAGACTTCAGCGCAGTGAGAACGGTGTAGCCAGGATTACTCATAAGCTCTCAATTGTTAACCGGAAGCTTCAGCAGCTCACCTCGCCTCGCACGATTCGGCTTGACATAGCGAGAAGAGTTTTACCCAATGTTGTGAGAGCTTCAGCAGTACTCGAGCAAAACAAGCACCTGTTTCAAAACGAGGTATACGAGCCACCGCTTTTATCGGTCAAAGCCAAATCTCCCGACGTTATTAAACATCTGGGCGGCATCTTCAGTCGCTCTCTGATGACAACATTTACTTGCGTCTCGCGAAGGGACTATGAAACATTTACCAAATTAGTCATTGACCAAGAGGGTATCGCTGTTAATGTTGTTGACTTTTCCGAGACAAGACATGCTCGGCTCTCTGATCACAAAGAACCCATTGATGTCCGGCAGCTACGCGAAGCAGGCTTTGATGGCTATTTGCTTGATAGCGTTGAAGGCCCAGAACCTGTTCTTAACATGATGTGCTCAAATGCTGGAATACATGCAATTCCTTATGTCGCAAGACGAGAGGCCACCGAGGATATGGAAAGCTTTCTCATGAGTCATTCGTTTATTGGTCGATGCATAGACTCGAAAAATGTTATATCAATGAAGAGGTCAAGCTACGGACGCAAGGAGTATTCCGTTTCGAAGCGCATTAATGTTAACCCTCCCCAGTGGATGTCGGCATTCCACGAAAAAGAGCAGCCAATTGACCAGCTACAAGGTGATAAATCTCTCTTAGAATCTCAGCTCGAAGAAGCTCAGTCGGAGATGTTATCTGTCCAGGAAAGGTTAGAGGAAGTCGACAAGAACCTAGAAGATACCAGGACAGAGCTCAAGCGACTCAACAATCTCAACGCCGAGAGGGAGAACCATGCAGGGAAAATTGAGGCCCTCAGAGCGAGTATCGAGAGGAAAACGAGCGAAATTCAGCACAAGCAAGGCCACAAGCCCAACTTTGGTACCGAACGAAAAGCGGCAATGAAGGCACTGTCTTCATATCCTGTGCAAATTGCAGCTTTAAGCGAGCAAGTTGCCGAACTGGAACGGAGCCTTGTTGAAAACTATGTCGTGTCATCGAGAACGCAGATGGCATATCGTGTATACGAGATCGAACACGATGCATATGATAGTGCTCTTAAGGATAGCGTTGAATCCCTCAGGCGGGAGCAAGATGAGATCAAGCTAAAGGGAAACGCCCTAGTACAAAAGATGCGAGCCTTGAAGAAGGAGCTTCGAAGCGTTCCGAGCGAAAGGAGGTCTGAGATTGAGGAGAAAGTCAAGGAGTTCGAGACGACAGACGAGCTCAAGCAGAGGATCAGAGTCAAGGAGGCCGAGATTGAGCTGTCTAACTCCATTTCTAATATTGAGCATATCCGGGCTGAGCATGAGAAACTCAAAAAGGAGATTGAGGAGATGGAGACAAAAATGGAACAACGACAAGTTCAGCAGATTCAGCTGGAGGGTGAAATCGAGCGACTTTCTGGTGAATGGGAGCCAGCTGTCACAAAGCTGGTTGAGCACATTTCGGAGCGTTTCTCTGAAGCGTTTGACGCCATCGGCTGTTCTGGAGAGGTCGTGTTAGGTAAAGATCCGCATCTCTACAGCAATTGGCGACTTGATATCAAGGTCAGCTTCAGACAGAATGCCGAGATGCAGATCCTGGATCCGGGACGGCAGTCTGGTGGTGAACGATCAGTATCCACGGTCCTGTTTCTCATGTCAATGCAGGAGCTGGCCAAGTCGCCGTTCCGCGTTGTTGATGAGATCAATCAAGGCATGGATGCAAGGAACGAGCGGATGGTGCACAAGCGTATGGTTGACGTGGCTTGTCAAGAGAACACCTCACAGTACATTCTCGTGACTCCCAAGCTTCTTCGCGACCTTCCATACCATCCTCGTATGAAGGTGTGCTGTATCTACTCTGGACAAACGACGGAGTCAGAAGCACCAACAGAGCGTCTTGACACGGGATATCACATATCCGCCCTACAAGCGCTCAAGGCAGCATAAGCAGAAACAGCTATTTTTTATTTATATGCATTTACTATTAATTCATGGGATCGTAGGGTCATTAGTGTGATACCAATCTTGAAACAGTCGTTTTCAGACGGTTGATGGTGGTTTCAGTTCCAAGAAGATCAATAATTTTGGGCACAGAGATGCCTGCCACACCGCCTGCTAAGGCATAACGAAGCGTGGTCAAAACCTGGCGCTTTATCCACTCTGGGTGCAACTTGAGAAGCTCGTCGACAGAAAGACTTGGTAGCTCCAGGAACTCTTTGCAGATCTTTGCGGACTCAGATCTTGACTGTAGGCGGTCGAGGGAAGCAACAGATGAAGGGTCGTCCCAGTTAGGAAGTGTGTACAAATACTTCGAACGGTCTGCGAAGTCAGCAGTACTAGAGAGACCGGTGCCAAAAGCCTTCAATATATCTCGGGTATAAGCCTTGTCATTACGACGACTCTCAGCGATATCCGAGCGGGCGTCGCGACGCAGAGGCTCCGATTGGTTGTAGCAAACGTCAGCAATTGAGTCAAATGCTCTTGGAACGCCTAGGTTCTGTTTGAAATAGTGACCGTTGAAGTAGACCAGCTTTTTGTTGTCGACTTTGGCATTGCCCTTTGTCAGACCGTCTAAAGAAAACTGCGATTCGAGAGTTTTAAGTGACATGACTTCGGAAATAGCGACTCCCATTGTGTGCCTAGGAGGCGACCATCCGAACAGAGCCACGAAGTTGACGAGTGCTTCAGGTAGGATTCCAGAATCGCGCATGGACAGCACGCCAATATCTCCTGAGCGCTTGCTCAATTTTTGATCCGACAGAGATGTCAGAAGGGGAATATGTACAAATTTGGGCGGTTCCCATCCTAGTGCGCGGTAGATGGCCACATGCTTGGGGGTAGAAGAGAGCCATTCCTCGCCTCGAATGACATGAGTGATATGCATAAGGTGGTCATCAATGACGTTTGCAAAATGGTAGGTTGGCAAGCCGTCGGACTTGACAAGAACTGGATCATCGTAACGCAGATCAGAGTAGTTGATCTGGGGCTGGAGATCGAGATGGCCATGAAGAAGGTCGTCAAACTGTGGGTAGCTTGGTGGAGCCTTGAGTCGGATGGTGAACGAGGCACCATTTGAAGCTTTCTCGTCACTTTCTTCGTGAGATATGTGAGAGCATTTGCGATCATAGGATGCCAATGATGGTGGATGCAGTTTTCGAGCCGACTCAGCTAGAGAGGACAGGCGATCCTTGGAGCAGAAGCATCGATACGCTTGATCCGAGTCCAAGAGTTGCTGAACATACTGTGAATAGATATCGAATCTCTTGGATTGGATATATGGCCCATATGGCCCTCCTAAAATAGGGCCCTCATCCCAATGGAGACCAGCCCAGTTGAGAGAGTCGTAGATGTTCTGTTCAGCACCAGGAACGAGACGTGCTTGATCCGTGTCCTCAAGACGAAGAATAAACTGGCCACCAGTATTTCGTGCTAATAGGTAGTTGTAAAGAGCTGTGCGTAGGGAGCCAACGTGGAGAAGACCCGTTGGAGATGGGGCAAACCGAGTTCTAGCTGGAGTTGATGGATGAACCGACTCCTTTTGCCTCGAGCTGAGGATTGATTTCTGGGGTTTGAGCGAGAATTGAGAGGCATGTCGAATAAACAGGCATGGGAAAGTGGATTGAGAGAAGTTCTGCCGTAGCAGACTCCCGGCTCGATGCAGGATCATCCTAAATCAACGACGTGTATAGCATGGAAAGAATCTGACTTCATCAGACAGCTAGCGGGGTAAGGGCCTCAGATGACCGGTAGAGCTGAAGGGCACAAGTGGATTATTTGTGAGTCAGATACACAGAGTAACTCATATTTGTATTCAACAATAGAATGGTTGAAGATGGCTTCAGTTGAAAGTATAATAGATCTCGGCTCGAGAGTCTGGAGATGCTGTCCAGTTAGGTAATTAATCCGATGACTTCCCCCTAGCCCGGCCCATCATGCTAGCCTATACCAGGCCCTATCAGCACCACAATCTCAACGCATTTAAAGGGTAATGGATAACAGGAAAGTCCTTGATATGTCACCTAATTATCGCTCGGCTACTATTATAAAATACCAAGTAAGCTGCTTTCTGTGCATTCTCGCGTGTTGGTCCCGTGAGTTAAACATAGCATCACCGGATCAAGATACCTCCCAAATAGTCACGAGATTTAACCTTAAAGCCAGAAACGACAACAACAACTCCGACGGAAGTGGTGCCTATATTCACTATTTCAGATCAGACTATCTCAAGGTAGTGTCTTTCGTTCTCATTCTCCTGTTGTGATACCTGTTAAGGTGTCTTGTGCTGTTCTAGTGTATCACCACCCCAACGGTACCTGGTAACCCCTGGAAACCGCTAGTAGCCGCAGATAGCCAGTCCTTCATACCAACCCCCCTTGGACCATCTACTCTTACACTCACAAGCCAAATAATCATCAACATTCCGCTACTTCTACATCTATATGAAACACTCCTACGTCTTTGGCGACTTGCCCCGCACAGCCTCCTATTTAACAGAGTTTCACCTGTGCACGCGGGCTGCTGTCGGGCCGACCCCCTGGAATATGCGCTCCCCTTTCCGGGCCGGGTAGGGCTGAAGCAAGCAGTATAAAAGGCCGGCAAAATCCTCTCCCTACCTCCTGTCCCCACTGCATTCTCACGAGCATCTCCCCTCATCTTCCCGTTATTTATCTTTTCGCCTAATTATAATCATGTACAGCAACACTGCCGGTGCTCGTTTCGACGCCAGTCGTGCGTTTGACGCCGAGGACGACGTTGAGTTTTGTCCTGTTGTCAGTGACGACGAGTTCAAGAACCTTCGCTATGGCCGCAGCCCCCCACAGATTCCGGGCGCTGCGGGCTACACGTCGCCCTCGCCTATCGCTGGCATGTCGGCTCGCCAGCCCGTGACTCCTCCGTCAGGCTACTATGCCTCGGGCTCTCCTGCGCACGTCACTCGAAATGGTCACATGTATGGCCGCTACGGTACTAGTACCGCGGAGTACCGCGATGACTACGACATGTCCCCCTATGCCAACCCCTCGACCACCACTGCAACGACCCCCTCCACCGCCATGTATGCTACGACCCCGTCCTACACGCCCATATCTGCCTACAAGCCGGCGACCAACACCTACTACTCTTCGCCGGCAACGCATCCCGCGTACGGAGCTGGTTCTCCTGCGCGGGCCTACTATCATCCATCGGCTTACTCTGAGCAGGCCCGTGGCCGTGCCTGGTGAGCCGATGCTGTATTTAATGGCCCCCTCTGCGGCCTCTTCGCATTTTCTCATGTCTTATGCTTATGATGTATTGAATAGGTTACGATTCTAAATGAAGAGTATTGTTATAAGTGCGTAGAAGCCTATTGCTGATGTAGAAGCAAACGGTTTGCACCTGTTCTGAGGCGACTGGCAAGCTCAGGTTTATGCCGAATTATGTCCCTACATCACAGTTCAGTACTGAGATAGAATAAATTCACGACGACTACTAGTTACTCTACTGTGAGTTACTCTATTACTCTATTACTATACAACCCCTTGGTTACTCCGTTTTTTTCTATTTCGTCTACTTCGAGCGAATTCTATACATATCAAACAACACCTACTTCCTGAGAAGCTTCTTTAGTTACCGAAGAAGCCCTGGGACTCGAGGTGCAGGATGATCTCGTGCACGGCAGTGCGAACGTCCGTCTTGGTGAGGTCCACCGAGATGTCAGCATCAGTGGGGACCTCGTAAGGGTCGTCGACTCCAGTGAAGCCCTTGATGTCACCACGACGAGCAGCAGCGTACTGACCCGAGCGGTCAGTGGTCTCGGCATACTCAAGAGGAGTGGCAACGTGCACAAGAACAAAAGTTCCAAACTTCTCAACAACCTCACGAGCGTACTTGCGCGACTTGTCAAAGGGAGCAATGGGAGCAGCAATGACGGCAGCACCGGCCTTGGTCAACTCACCAGCAACAAACGCAATGCGCTGAGTGTTCTTGTGACGGTCCTCATGCGAGAAGCCGAGCTCCGAAGACAGCTCGTGACGCACAGTCTCTCCGAGCAGCAGTGTAACAGGACGTCCACCCTGCTGGTTGAAGGTGACCTCGAGAGCGCGGGCAATAGAGTCCTTACCAGAGTTGTGGTATCCAGTCAGGAAAATGGTGAATCCCTGCTTGGCACGAGGAGGGTGCGACTCACGCAGAACCTTAACGACCTCGGGGTAGGAGAACCACTCAGGAATGGGCAGTCCCAGACGCAGACGCTTACGCAGCTCAGTTCCCGAGATGTCGAGAGTCTTGGTGCCCTCAGGGATCTCGTCACGAGGAGCGTACTCATCGGCATCAGGCAGGTAAGTCATCTGGCGGAAGGGAACAACCTCAATTCCAAGCTCATCGCGGTACTTCTCGACAAGCTCCTGAGCATCGTAAGGGCCATAGAACTCCTCACCCTTTGAGTTCTTACCAGGACCAGCGTGGTCACGGCCAACAATGAAGTGGGTGGCTCCGTAGTTCTTACGGATAATGGCGTGCCACACGGCTTCACGGTCTCCACCCATGCGCATAGCCAGAGGCAGCAGAGACAGAAGAGCCATTCCGTTGGGGTAACGGGGCAGCAGACCCTGGTAGACACGCACACGAGTGAAGTGATCAATGTCACCGGGCTTGGTAAGACCCACGACGGGGTGGATCAACACATTGGCCTGGCGAGCCCGAGCAGCACGAACCGTCAGCTCACGGTGAGCACGGTGCATGGGGTTACGGGTCTGGAAGGCTACAACACGACGCCAGCCGAGCTTGGAGAACTGCGAGCGCAGCTCAGCAGGAGTATTACGGAGTCCGACGTAGTCGTAGTGGTTGAGACGGTTGACAGCCTGCAGCTTTCCTCCAACGTAAAACTCCTTGGCGCTGTTGTACAGGTACTTGACGGCCGGGTGCTCGGGATCTCCACGGAACACCTTCTTGGCCTCGACACTCTTGTCGGGACGGTAGACATCCTCGACAGTGATAATAGCCAGAGGAGCCAGGTCACGGAAATCACGAAGAGTGATGCGAGCACCGGGAGCAATTTTGCTCTTCTCAACCTGCTCCTTTGAAACGTCCAGAGTAATGGGCATGGAGAAAAGAACTCCGCTAGCAAGACGCAGGTTCTCGACGACTCCATTGTAGTCCTTCTCGTTAAGGAATCCCTCAAGAGGAGAGAAACCTCCACACAGAATGAGCTCCAAATCACACAGCTGACGCTCGGTCAGAATGACGTCAGGAAGAGTCTCGGACTCGGCCAGCAACTGGTCACGCAGCGGAGCATCACGAGCCAGCAGATCCTTGAGTTCTCCTCCGTGGGGTGGATTGGCCATTTTCAATTATATCGTAGGGTGTAAGTGTTAAGTTACAAGGGTTAAAGCAAGATGCAAAGACCTGCTTTTTATAGGATTGGCGGTTTCGGAGCACGTCCTATTTTTCACCCGCACAAGCCACCGAACCGCTTCCCCTGAGCACCTGTAGTGGCTCACGGTTAGGGCATAATGCCTATCTGGGCTGCAGACAAATGACGACATCGGAGGCGCAAATGGCCAATTTCCCATTTGTTGTGTGCAAATAGGCGCGGCGTATCGGGGCAAGGGCGCATGTGTTATCGAGAAGCCACAGATGTAGCCACAGCGGGGCCTATAGTGAGAGCCACAGAGCCACAGACAGCCACAATCCGTTATCTGATGATGCAATTGCACTGGGCTTGTGAGGGAGGTGTTTGAGGAGAACGTGGCGTTTGCATGGGACGATGTGGGGTGGAGTCCACACGTACGAGGTGCTGGATGTCACGAAGTCGTACGAAGTGTAAAAGTAATGCACTACAGAAAGCCCTAGGCGTGTCAAGAGCACAGTGTATAGCTTTATAGGGCTACAATTAGGTTAGGTGGAATTGTGCTAGGTCAGGTGGAGCTCCTCACCAGTATGCCAAATCCTATTGCATTGACAAAAGTAAAATGTGATGCAGGTCTATTATGTATAACTTTTCGACCAGAAGTGCCTTTGGGGTCATTGTACCTCCTGTACTTCCTCCCCTTCACCTGCTTTTTAACGTCTACTCTTCTTGACGGCAGGATCGCGCTCAATGACCTGAGCGACACCTCCCAGCTCGTCGAACTGGTCCTCAGCGGCACGAACATCCTCACGGCGTTCCCACCATCGATCTTCACACAGCTCAAATGCAACCCGCTTCAGATCCTTGCCACGAGCATCGCGGTTGTTCTTAAGAGCCCAGTCGAGGAACTCGTTCGAGGCTCGGTTATAGAAGTCGCGCAGTGCTTCAAACGGTTTCGGGTGCGGCAACCACGGGCGAGGATCGGGATTCACCTCAATCTGCTCCTCTTCCTCCTCCTCCTCTTCTTCTTCCTCCTCCTCTTCGTCATCCTCGTCATATCTATCTTCGTCATCCTCCTCGTCATCTTCATCGTCGTCATCATCCTCATCCTCGTCCTCGGAGCCAGCAGCATCGGCATCAAGTTCGGACAGGTCTTCCCAGTATACCTTGAGGCCATCCAGCTTACCAAGATCAACCGAGTACATGCTATCAAGTGTAAAATCACGCTCGTCGCGCTCCCAGACACCTCCGAAAATAAACAACGTGTCATCGACAACAGCCGTGGTAGCGTTGAATCGAGCATGTGGCAACGATGGAACAACAGGGTACTCTTTCTTCGGCTCCTCATCCTCCTCCTCAGCTGGTGTCTCAGCAGTGCTAGCAGGACTCATCGACCTGCTAGATCGGAACTCAGAATCATCTTCATCGAGCTCAAGTTTACCGTTGAGTAGCTGTGACAGATTCTCCTCCAGATCGCGGTGACGAATCTCCGGCTTTGACTGTTGCACAATAGCTTTCTTTTTACGGGGTGCACGCAGAGACAGAGCAAACCACCGGTTCATCTCGATCTGATATGCGTACAGGCTGTTGTAGAAAATACTGTCAAGAGACTCTTCCGTCTCGTCGGTGTCGTAGACTCCTCCAAACAGAACACCACGACCGCGGTGATGAACCATTGAGCAACCGACTCGAGGACTTGGAGCAAATCCACCCTTCTTGCGTCGCTCCCACCGAACTCCTTTCAGATCTCCCTTCATTTTGAGCAGCCAGCTGTCAGTGTGGACTTTGCCCTTCTGCAGACCCTTGCCAGCCTTGACTTTGGAGTATCCTCCCCAGATCACGGCACCCTCAGCACAAGGAACAAAGCTGTGTCCACTTCGTGCATCAGGAATCATATGGTTGGCAGGCCACTCGACCTGATGCCACTTGTAGGACGTCACATCAAAAGCCCACAGATCGTCGAGATACGTAGTCGAGTTGACGAGATCTCGGAAACCTCCATGCATTAAAATGTAGTTCTTCCAACATGTCATGCGATGACCAGATCGTGGCGATGGTCCCTTCTTGTGCTCGACTTTAGTCCACTCTTTGGTCTGGGCATCTAATAGCCATGTATCTCCGTAATGGTAGAAGGTCGTCTGTTTCGGGGATGAGCACTCTCCACCAAACACAAGAATGATACCGCTAGGGTGAACGCACATTGCGTGTCCACTTCGTGGCAGAGGCGAATTGGGCGATGAAATGTGTCTCCACTGGTCGGTATCAACGGTATATGAGTAGAGATCGTTGTAGAATGCAGAGAGGCCTGTAGGAGTCGTTGATTCACCACCAAATAGCAGCAGCTCGCGCTTTCCTTGCAACGGACTAGCCACCATACATGCGTTGATTCGTTTTGATGGCCGGTCGCATGTCGTGATAGTCACAGCCTCGAACTCTTCCTGCTGTTTGGCATATGAAGCGAGGATATCGTCAATAGCCACGTCGTCCTCGTCTTCGCCTACTTTCTTGGCCATTTTCTTCTGTTTGGACTCGGATTTAGCCTGAGCCTTCTGCTGTTTCTCAGCCATTCGGGCCTTTTTGGCCTCTTTGTCCTTTTTGTTTTCTTTCTTCTTCGCCATTCTGAAGTTCGAGTATCTATTAAACTTGGCACAGGGGAAAAAATTCCTAGACCTGCAGCTCACTTCTTCCCCATGATCCGCCCTAACCTGAATCTTCAATCTCGCGTCTCCATTTATTTCTATCAACAAACCCGTTTACGCGTCCTTCACCTCTGCTTTACCGACTAACGGACACTTTGCTATGTCGTCGGCGCTGGCAGTCGTGAATGAGGTCGACAAGGCTTCGGGCGCCTTGGTGCCGACCTTTCGGCTCTCGTTTGACGAACTGCGAAGTCACATGGAGTCTTTCCAGCAGGCTATTCAAGAAACAATCGAGATGAGCGCGAACCGAGTCATCCAGGCACGCAACGAGTTCGAAAGTGCTCTGCAACGAAACAAAGATACAGAGCAGGATCTGCTGGAAGAAATCGATAGGATCCATCGCCAGGACATTGAAGCTTCGCGACTACGAGCTGACCAGCTTCGCGAGCTCGAAGAGACGAAATCGGCCATTGGCAGCTACACAAGCAAAAAGAACCAGATGATAGAAGCTCAAAAGGCACTAGAGCGGCGGTTAGTCGAGGTGAGCGAGTCGATAGAACGGAAACGCGAAGAATCACAGCGACAGCGCAACGCCGTCCAGTCGCAGTCAGTTCTCGATGGACCCGAGCTCATGTTCTGGCAGTCGATTCTAGGACTCGATATCCAAGGCGTCAGTGACGATTTCCTGAAGTTTGTATTTACGAAGATTGACGGCACTAATCCGGACCGCGAGTTCCACTTCATTCTTGATCTTCGCGAAGATGACTACAAGGTGTCCGAATGCCAGCCAGCGTTACAGGATTCAGTCCTACGGCCTCTTGTTGACGCACTGTGCAAAACAAGACAGTTGAGCCTGTTTCTGCGTGATATGCGCCGGGCATTCAAGCTGACGCTGTGACATTATTATTTTTTATTATCTATTTATTTACCCCCTCTGGTACTCACAAGTCCTCGTCTCCGTGCCCATGACGAGCCTCGAGATGATCATTGTCAATCTGAATATTGGCAGCAATGCGGATAAACACCTCCCCATCAGGATTTGTGGCCGTTGCGATGAACGAGTACGTTCCTGAAGGCACGTCTTTCGGCACCTCGAGCACCTGCTTCGTTTGCACAAACCCGTCAGTGGGCGGAATAGGACAGAACATGCGCGCAAACACCATGTGCTCACACAGGTCCACATCACCATCGTACATGGGCTCAGTACCCTTAAAGCTGGTGATGTGTAGCTTCGAGCCCACGGGAATCTCTTCCTTGAGGTCGTACTCCATGTTGAAAGTGATATGACCTGGGGTCAGCGGGTATGGGTCGATGGACAGGGACGTCACCTGCAGCAGAGGCTCTGTGCCATTGTTACATGTATTTATAACGGATCCACCGGGAAGAGGAGCGCAGTCTTTAGGAGCCAGTTGTGGAGATCGCTTGAATGCCATGGCCACCAGCTCACTGACATCCCAGCCATCTGGTAGTCCTCCTGATCCTGTAGGAACCGCTGCTTCCGAGACACTGTTGCTGGACTTCGCTGCCGCGATAGCAGGTGCTAGTACTGCTACAACAGCAAGAAGCTTAGACTTGGAAACATACATGGCTGGATGGTCGTGTGGTCGACGTGGGGTTCTGTTTATATGCAGACATTCATTAAAGTTTGTGACACGCTACACGATTGTTTCATGTTTCACTATGTGAACGCCCCGCCATCTGCGACTAACCTTGTGTGGGAAAAGCTGTTACAAAGTAATTAATTATTGTAATCACAGATTCATTTATATTACTCCGAGAAGTCGCTTGTAGTTGGTATAGCTGTAAGAGACCCTCGAGGTCGGGCACTGAAGATTTGGTCAGCACATCTGGGTGCCAAACTATCTATTATAGCATTTTAGTGAACCTAGTTCTGTATAGCAAAGCGAGTACAATAATCCCTAAAAAACGGTCCTGTATTTGGCTCTGTTAGCTGGTTCGTCTCTCCTTATAGTGTGGGGTACCCCCCGCCGCACCATGCACAGATTCTGCAACATTTGAACTTCACAACATTAAACTCTCCGACGAGACAGCATGAGGATAAGTGTAGCTTTGTGGCTGGCTCTGGTGGCTGGCGTACTCGCGTCCACTGGAGACCAGCTTCCCGAGTTCCGTGACTGTGTTCGACAGTGTGAGGATATACAGTGTGCCGATGGAAGCTGGCGCGGAGGGTATCTTCGGCTGCTGCTTTGGGACTGTTCTCAGAACTGCGATTACGTGTGTCAGCGCATAGTGACGGATGAACGCGTGTCCAAAGGACAGTCCATCGAGCAATTCCATGGCAAGTGGCCGTTTATTCGCATAGCTGGCATCCAGGAGCCCTTCTCGGTACTGTTCTCGGTTCTCAACATGATTCCGCATATCCGAGGCCTCCAGATGCTTCAGAAAAGTGGCTACAGCGACCTTTCCATCTACCCGTACTACGTAGTATTTGCCCTTGTTGGAGCTAATGCATGGATCTGGTCAAGCGTATTCCATACGCGTGACTTCCTGTTGACCGAGCGTCTCGACTACTTCTCGGCTATGCTGACGATTCTGTACGGCCTGTTTGTAGTGCTCGTGCGCATGAATAGACTGGACCTTCCACGAAAGGCGGCTCTGCGTACAGCTGTTATCGTGCTTTTCAGCATTGCTTATGCACTTCATGTCGGGTACTTGTCTTTTGTGACGTTCTCGTACTCGTACAACATGGGCGCTGGTGTCGTGGTTGGCATCACTCAGAACATCATGTGGTCCGTGTTTGCATTCCGTCGGTACAGGGAAACAGGTGAGTCATGGACTCTGGCGCCATTCTACATTGTTGTCAGTATTATGCTTGGAATGGGTTTTGAGTTGTTTGACTTCTCACCATTTGGATACTTGCTTGATGCCCATTCATTGTGGCATGCTGCCACCGTCATCCCTACCTATAGCTGGTACTCATGGATGAAGAAAGATCTCCGAAGCCTCAAGGCTTCCAAGTTTCGCGATTGAAACTCTGTACATTAATAAGTATTGACTGTTGATTAGTTCACAGTATTAGAATACTGTGAACAGGAGCTTTTTGTGAACTACTTGGGGCTATATATTACAGTAGTATTGTGAAGCGAGTCTGGAACAATTAGGCGACTGCATAGGAACGGAGATTTTGGTGTTATTTGTAAGGCTCCAGCAGCTGGGCCACCTTGAGACCCAGCTCATCGGTAAGAGTCTGCTTCTCGGCCTCAGCGTAGATCCGAACAACGTCCTCGGTACCAGAGGCACGCACAAACGAGCGGCCGCTGGGGTACTTTTTGACGAGCTCATCGATTTTGTCCTGGAGACCAGCCGGTGACACAAGCGTGCGCTCAGCATTGGTGACCTTGAATTGGTTGCGGTCCTTGACCTCAGCTTTGAGAAGACGGTTGGGTAGATCAGTGTATGACTGGTTCCAGTCGGCAGGCGTCCACTGCTTGATGGACAGGATGGAGATGACTAGCAGCAGGTCCGACATGGCATCACCAACAGTCTGGTTGATGAGATCGCTGAGGGCCAACAAAGTGTCAATGGCCGACTTCTGAGCAGGCGACGTGACTTGGAAGGTCTGCAGCTTGGCGACGGCCTCAGGGTGGAACAGGACGGTGCCGTGGCCGTTGGCCTCGAAATAGACACCAATGTCGAATCGCTGAGCAGCGTGGTGAAGGTGCTTGACACCAGTGGGAGTGCACACGACGGGGACCTTGAGCACATTCTCGAGGTACTGGGTCGAGGAACCGTTGGCATACGCCGTCTGCACGACGCCAATGTTGAGGTCAGTGCCCGTCTCGGACACAAGCTCGCCGAGGAAAGACGCAGCGAGAGTCGCAATCTTGTCACCATCCAGCAGGCGGAAGATGCCGTCGGCATCGACGTAGAAGAAGACGATGCGGTCGGCATCACCGTCGAAGCTGGCAAACAGCTTAAGAGGAGTGGCCGTGGTGTCGAGACCGCCAGGCAGGCGCTGGTTTGTCTTGACATAGTCAGCACCACAGCTTGAGTTGAGCAGTTCGGGCTGTGTGTAGTTGGCGTTAATGACCGTCAGGTCGAGCAGGCCGCCGAGGTGCGTGGCCAGCTCCTTGATCTTGGGGCCTCCAATGCCATTGGCCGCGTCAATGGTGATAGGAAAGGGCTTCGAGTAGCCCGACATAACCTTCTTGTACGCATTGGACAGCTTCTTGTAGTAGCCCTCCTCGGATGGCACACCGTACGAGTTGTGCGACTTGAGCGTGTTGATGCACTTGACGAGGTAGTGCAACTGAGGAGTCGTCAGCATGCCGTAGTCGGAGCCGTGAGCGTTGACGGCCGTGAGGCCAGCCTTGAGGGCAGTAACGAGCTCGGGACCCGAGGCACGCGAATCACGCGCAAAAACCACGTTGGCAGGCACCGACATGTCGATTTTGAGGCGGTCGACGAGCGAAGCGACAACAGCTTCGAGGGCCTCAGGCGTCGGAGCATTGGCCAATTCCGTGGCATAGGCTTCCCAGGACTCCTGAAGCATCTCACCCTCGGGATCAACGAGCTTGGCGCCATTGTCGGGAGGCGGATTGTGCGAGGCCGTGATCATGACTCCAATAGCCTTCGATCCTAGGTACCGAGACCGCAGCGAAGCCAGTAGACCCACACGGAACACTACACTTGGCAGAAGCTCAGCCTTGTAGCGGAATCCGGCCGTGCCATAGGCATAGGTGAAGCCTTCGGGCTTCTTGTACTCGGAATAAAGGTGAGAAACGCTGCTCATGTTTTTGTGTATTAAGTGCAAAGGGGAAAGATGAGATCACAGCACAAATGTCAACACAGAGTGGGTCGACGTGCACGCGGCTGTGCTAGGGGGGTTTTGCGGTTCGATCGATGGCAGACGCCACTGGGTTCCGTTGCTAGGAGAGGCGCAGTGGGACGCGCTTGGGAAAGAAATTACAAGAAGAAGAGGCAAAAGGAGGCGTGAAATAGCAACTTGTTGGAGGATTGACCGTTGATCCGCGTGCTAATTTTGGAACTCGGGGGCATAGCCCTGCCTGTAGTCGCGGGCTAGGGTGTACCCCACGAAGTCGGGCCCCGACAACAGCAGTGCTGATAACTATATATAAATATATAAATATAAATATCAATATATTCGGATGACTAACATATAAAAGTATCAACGTTATCTCTAAGAACTTAAAGTAGCAACTTGTGAGTGGTTGGATCGGACAGCTGGCGAAGCGCGCAACTGCACACTCGCTTTGCGTGGGTTGGGTGACTCGAAGATCTCGTCGAGCTCCTCGAGCGTCCGGCCCTTAGTCTCCACAAACAGGAAGTAGATCGCAACACACTCTATGAGGTCCCAGAACACGAAAAACACGTAGAACCAGTACTTTATGTTTTGCATGGCCAGAGGCGCTGCAAACGAGTTGACAAAACTGGCTGCTCCACTAACAATCTTGTACACACACTTCAGTTAGTAAAAGTCGAGACATGACCAACAGAGATAGATCGAAGGATAGACAACTTACAAATCCCTTGGCACGCATTTGGTTGGACATGACTTCTGAGGGGTAGACGGGTGTCATGGCAGTGTATCCAAGCGCATAGGTAGCGCCAAATATGAATATGAATGCGATGGACGCATTGGAGCTCGTCGAGCTGGCCGTGTGCTGGTACGTGGCTGTAGTGGCTGCTACAATGGCTAAGCAGATCGACATGCCGAACGTCGTGCTGAGCAGCATTTTGCGTCGGCCGACCCAGTCGTGACACCTTGCTCCTGAAATGGCTGCTATCCATCCTACGACGGAGTAGATGGCGTTGAGAAGCAGCTTCATGTTGACAGACTGAATGCCAGCAGCGGTTAGCATCGCTGGAAGATAGTATGAAGCGACATTGTTACCGCAGAACTGCGCAAACCATGACATCAAGCATACGAGCATCATGCGGTACCTTGCCGATCGTGTAGAGTACAAATCAGAGAAATTGAGTAGGTTTTTCCAGTCATTGATGTGGCCATCGCGGAACGAATCGACCATTTCGGCCATCTCAAGGTCCACAAGTGGATGTGCTTCGTCACCATTGGCATGGAAGTTGACAATTATATTCTTGGCCTTCTCATACTGGTCAGTAGCCACCAACCAGCGAGGACTCTCGGGGATAAACCACACTCCTAGGCACACTATGCCAGGGCACATCATTTGCAGCCACAGAGGCAACTTCCAGGCTAGGTTCGAGCCCTTGAAGTGAATCTCTGTTCCATAAGTACTGAAAGACGCCAGAATAGAACCCATATAAAACAGTGTATTATAAAGACCAGCGACAGTACCTCGCAGATGTGGAGGAGAGATCTCAACAACGTAAAGAGGTGCAGCCGTGATGGCCACACTCGTGAAGAACGCTAGAATGAATCGGCCGCCAATAAACCCACCCAGTGTCTTTGTCGTGCACACAATAATCGTTCCAACAATGGTTCCTACACATCCGACAAAGATACCCATTCTTCGTCCTTTGTAATCGTGGAACCACAGGAAAAACGCTGCTACCATTTGGCCAATCTGAGTTAGGAATGCTGATAACCCCCTGAGGTTGATAGCGGCTAGGGTCAAAGGGCTCTTACGTTGTAGATGGAAAAGACAATACCAGTACT
Source organism: Sugiyamaella boreocaroliniensis (assembly GCA_030575195.1). NCBI lineage: Eukaryota > Fungi > Ascomycota > Dipodascomycetes > Dipodascales > Trichomonascaceae > Sugiyamaella > Sugiyamaella boreocaroliniensis. The sequence continues at coordinate 253,508 of JAJMIE010000010.1, read as the reverse complement.
TGCTGGCGCTCCGTTAAGGCCAAAATAGTCTTGAAATTCCTGAGTAGCATTGATTGAGCCGAGCAGACTTCCATCAAATCCATTGCATGTCGAACACAAGTATACGAGCGCACAGCAAAGGTACATTCTCAAATGGCCCGAACCCCATGGGTTCGGCTTGTGGCTGGACAGAATCTCGTCCAGAGACAGCAGTTCGACATCTTTGTCGCCAACCTTCTCGGTGATTTCTACGTGTTCCTTAATATCATCCATTGTTGGCGAATTACTGGGGGTACGTATGTCCTTTTAAGGTCCCAGGTGCGTGGGGTTTGCATAAATCGGCATGCAGCTGGACCCCTGGGTCCGGATAAATCGTAATAGGGTGCATATGGAGTAGTTTCATGACACAAAAACATTCGACATACCGCTGTTGAGTAACAGGTAAGATTCGTGGAAATCTAGGAGATATTTGAGTCGAATTGCTCGTTCGGTGACTCGAGCGCACTTTGACGAGTTGCCGGTCTCGCTTTGCGATTGTCGTTTAATTAGCCATGCCAAGACTTTAGTCGGTGGGGGTACCGTAGATTCGACGATCCGATGGTAATCAGAGTTTGACCCCTCGATTGTGCAATGTGGTTATCGGGGTGTGTCGGCAGTTGAGTGTGGGGAAGCTTGGCAGAGAATCCACGTGCATCCTAGTTTCAGTGAGCTATCGTAACAGGATCCACAGGATCGACAGAAGCGACATTGAGGAATGTGGTAGAAGAGGACCCTCGAAATAGTTGCGTATAATGAAATAATTAATAAGCCGGATACCTTTTTTAAGATATTCAAGTGCAGATTCCTCGGATTGACAGCTTGTGTTTCCTACACTACAGACAAGTAGGCTTTGAACTGACTAGTTAAAGTGACATGGCTGCCAGCCAATGGAAGAGACCTGAGGACGCTCAACAAGATGTACAAACTATAACAAGGTGTACAGCCACTAGTAGTACAGCCGCTAGTTGTACACTCCCAGGGCTTTACCATCTGTCCCCATTGGCCCACACAGTCCACCCAATTGCCTGCCTACAGTCCTCACTTTTTTACCTCATCAATTTACATTACATTAACACATTAACTTAGGAGTACCAAAAGAATAACAAGAATCAACACAAGAACTGCAATAGTGATGGTCGACCCATTTTCCTTTGCCTTGCGAGAGAAGACGTCTAGACGGGTCTTGGCCGATGCCAGGCGCGACGTGGTGCGGTCCGTAAGACGGTCCACGTCGTCGAGAAGATCGAGGTGAGAGTCCAGCTCATCGTCAATCTGAATGCTGAGTTGGTGCTGACGCGACACACTCTTGGAGAGGGCGTCGAGATGCTCGTCCTGTTGCTGCATTACCTGCTGCTGCTGTTGGTACATGCTAGAGGAAGTTTCTTCCGGATTATCACGGTACGGAGATATGAACCGTTCTTCTGACAAAGCTGTAGCTGTCTGAGGTTCTAAGTAGTTGTCTACCAGATTATCTTTGAACCGCACCGACTTGCTGAGTTTCGTCGAGGCTGAGACCTCATCTTCGCCGTCGTCGTCGTTGTCAAAGTCGGCAATGTCAGCCACCGGAACGTACACCAAGTCTTCGTCTAGCTCGACGTCAGGATCTGACCGGTACGTGTCAATGAGCTGTTGATACATGGAGACGATGCGGTTGAAGGCTGTGGTGTCTTTAGTCGTTGAGGTTTCGAGCTCGTGGAGGCCACGGCAAATGGTGTGCAGAGCCTGGACGATTTCCGAGTCGTCATGAGCCGAAGCGCGGACGCCAAGGTCCAGCAGGCGCTGGCGTTCTTCCATAGACACACGAGTCTGGTCGCATAGTAGCCGGAGCCGAGAAACGGTTGTGGGCATCGTATGGTATGGGGTAAAAAGAAGGGAAATCGATGAGCGATTAACAGTGCCCCAGATAAGCCGCGCCGTGTCGGAGTGCGAAGGTGACGTCAGACGAGGCGGAGAGGCCTAAACGGGTGCGGAAGACGAAGCAGAGAAGCAGAATTAAAATAAAAAAGACGTAGAAGGTCAATAGAGGACACGGAACCAATCAACTGAATTAGGCTCGTTGCCTGCTATGCTTGTGTGCGACATGACGGCAGAGCACAGACTCACGAACCATAGTTAAACGTGGTGGTGGGAAATGGACAGGCTGTACGGCCCTATAAGGTTACTAGATACTTGGCATGATATTGGGGCGTCAGTGATAGTGGGTAATCCCGCGGTGACCTTTATATATCCAGTAGTAGTAGGCTGGTGTATTAGTAAGTCAGCGATCAGACAAAGGCAGTTTTTCCGGTATAAATGGAGCCGTTAATCCGGGGAAACATTGAGAAAATTGGGCCTGGACCACTGGCCATATTGCATGCAGGGGAGGGAGGGTCTAGACAGTCAAACAGTGGCATGTAAGCAATCAAGTGGACAGGACGATTTACTAACAAAAACACTGTACTTTGGCGTCAAACCAAGCTTGTTTATATCATCGATATTTTTATTTTTAATTTATTTATTTCAACTGTTTACTGCGTCATTGATTCCCCTATAGAGGGTCCCTGCTTGTTACCGGCCTCTCGGCTCACCCCACAACGGCTGGCCCCCCTTACCCCGCCATTTGATCTGTTCGGTCTAGAGCTGTACTGTCCATCCTACAAATAAGTCAGCATGAGTGCCGCGCCAGACGACAGCGGACAAGACGGCCTCGATACTAGGAGGCTGTCCGATACTTTGTCTGCTGAAGTACCATTAGGTGATCCCGCCCCCGAGCCTCCAACACCAGAGCTCGCTTCGCCAGCCACCATGTCCATTTATATCCGACCAGCCGAGGTCATCGACTACTGGTCGCTGGAATACGCCCGCAGCAACGACAACTCGTCGGCCTTTGACCAGTTTGTATGCCCCATCTGTCAGACGGTGCTTGTAGACCCCTACTCGACAAAATGTGGTCACACCTTTTGTAAAAAGTGCATTGCTAGTGCCTATGACTCGTACGAAGACACTTCGTCAACTGCTGGCCAGTTCAAGTGTCCTGTCGACAGGTACCCGTTGGACATGCCTGAAGATATGGCTCCTGCTCCATTTCTCATCACAAGTCTTATCAACGACCTTGTTGTGCGGTGTCCTTACTCTTCGCGAGGATGTACATTTGAGGACAAGCGTTGGTTGCTCGAAAAGCATGTCGACCAAGATTGTCTGTATGTCAAGGTCAAGTGTGAAGGATACAGGGATGACATTGAGGGTCCATGCCAGGAACTTGCTGAAAGGCATCTTGTGGCTGCTATGAGAGCAACCATAGACACTGAATCAGCCGATTCGGCGTCACAAAACCACCGGCCACGCTGTGTTCACCGGCTTGTCGACTGTCCCAACAGCTGCGGTGTCAAGCTTCACGACTCGGACATTGAATCACATCTAGCCACCGAGTGCGGCAATGAGTCAGTCACTTGTGAAGACTGCCTTGAGTCAATGCCGAGGTCCCAGCTCGAATACCACTGCACTGAGCTGTGCCAGGAAGCAGTGGTATTGTGTCCCTCGCACCGCCTCGGCTGCACGTGGGGAGGCCGGCGCAAGAATCAAACGGCCAAAAACGAGCACATCCAGTCGTGTCCTGTCATTGCCATGTCGCCTATTCTCAGTCAGCACGAAGATCGCATTGAGAGGCTCGAGCAAGAGAACCGGGTGCTGCGCTTGCATGTTGAGAGACTCACTTCACAGACCAATTCGGGTGACTCGGTCATCGAGACTATCTCGACAGCCCGGCGGACTCGCCGCTCGTCGTCCGCGTCGACTGACGAACTTACTATTACCGACTCGGACTTGCTACACATATTTATGGAGGGAGAGCGGCTGCGCCGCGACGTTGACCAGCTGACAACGGCTTCAAGCGACATGTACTTGAAGCAGGGCATGATGATGATGCGCGAGAACCTGCGGCTCACCGAGGAGATGGCTGTTCTACGATCTGGATTCAACGGTCTAAGGCAACAGCTACACTTTCTGCTCAGCGAGCGACGTAGCTGGGCTTCGCATCATTATCATGGTCACGGACCAGCGGGTCCACCTGAGGTTGAGCGTCGTCCCGCTCCAGAGCAGTTCCGTCAAGATGTTAAGCTGTGATGAGGATGTTGACCTAAAACACATCTAGGGTCTAGCGAGAGTACTGTGTACCTGTGTTGGGGCTTGAACAGGCGTACACCATACACGCTGCATGTTTCATACCTCAAGTGCTATGTGCTTCACTGGGACTATGCTTTGGGCTGCACACTTCGGGTATGTACCTCAGGGGCCGAGTATCTCAGGGGTTCTATACTCAGGGGTTCTATACTCAGGGGTTCTATACTCAGGGGCTGTATGCTTTCTACTGTGTACATCAGGGCTGCAAACTCAGGGGTTGCATTACTATATTGAGTGATGTAAACAGCCAACGCTGCGCTGACTATGATTAGCATGCCACCTCCTTGATTGAGACTGAGCCAGTTGGCTCAATCACGGTGTGCTACTGGCTATTCTCATCCTAGGCACATCATTGCATGGCAGGAGCTCGCCGTTACCACCACTGCATGGGAATGTGGTTATAATTAGCTATATGCTCCACAGTGATGATGTTCAATTGGACTGTCATTAATTTAAGAAATTAACAGAGAGTTGAATTCTGTATAAATCCGCTGATACGGATATAGTGAGGTAAAGCAACTGATACGGGTATTGGAGGTAAAGATGCTGATAGGATATGGAGCGAGTATAGACTGTTAGATAACGTTGATAGGCACGTTGACAGGCACGAGACAAGAAAGGTTAAAGTTACCACCAAACAGTTCCCGTGGTTACGCCTGTTGTGGTCGACAGCATGAGTCGTGCAAATAATACGATCGTGCGACCATATTCCGCATTGGGCGTTCTCGTTGGTACCGGCGTCTTCAGACGGGTGTCGTGTGCCTGTTGTGTCTGCGGCTTTCCCCACGTGGGTCTTACATTCTAGGCATGCAACTGGGTGCATGATTGTGATATCAGCGGTAAAAATACACGCGAGTCACTCCGTGGTGGAGCAATGGACAGTAGAACTGAAGCAGGAATTGGCTAGTACTGGCATGCAATTGTCTAATATGGCATTATGGGCTTACCTCTTCACTAACCGCTCGCTGCTTCCCCTGTACATCTACTCTATGTTACACAAGCTTACTGTTGACCTGCATGAGTTGGGACCCAATACGTCTGCCGTGCACAGTTCAGGCGCATTGCTGCGGTCGTGCGATCAGTTACCTAGTCGGGAAGTAGATATGAGCGGGGAGGGAGGAGAGGGGAGAGGGGAGAGGGGAGAAGGGGGTTGCTGATTGTTGTGATTGGATACTAGACAGATGAATAAGGACCAGTTCATGACCGGAACAAACCGTCAACAGACCTTTAAACGAGATTAGTAGTGATCAGCATTCTCTCCCGATGACAGCCGTCGGGTATCCCGCACCTCACGTCCACACGCACGCTCGTCCGCGCCTACCAAACGACGACCTGCGCAACGTGGGCCCAGCTGCACATGGTCGCACGGGGCGGCTGCCTACAATGTGCTGGGATTGGCGATCCTGATTGGCCCAGCACCTATACAGCCGCATATATAGCCGCGCCCGCCGCACTTGATCCAAGGCCGCTCACGCAACCGTTTGCACCTCGTGCTCTCCTAGTCGCACGAGCTTTTTTCGTCAGGCCCTGAAACGTGCATGGACCGTCAGATCCATATAAATATTGGGTCATCCCGAGATTTTCTTGCTGTTTCCTTGTACTACTTCACGCCCGTTTCCCCCCTCTTCCTTCTTTTTATTAGTCTTTCGACTCTCACATAAATGCACATTGCTACAACTTTTGTAGCTGCGCTGGTGGCTGCTGTTGCCGCCAGTCCTCTGCCTGTCGATGTGTTTCCTGTTCAGAAGCGTCTTGCTCTGACCGGTGACCCCTCCGAAATGGTGGTGTCATGGAACACCCTTCGCGACATTCGACGCCCTCGCGTCTACTATGGCCTCAATCCGAGCTCGCTGGATATGCTCGAAAAGGGTCACTCCACCACATACCCCACGTCGTGGACCTACAGTAATCACGTCACTCTGACGGATCTGCTACCCAACACAACCTACTACTACAAGGTGTCGTATTCAGATATGGACTCGTCTGTCTACAGCTTCCGCACTGCTCCTACTGTGGTCAACGTATTTGACATTGCTCAGGGTGAGGGCGACGAGGAGGAGGACAGCAAGCCTCTAGACGAGCCTTTCGACTTTGATGCAGCCAAGAAGCACCACAAAAAGCACCACAAGAAGAAGCACGGCAAAAAGCATGGTGAGAAGAAGAAGGGCAAGAAGCACAACCGCATCAACAAGCCTGACAACCGCCACAAGAACAAGAAGCTCAAGAAGCTGCGACCCTCGGATCCGTTCCAGCCGTTTGTGTTTGCGGCCGTAGCCGATCTCGGCAATGTGGGCCACAACGGACTTGGCGTGTGGTCGCACGAGGTCGAGGACGAGGGTGTGCTGATGCCGCCTCCTCGCTCGACGTTCGACTCGCTTGTCGAGCACGTTGACAACTACGATTTCGTCTGGCACAATGGTGACATTGCCTACGCCGACAACTGGCTCGACGAGCCGGGTCTTGCTGGCGTCGTGCCCAACATTGACGCCTTCAACACGGTGCTCAATGCATTCTACGACGACATCGAGCCCGTCTCGGCCTACAAGCCTTACATGGTTGGTCCTGGAAACCACGACATCAACTGTGGTCTGCACATGGCTGGTGCCGACCAGCTGACGGCTACTGGCCAGGAATGTGGTGCCAAGGCCCGCTCTTTTGCCGGTTTCCTGGACCACTTCCGCATGCCTTCTGCGTCCGACGATCCTGAGGACACCAAGTCTACCATGTGGTACTCGTTTGACTACTACTCTGTGCACTTTGTGCAGCTCAACACTGAGATTGAGTTTGGTATGGACGGAGACCCCGCCAATGTTGCCAAGTACCTCAAAAAGCAGGCTGAGTGGCTTGAGCGTGACCTGCGCTCTGTCGACCGCAGCGTTACTCCATGGGTTGTTGTGGCTGGCCACCGCCCATGGTACGTTGCCGCCAAGAATGTCGCCTCGGAGTGCCAGGAGGCCTTTGAGGATATTCTCAATGACAACGATGTCGACGTTGTTCTGTTTGGCCACGTTCACAACTACCAGCGCAACGCGGCCATCAAGAACGGCAAGGTTGACAAGCGCGGTCTCAAGAACCCTCGTGCTCCTTGGTACATTCTCAACGGCTCTGGCGGCCAGTCTGAGGGTCTTGACCCTGTCCAAGAGAACTACCGCAAGGAGTACCTCGAGAAGAAGCTCGAGGATGTCCTTGGATGGGGTCGTGTTACTGTCCACAACTCGACTCATCTGACCTACCAGTTCATTGCCTCTACTAATGGCACTGTTCTTGACGAGGCCACCATTATTAAGGACCACGGCTTCGCCAAATTGTCGGGCCTTGAGATTGAGTACGACGAGGTCGAGGAGCTTGAAGCTACTGAAGTAGCCGATCCTACTGGTCCTCACACTCCCATGACCACTGATGAGCTCATGGCTCTGTCCGCTTAAAACATTCGGACTCTAATGAATAACGCTCGATGATAACTGCATTTCTACTACTAATTGTATTATTTTAATCTGTGAATCAATAGGAGTAAGCTGTAGAAGCTGGAACAGGCTGTAGGCAGTAATAGCTGTTGCTAAAATATGCGGATGACTTCTTTCTACTGTTTATTTCTACAGTTCTCTGTCCATTTTATATTCCCTAAATATTTGTAACTAGCCTTTAATGACGATGTCGAGCAGTAGTTGCTCGGCTCACTATGTACTTGCTAGGCACCGCGCGGCTGGCACACCTAACCGCAGTGAAAAAAGTTGTGTTGCTTCACCACTTTACACACTGTCACTATCACAATATGGTCAAGGTTACAGTTCTGAACGAAGAGGGTGACGTTCCCGTCGACGGAAAGATCGTCGAAGAAAACGACAACGACTTTGTCGACACAGACTCGGAGGTGTCGGACGACGATGACGACTGGGAAGACGACATTGAGAACGAGACGCTTCTGGAGCGCCTCTCGGCCCTTAAGGATGTGATTCCTCCTCAGTACCGCAGCAAGCTGTCTTCGACCGTTTCTTCTGCTTACTCGCTTGTTTCTTCCGGTGTGCTGCTCAGTGGCCGTGCTCTGTGGGTTCTGACTACCTCGTCCCTGCTGCTGGGTGTTCCCCTTTCGCTGTCTATCATCAGCGAGCAGCAGCTCATTGAGATGGAGAAGGAGATGCAATTGAGCCAGTCCACCAATGAGGTTCTTGCTCCTGGCGCCGAGCAGAGCTTTGGCCAGCGCCAGTAAGCGCTATGTACATATTATTGGCGCTTTTTGGGGCCCACTTACTCTTTGGAACCTATAGCAAAGTTCATGAGATTCGTCACTATAAAGACCCGCAACCTGTAAACCAAGTGAACTCTACTTGGTAGTAGTCAAGAGTCATGGTATACTAGGTGTCATTAGCAAAGCTGTTATATTAGCAAAGCTTTTATATTATCATGTCTGTTTCACCACAAGATCAGGCGCTTGATAATTCAACCTTATAATCATCCTACATAAGTCTAATCTGTAAGCCACTATAGTATTGAGCTAAATCTTGGAGTTTTAATATTTCCTTCCAATTACCTACATCCCAGGAATGCTGGACTTCGTGATGGCCTGGATGTTAGATTTGCCGCCTCCTGGAGCGGCCTGCGCGATGGCAATACGGTTGTTCTGGATATCGTACACTGTGTAAAAGGCACGCAGAAGGTTGTCTCCAATGAGGTAAAAGTCCATGCCATCCTGTACCTGCTCAATGCCAAGGTAGCAAGAGTTCTGAGGGAAGGCGAGCGACGCAACCGTGGGATTGACGAGCTCTTCGATGGGCCACAAGAAGTTGTAGTTGGGTACTGCAATCTCAGCATTGCCAAAGTTGAGAATCAAGTTGTCCGTAATGTTGCAATCACAGTAATATTTCTGGCCAATGCTGAATGATGGGTTGGCATTAAGTGCCTGATGGATGTTTCCAATAACATCCGACGTGAAGTACGACAACGAGGTACCAGAATCGAGCACTGCAGGCATCGGGTTCGTCAGCAAGTCATTAGTGTCACGTCCATCCGACTTCATGCCTTGTAGAGTGATGGCAAGATGCTTGGGGTGACTGATGGGCAGAGCTGTCAGTGATCCGGTGAATCGCGACGTATCAACACCTCCAAACAGAACAGTTCCTGTCTGCGAGTTGATATCATTGAGATAAAGCGAGTACGCAGCAGAGTTGATAATACCCTCAGACGCCATCTTCAAGGGCAGATTCTCGTAGCCTTTGCCCGAAGAATAACCGACTTCGGCCTGAGGACGACCAATTCCAATAATGCCATTAGCAGTATCTGCCTGGGTAGCCGAGCCAATCGACAGGTCGTGCACCGAGGCTCCACCTATGCGGAACACATCGGTACCCCAGACACCAGACGTAGTGCCGATGCCGTACTGGACAGTGAACTGAGTATGGTTCGACTTGTATGTCGACGATGTCGACGGATTGAAGATGTCCGTAGGAGCATTGCCGCTTCCTGAATACCTGGTGTTGGGCGAGAACGTCCAAGTATCGGACGAGCCCGTATCAAGCAGCATCGTCAGTTTCTGAGGAGGCGTGCCAATTTCCACGGGCGTCGAATAAAAAAACTGCTGATTGTTGAGCTGGTCAGTGACTTCCTGGCCAGCACGACGCAGCACATCGTTGCCAAAATCAGGAACCTGGCGTCTCGAGTTGACCACGGGCTTCGCAACCTTGGTCACATCGAGCTTGATGACGCCGGGAGGCACTTCGTTGGCCTGTACGCCCATAGCAGAGGCAACGGCAACAGCCGTCAGATAAGAGGCAGAGAGTTTCATGACTGGAGACGAGCGAGATATAGGAAACAACCGGTCGGGGTCATACCACCTTGTTATATGTAATAACGGCCTCACAGACAGGCAACTCTGTTTGATGAGCTGTCGATGCCTTGAAACAACTGTTGTCTACATTTGGCCCCACTGGACCGACCACAACAACACAAATTTGATCCTCGTCGGTTGTTCATTTCGCCTATTGCCCATTCCCATTTCGTCGGTAATTACAAACCTTGCGAAGAATAGAATAGAGCATCGCAAACGAGCTTAGTCGTATCAATGAACGATACAACATGGCACAATTAGCTGCATTGTCATTGACATTTATCAATGACAACTGACCGGCTAATTATGAATCCATGTAAACTGTGAGCGGAAACGACACACCAAATGGATCAGGAATACCCCAGGTATCGCGGACTCCGAGAGACGCAACTCATCTAAATGACCCGAAGATCATCGTTTAACCTCAAACAAGCGCCAATCGCTACAAGGCACTACAGCCAAAGTGCCAATTGTGGTGCCATATAGCGAGCGACTTGGCGCTTGAGCCCAAAGCGGAAGGAGGCGCAAGTAACACGGCTCCTCTAAGATCAGCGGCAAGTTCGGCCGAGTTAAGGGTCGTGAAGCGCCGTTCAAGGTATGGAGGCGGGGAACCAAAGAAACGATCGCAATTTTTTTGGCGAAAGTTCATGCTACTAACACCACATAGCGGCTTCACTTCAACTTCAATACATCCAGCATCCATCTCCTCCTCAACCCATTACAGCTTTGGAGAAGCTTCGCCTTTGCCTCTTCACGCACCCAACCGCATTGGGCAAGTCCAAACGATCTGATAATTTTTAAACGTGTGGACCCTAGCCCCTGATCATCAGCTTCGATTTTTGGGTCTGAATTGCCCTATAAACCTACATATCCCCACCCATCCATAGCGGTTTGCGGCTTCCGACATGGCGTTCCAGGACTATTTCTCGGTGCAGGTCTTTTTCCTCATCTTCCGAGAGACTCTGGAGACAGCAGTCATTGTTTCGGTGCTGCTGGCGTTCCTCAAGAAGGGCTTTAATAGCGACCCGGCCTTGGCGACAGAGGAGACACAGCGACTATACAAGAAGCTACGCTTCCAAGTGTGGGTCGGCGCTGCGCTGGGACTGTTTGTGTGTCTCATAATTGGCAGTCTGTTTGTGTTTATGTTCTACTATGTGGGCACCAACCTGTGGAACGTAACAGAGAAGATCTGGGAAGCGACGTTCTCGATTCTCGCGTCTGTCATCATCACCGCCATGGGTCTCACCATGCTGCGTATTAATAAGATGCAAGAGAAGTGGCGTCTCAAGATGGCGAAGCTTATTATCTCGACACATGAGGGCAAAGGCGGCTGGGGACTCAAGTACCTTTCGCGCAAGTACTCTATGGCGATTCTGCCAATGGTAACGACGCTTCGTGAAGGTCTCGAGGCCGTTGTGTTCCTTGGAGGCGTGGGTGTTAGCAACCCTATCTCGTCGTTTCCTCTTGCTGTTGTGTGTGCTGTGAGTCTTGGTTCTCTTGTTGGTGTGTGTATGTACCGCTACGGTAACCACTTCTCGATCCAGTACTTCCTCGTCGGCTCGACGTGCCTGTTGTACCTTGTTGCCGCGGGTCTCATGTCGCGTGGAGTGTGGTTTATTGAGCTGCAACAGTTTATCAACAAGATTGGCCAGGACGTGAGCGAGTCGGGCTCGGGTCCTGGCTCGTACGATATCACTCGGTCCGTATGGCACGTTAACTGCTGCAACGGCCAGACTGACGGTCCTTGGATGCTATTCAATGCTATTCTCGGATGGCAGAACAGCGCCACCTATGGCTCGGTCATCTCATACAATGTGTACTGGTGGGTTGTCATAGGTCTTATTGCTCTGCTCCGTTACAAAGAAACACATGGCGGCAAGCTTCCGCTAATCCCCGCTTCATGGCAGCAGCGCAAGCGTCGGAGATCGTCGCACCGCTGGGCTCGTCTCGATGGAGGCGGTTCTGGTGACCTGCTCAGCAGAGCTACTCTCCTCTACACATCTGGCGCCACCGACGAGACTGCTCTTGACTCGCGGCCCTCTGAAGACTCAGTCAACAGTTCGACGCCGCTGGTGCCGCCGACAGAGTAATACGTTAAACCCCCCAAAATCTTGGTGGAGTCCGCTGGTGCAGTTGAACTGTGCGTTAAAATGAAGTCCGTTGCACAGCAGGACCAATCTCCCCTCAAAAGCATAGTATCTGCCCTATACATCACGAATCATCATGTCCTGTATCCATAGCTTAGAAGTCCTACACTTCCAAGTCTTATTCTCACTCTATAAATGCTACGTTCTCACCTATAATTCCCATGGTCTTACTGTTATAATCCCTATATTCTTAATCCTATAGTTCTATGTCGTTACAGCCCATACCTACATGACTGCTCCATAGCTTTGACTTTACAAATACAGAATACATTGCTATGAAGATGCTCTAGATTACAAATGGTCCAGATTATAGATTACCACATCTCCACAGGGAACTCTACCTGGGCCGTAAGACAAGTGAGAAGCTCATCGTCGGGCGTGAAGGCGCGCGCAACGACCAAGTACTTGCCAGGAGGAATCTCGTTAGGGAGTTGGACGGACTTGGCAAGGTTCACTTTGCCCTTGCTAACCGGGCACTCCATATCGACGTTCTCAATCTGTTCACACAGGTCGACAGTCTGGTGGACGAGGCGGATGTAACCGTAACGCACATCGATCTCGATGTACGAGCCCTCAACAACGTCCTCCTGTAGGATGGCACTGGCCGTGATGTTGAGGAGTCCACCTCGAACGGGCGGGTTTGGCGAGATGGTGACCGATTCAATAGTAATGAGCTGAGGCAGCTCGGCGTCGCAGAGCGAGATGGGTGAGTCGCCAGGAATGTCCTTGTTCTCCTCAATCTTGACGGGGCTCTGAATGACAAGGCCCCCTACAGGTCCAACAGCGGCTACACTAGCCGACGAGGCGGCGAAAACAGCACCAATCAGCGGCAGCGACAGTCTCATTGCAACTTAGTGGCGTGTATGACAAAGTTCCAGGTATCAGATATCAACGAGTGAGCAAAACTGGACCCAGGTGGTGGCAAGAACGAGAGAATTATGTTGCTATTAGCAGTTGGGCCATAGATATATTGGCGTCCTTACCCATACGAGATAGGCCGGCGATAGGCGCACAAAGGGGTGGGTACACCGGTCATAACATAAGCTCCTTACAAGCTGCTTCGGATTGGCTTATGACTGACTCTTTGTGTCTTATATAGCACGGTTATTCCGATTTTTACTTTGTCAAGTGTTACTTCATCTTTACTCCGTCTAGAACTACAGCCCCCTGAGCCCCACACTGCCGTTGACGCCGTGGTTGGGGACTCATTAAACGAGGTGCATGTGCCGTTGCATGACGGCAGTGCATGTCTCTGCACTCCTACAAGCGTCACTGTACATGTGAAGGTAGTAGTACCACAGAGGGGTAAATCCCTGACTACCAGCCATACATTTGAGAACCTCTTAAGGTCATCTGCGTCCGGTGCTTTGATCTCGTGCCCCTTGTACGGCTCCATGCCCTAACCGTTATCATGAACCCCAAATTAATGTCAACTTGCTAACTAACTAATAACTGGTTATAATGGTGGAACAAAAACACCACAGAAACGAAAGGTATATAAACTGATGACAAGAAAGCAAAATACCGGCGGCCGTTATGGTTACTTGGCTAGTCAATTGAGTGGCTAGCTGGGCCGACGGGCGCTTTTTTTACCTTAGGCAAGGCCTACCAACGAGCAGGCAAGACGATCGCCATTGGCGCACCGACACTGGCCAAGTTCCCACAGACAGTTGAAACTGCCGCTGGAAAACATGCCAGATGAGCTCGAACAACTGGTGAAGTCGCTGATACAACCAGCAACGCAGCTTCCACTCAACGGAGTCGGTGTCTGGTTGTTGGTACCGTACGGTGCACAGCTGTTGGCCGGCTCCACCGAGCCAGTAGGAATGGCGCTGGCCGTGGGTGCTGCTGTCAAGTCCGATGCGGCCTGAGTCAACAGTGTCACGAGCGTCGAGTCCTGACTAGGCGCAGCAGCCGTGAGAATGCTGGCCGTGGCATTGGACGCAGAAGGAGCACCACTCGTCACTAAGCGAGAGCTCGTCTCGAGCGCAGACGATGCCTCTGCCGACACTGGCACAGTGGGGACATCGGTAATTGATGTGTTAAACACCACCGAACCAATGACAACGGTCGTCGTCACTGGAGGTAGCGTCGTCACGCTGTTGCCAAAGGCCTGAGCGTCGTCGCCGCTAGCAGCTGCCGTCACTGTAGCCGTTACCGTCGAGCCGGGAATCGTCACTGTAACCGTTGTGCCCTCCACTGCAGCAGCTCCGTCAGTGGCACCCGCGGGCATGGCAACCATGTTGGTCGCCGTGGACACACTGGGTACGTCGCGACTCGCCGTCGTGGCGCCCACCAGCGTCGTCGTAATGGGGCTCAGCGTCGTAAACATGGTGAAGTCGGCAATCGTCGAGGCCTCAATTGTCGTTCCCTCAGAGATAGTCTCAGTGATGGTCATTCCAGGTGCAGTGAAGCCGGGAATCGTTAGACCAGGAATTGTCACCGCAGGGATGACGGTACCAGGAATAACAAAGTTGGGCACAGTTGTTCCAGGAATCGTGATGATCGTCGTGAACTCCTCAGATCCACCATCTCCAGGCGAAACGGTGCTTGCTGCAACAGCAATGGTGTCGAGAATCGTCGTTCCGGGAATCACCTGGCCTCCATCAACCGTCTGAGGCGCTATGGTGGTGCCCTCAATTGTCGATGTAAAGAAAATGACCGAAACACCGCCATTGCCGTTGCCGTTGACGCTTGCACCAGCTGGCGGCTCTGCAGCTACGGTAGGCGCAGAACCAGGGGCAATTGTCTCAGTAATCGTCGTCACCTGAGGATCCACAGTTGTTCCAGGAATCACAATGCCTCCGCCAATGGTCGTGGGCTGAATGGTGAAGCCAGGAATCGTCTCAGTAATGGTGATGACCTCTTGTGTGAATGCAACAGTAGGAATTGTCTCAGTTATGGTAATTACTTCTCCAGGGAACTGGGTACCGGGAATCACTTGTCCACCTCCAACAGTTTGAGCCGGAACAGTCAGTCCTGGCAGCTCAGTTGTGAACGTCGTCACCTGCGGTCCAGCGGCGTTGCTTCCTCCGTTGGGATTGCTGGGGTTTCCACCAGCTGAAATAACTCCGTTGGGGCTGTTGGGATTGCCACCAAGTGACTGAGGACTAGCACCAGATGGGAAAATGGTGCGTGTGATGACAATCGTCTGTGGTGGAACAGTGGTGCCTTCGGCAGGAGGACCTCCAGGAACACTGTTAGCAACAATGGTCGTTCCGGGAACAGTATTGACTATACTCGTCACAATTGCAGACGGCTGCTCAGCAGGTTGAGATGGCTGACCAATCTGACTAGGAGCAGCTCCGCCAAGAGTCTCTGTGATGGTGATCACTGTAGGTGGAATTGTCGTTCCAGGAATAGTGAAACCGCCTGCAATGGTAGACGGTGAGATGGTCAAACCTGGAAGAGTAGCCGTGATGACGGTGATTGAAGGATTGGGCGACTCAGGCGAGCCAGGCGAGTTAGGACTAGACGGCTCGGCAGGATTGCCTCCAAGAGTGATGGTACTAGTCACAGTGATGACGCTCGGTAAGATGGTTGTTCCAGGAATCACTGAGCCGCCAGGTGCAGTGGTAGGCGGAAGGGTGGTTCCAGGAGCAGTCGTGACAATCACAGTTGTTGTAGTTGCGATCGGAGATGACGGTGCGGGATTGGCAGGTCCACTGGGACTCAAAGTACTCGTGATGGTGATCACCGAAGGAGAAATTGTCGTTCCAGGGCTGGTCTCGGCAGGCATTCCCGGCATAGCAGGCATGGTACTGGCAGGTACCGTCGTTCCAGGAATAGTACTCAAAATTGTCGTCAGAGCAGGCTCATTGGGTGATCCAGGGAAACTAGGACTGCCAGGCTGTCCTCCGTTAGGCTGGCTGGGAATGTTTCCGGCAGGGATGGTCGATGTGATGGTGGTCACGATTTGCGGGATAGTTGTTCCTGGAATTGTGATACCAGGGTTTCCAGGGCTAGTTGTTCCAGGGATCGTTGTGCCAGGGATTGTGGAGACAACGATCGTCACGCTATTGGGGCTGTTGGGACTGCCAGGAGACATTGCAGGCTCATTGGGTGATCCAGGGAGACTGGGACTACCAGGCTGCCCGCCGTTAGGCTGACTTGGATTGGACCCAGCAGGGATGGTCGATGTTATGATGGTCACGATTGGCGGGATAGTTGTTCCTGGAATTGTGATACCAGGGTTTCCAGGGCTCGTCGTTCCAGGGATGGTTGTGCCAGGGATTGTGGATACAATGGTCGTCACGCTATTGGGACCGTTAGGACTACCAGGCGACGTTGTAGGTTCATTGGGTGATCCGGGAAAACTGGGACTACCAGGCTGTCCTCCATTTGGCTGGCTTGGATTGGATCCGGCAGACTGGTTGGGCGATCCAGGGATGCTGGGACTACCGGGTTGGCTTGGATTCGATCCCGCAGGGATTGTCGATGTGATGGTGGTCGCGATTGGCGGAATAGTTGTTCCTGGAATTGTGATGCCAGGGTTTCCAGGGCTCGTCGTTCCAGGGATCGTTGTACCAGGGATTGTTGATACAATGGTTATCACGCTATTACTGGGACTGTTGGGGCTGCTAGGCGATCCTGGGTTTCCGGCCGTCGGAGTAACAGTCGTAACGACGGTAATAACCGATTGCGGGATTGTAGTTCCTGGAACTGTTACCGCGGGCATCGTTGTTCCGGGCACAGTGGTTCCAGGAATCACTGACTGAGGGATAGTAGTACCTGGAATTGTGCTGATTATCGTTGAGACAGTCGCTTGCGGGTTCGCTGACCCAGTTTGAGACGGAGAGCTTCCTGAAGGGCTGCTCGGGCTATTTGCGGACTTAGGTGAACTGGGGAAATTGGGCGCTCCGGGGGTGACTGTGCTGACAATAGTGATCACCGACTGAGGAACAGTAGTTCCTGGAATTGTCGTGCCGGGGACAGTGTTTCCTGCGACAGTCGTTCCAGGAATAGTGGATTCAGGGATGGTTGAACCAGGAATCGTGCTGATAATTGTAATAACCGACGGCCCCTGTGGGTTGGACTCGGATGGATTCGAGGGAGCAGAAAGACCCCCGGGAGCAGAAGGACCACCAGGACCGGAAGGACCACCAGGACCGGAAGGACCACCAGGACCGGAAGGACCACCAGGACCGGAAGGACCACCAGGACCGGAAGGACCACCAGGACCGGAAGGACCACCAGGACCGGAAGGACCACCAGGACCGGAAGGACCACCAGGACCAGCGGGGCCAGAAGGACCACCAGGACCAGCGGGGCTAGAAGGACCACCAGGACCAGCGGGGCTAGAAGGACCACCAGGACCAGAAGCAGGTATGGTGCTCACAATTGTGATAACAGATGGTGGAATAGTAGTTCCTGGAATGCTAGTACCAGAAACTGTTGTACCGAGCACTGTCGTTCCAGGGATCGTGGATCCAGGAATGGTTGTTCCGGGAACCGTGCTCAGAATTGTCACTGTCGATTGATTCGGCTGCGACGGCTGTCCAGGTTGCGACGGCTGTCCAGGTTGCGACGGCTGTCCAGGCTGTGAGGGCTGTCCAGGCTGTGAGGGCTGTCCAGGCTGCGAGGGCTGTCCAGGCTGCGAGGGCTGTCCAGGCTGCGAGGGCTGTCCAGGCTGCGAGGGCTGTCCAGGCTGCGAGGGCTGTCCAGGCTGCGAGGGCTGTCCAGGCTGCGAGGGCTGTCCAGGAGTCACAGTACTGACAATTGTGATCACAGAAGGTGGAATCGTGGTTCCAGGGATTGTGGTTCCTTGTACGGTAGTTCCGGGCACGGTTGTACCGGGAATAGTAGTACCGGGAATAGTAGTACCGGGAACGGTGCTGAAAATCGTTGTGACAGTCTGACCAAGGCTATTAGGAGGGGCCAGCGAGACAGGGCTGCTTGACTTCGAAGCAGGGGGCTGCGATGTGAGACTACTGGGCGGTTGCGAAGCAGGAGGCTGCGATGCAGGACCGCTATGAGACTGTGACGCAGGACCGCTAGGAGGCTGTGACGCAGGACCGCTAGGAGATTGTGACGCAGGACCGCTAGGAGGCTGTGACGCAGGACCGCTAGGAGACTGTGACGCAGGACCGCTAGGAGACTGTGACGCAGGACCGCTAGGAGGCGGTGACGCAGGACCGCTAAGAGGCTGTGACGCGGGACCGCTAGGAGGCTGTGATGCAGGAGACTGCGATGCAGGACCTCTAGGAGGCTGTGACGCAGGAGGCTGTGAAACAGGACTGCTTGGAGGCTGTGAAGCAGGAGGCTGCGAAGCAGGACTATTGGTGGGGCAGAAAGGAACGGATGTTGTGCACGGCATAGAGAATGGCGGCACGGATGTTGAACCACTCAAGCTGCTAATGACGCTGTTCACCGCTCCAATCAAGCTGTTGATAACGCTGACCAGTGAGGTAGTGTAGACACATGGAATTCCAAGGCTTTCCTGCACAAGGGTCTCGAATACAGTTACAATCTCCGTGACCTGTGAAATGACTGTTGTTGACGAAGACGTGAGGCCAGGGGCAGCTTGTCCAAGGGCAGTGATAACTCTAGTGACCTGAGTAATCGAAGTTGTGATTTCGGTTACAATAGCAGTGATATCACAGACTGAGAAGGAACCTTCAGTTACTGAAACCTTCCCCACAGTAACAATGCTTGACTCCAGGACGGTCAAAGCACTGCTCACGGCATCAGCATTTGGCGTGGAAGGCGATACAGCGGAAACAACAGAAGTTGCCGCACTGCTGACCCCACTCAGTGCACTCACAACCGAAGCAGCACCACCAGTCGGCGCACCACAACCCGAAGAAGGTGTAGGGATGACACATGTCTGTTGGCTCTTGGTAGGCGGTGGTGACACAGGAGATGGCTGCGAGGCCGGAGGACTGCTAGGAGGCTGCGAAGCAGGAGGACCGCTAGGAGGTTGCGAAGCAGGAGGACTGCTAGGAGGCTGCGATGCAGGAGGACTGCTTGGAGGCTGCGAAGCAGGAGGACTGCTAGGAGGCTGCGAAGCAGGAGGACCGCTAGGAGGTTGCGAAGCAGGAGGACTGCTAGGAGGCTGCGATGCAGGAGGACTGCTTGGAGGCTGCGAAGCAGGAGGACTGCTAGGAGGCTGCGAAGCAGGAGGACCGCTAGGAGGTTGCGAAGCAGGAGGACTGCTAGGAGGCTGCGATGCAGGAGGACTGCTAAGAGGTTGCGAAGCAGGAGGACTGTTAAGAGGCTGCGATGCAGGAGGACTGCTAGGTGGCTGCGAGGCAGGAGGCTGCGAAGCAGATGGCTGTGAAACAGGGGCCTGAGAAGTAGGGCTGCTTGATGGAGCTCCGCTAGTGGGGCATAAAGGAAGCGATGTAGTGCATGGAGGACTGGTAAAGGTCTCCACGACACTGGGGTCTCCAAGTTTACTGAGCAACGAGTTGGCATCCATAATGAGAGAGTTGATCTGCTGAATAACTGTCTGGGAATCAGTACAAGGAATGCGGAAGTTGAGGAAGATTTGCTCAATGACCGTAATAATCTGTACAATCTCTGTGACACTAGTCGACGATGGTGGAGGTGATGGTGAAGGCAGCGAAGTGGTAAGTACCGTCACGACTTGGATTATCTCGGTAATAACGGACGTCAGCGAAGAGACCACAAAGGTAATGTCACACTCGGTGTTATACGTGATGCTCACGGCTACGTTCTCCACAGACATCAGGCTCTGCTCAATAGTTGTAATCGAGTTATCAACAACTGTCACATCAACAGTCGAAGTGCTTATTGTAGCGCTGACCGAGCTCACGACGCTAGAAACGCTGTTAAGGATACTGCTTGCAGACGAGGCCATTCCAGTTGCCGAAGAGCATCCACTTGACGGCGTCGGTAAGATACACGTTAGTGGAGGAGGGGTTGTGACAGAAGGAGAAGCAGTAGAAGGAAGGCTGCTAGGATGCTGTGATGCAGGAGGACTGCTAGGAGACTGCGATGCAGGAGGTCTGCTAGGAGGCTGCGATGCAGGAGGTCTGCTAGGAGGCTGCGATGCAGGAGGACTGCTAAGTGGCTGCGAAGCAGGAGGACTGCTAGGTGGCTGCGATGCAGGAGGACTGCTAAGAGGCTGCGATGCAGGAGGATTGCTAGGTGGCTGCGATGCAGGAGGACTGCTAAGAGGCTGCGATGCAGGAGGACTGCTAGGTGGCTGCGATGCAGGAGGACTGCTAGGAGACTGCGATGCAGGAGGACTGCTAGGTGGCTGCGAAGCAGGACTGCTGGGAGGTTGCTCTGGATTGCTTTGTGGGGGTGGACTGCTGGCGGGGCTTGACGGCGGTGCAGTGCTGAAGCATACAGGTAAGGATGTGGTGCATGGAGGTGGTGAGAATGGTGCTACCTGCGTAGCACTTCCCAGACTGTGTAGCAGAGCGTTGACGGCCTGAATAAGCGAATTGATATCCTGGATGATGTTTGTGGCAGCAGTGCAGGGGACTCTGAAGTTCAAGAACACCTGCTCAACAACGGTAACAATCTGGACAATCTCGTCGACGACTGTCGTTGAAGGTGGCGATGAAGGAGAAACAGTTCCAACAACCGAGGTGATCACAGTTGTAATTTCAGTGATCATCTGGTCTAAAATGGTGGTGATCAGAGTGATATCACAGTCAGTCACGTAGATGATACTGATTGCGATGTTTTCCACAGAGGAAATACTGGACTCAATTGTAGTAATGGAGCTCTCAATAACAGTAACATCGACGGTCGAGGTGCTCAATGAAGAACTGACCGAGCTTACGACAGAAATGACGCTGCTCAGAGCACTCGAGGCTGAAGAAACCGCACCCGTGGCTGTCGAACATCCTGAAGACGGTGTAGGCGAAATGCAGGTTGATGACGGGGCCGGGGTTGTTACCGGGACGGTTATGGTCGACGAACTGATTTGAAGGGAAGAACTCGGCGAAGCTGAGCCAGAACCACTACTTGTGAGACCACTTTGGGTGCCACTTGGCGTAGCAGTCGACTCAGTTGACGATAAAAAAGGACTCCTGGTCTGAGTGACAGTCACAGTCTGAACTGTGCAAGGTTCGCTAACTGATTGGGTAACAGTAGTCGTCGACGGCAGGCATGGCGTCGACGGGCATGGGCCGCTGACAGGAACTGTGATGGTCTCGGGGACGGTGACAGTATCAACTGAACCAGGCAGAGGAATGGTCACAGTTGATGGAACAGTCACAGTCTCTGGAATGGTTACAATCTGAGGCAGTGTTACAGTCTCCGGGGGAGCTGTCACTGTTTCGACAGAGTTCTGTCCAGGAATAGTAACAGTGACAGGAACCGGAGTTGTCACGGTCACTGGGATAGTGACGGGCACAGTTACAACCTGGCCAGACTCAGTGATGGTCACCGGTGGTGGAGTAACGGTGGATCCAGGAATAGTCACAGTCTGGGTAACAACTTGTGCAGGAGCAGTCTGAGCAGGCTGGGTAGGAATCTGTACAGGAGTTGTTGGCAGACATGAGGCGATAGTGATGACAGTGGTGATGGTGTGCTCCGATAGGTCGGGCAGCATCGTCGACAGAGTGGCAGTGAACGGGTTCTGGTACTGGCCATCGGGACCCAGAGGGGCCGAGACAGTCCAAGTAGCAGTCATGGTTTCTTGGAAGATAAGCTTGAAAGTATAAGAGAATGGTACGCTAACTTCAGCGCAGCATCCTGTACAGGTTCCGCTGCCGCCGCTGGTTCCAGAGGGCCAGAACCAGAAGCAGGCATTAGCGGACCCTGACAGGTATGTCAGGAATCCGAGAAGTAACAAGAAGTTCATCTCGGCAGATGGAGATCGCTGGACACAAAAGAGATTTGTAGGGCGATAACCTTCTTGAGGATGAATTCAGACTCAGTAGGTTCACAAAAGATAGGAGCTTTGGTGAGATCAATGAGCGTCTGCTGGTAGCAGAAAGTTGGACAGGACCCTTGACATATATATGCAAGCCAAAAGAGCTGTTCTTCAATGCCACAGGGGCAGTAATAACTCTGAACAAGTAACTAAGGTTAATTGATGACGAAGCTAGTCTTTGAATGTTCCGTTCCATGCAGGTTGTATTGTTGGCAGGCAATATCAGGGCGCTTTAGGTGAGGATGTTTCAGTAAAAAAATGACTTTGGGGCACGTCGAATTTCAAAGTGAGATGGAAGACGTATCTGATATTGTACAGCTGTACTGAGAGAAGGGGTGGGGATAGACCACTCTACGGAACGAGAGCGAGGTTGACCCGTTTGGAGATCAGACAGGCGCAACGGCTAGTCTACGCTGATGATAACTCCTACAGAATTTGTCCGAAAATTAAGCTTCCCAGTCACTGATATCTTGAGAGATTAATCTTTTTGACGTACACACATGTAGAAAGGGCCAAGCCGACAGAACCTGATACAGCTAATACATCTGAATAGGATATTAGGTGTGCGCGACACTGCCAATCGGCGAACACCGAAAATAGACGTTGCATAACAGATTTGTGTCTTTGGCAGCCGGAGATACTCGGCTCATTAAGTAATAGAGTTTGAACGGGCTGCCAGTAGTTTGCAAGTTATGCGCCGGGCTAGTGACCGCTAGTTGCTGATCCAAGGACTCGGGGTACCTGCTTTCTGCATGATATGCAGGCGACCGTCACTGATACTGAAGCACAGGACTTGAATAAAAGCAAGAATATAAGGTGTATATGATGCTGGAGATCAAGTGCACATGTTATTCACATAGATTAGTTTGTGATAGTAAAAAGTTACCCGTTTGTGGTGTCCAGTAGAGGCCAAAACCCCCCTAGCCGTCAGGACCCTTTGGTTGGATGGCCATGCAGCAGTCCTAAAAAGGATACGCAATTGACGAAAAACAAATTCCCGCATAATAGACGTTCGTCGGCGGGGAGAAAGCCTCGTGCTCAGGCCCCATAATACTCTGTTCTTACGCGGATAAATATAGCTCCAGGTGCTGTGGAACCTTGCTAACATCTTGATACAACCTTTCCAGGTGTCTGTTTCAGAGCTTATTGTTCTTCCGCCTCGCTCTCACTGTCTCTCTTTCCGTCGCTCCCTCACTATGACTACGCACCAGTCACCAAAGGATGAGTCTCATTCTAAGGCTTGCGACAACATCTCCACGGACTCTAATGAGAAGCCTCTGGACTTTGGCTCCTCGATCAAGGCTGAGGCCAATCTGCAAAATGACAAGGACCTGGGTATTCTGAGTCTAGTCGACGCCAGCCGAGAGGTGCCCCAAGATGAAACGACCACCACCCATGCTGCCAGCCCTCACAATGCTTCAGCTTCTTTCAAGGAGCCTGTTGTTTCAGAGTCCCAGAACACGGATTTGGCTACTCCCGAGTTGTCAACGCCTGCCGTATTGGCTGAATCGCCGCCCAACTCTGCAAGCACTACCCGCTCTTCAACTGCATCTATCTCTCGCTCTCCGACCCCCAAGCGTGTACGCACCAACCCTTTTAGTCAGATGTGCCGAGTTCAGCGTATCAAGGCGTCCACAACAGAGGAGGACCTGCGCGAGGTATACCAATACTACTCTCGCAACCGACCCGTCATCAACGTCGACTTGCCAATCTGGATCCCGGATGACGTCTGCCCACGCCGTGTTTACCAGGCTGAAACTTCGACCCCCAGTGCTGTTGGTGCAGTTGTCAATGACCGCGTCAAGCAGCTGTTGGAGATGGATGATGTAGCCGAATTCATTGCTGCTACTAACGTCGACCTTGACCCCGTTCTCAAGGTACTTCGCCTGTGCCAAGCCACTGACATTCAGAAGCCAGGTCGCAAGCTCGAGAACTTCCCTTGGATGTTTCAAAACTGATGAAGGAAGGAAAGGGCCGTTTAACTTCATTGCACTACAGAGGACTATTCATTACAGATGCTAGGAACACTATTTATTGATGGACATTACGAACGACTACGAAGCACGATAAAGTAATTTGAACGAATACGCTTGATGAATAAATTTAACTAAACACACCACAGAGAATCTACTGGGCACGTCATTATTAGTGTAAAGACCAAAAAAAATGGGCTTTGCACTGCATATTATGCCTTTACATGCAGAGCAAAAATAATGCCTCGAGCCGGAGTCGAACCGACGATCTTATCATTACTAGTGATACGCCTTACCAACTTGGCCATCAAGGCTTAGTTATGTAAAAAGTTTTCTATGTTCAATATAATCGGATCTAATAGATCAGAGCTGGAGCCATCATAAGGACAAGTTAAGAACGGCAATAGTGGTCAAAGCTCGAACGATGGTGACTTGACCTATTCAACAGAAAATAATAACCTCTCTCTAGGTGAACTACGTATCATTATATGCTTGTATTGGTTGTTTTTTTTTCCAAATCGGTTCTCGACTGCCTGTACTTCACATCAAAGTCTCTAGTATTTCTAGGCTACAATCACGTTAACATCCACAAACAGGTCATGTAGTGTAGCTGGTTATCACGGTTGACTCTGGATCTTCCAACCTCAGTTCAAATCTGGGCATGACCTGTCCCCTTTTTTCTTTGCTATTATTTGGGCCCAGTTTAACTGCCATTTATCTTCCGTTCTCATGCCTCAGTGACTGACTTCACGTAACGAGGGTTGGGGTTGTGTATGACCTTAGCCTCTCCTTCATGTCGGTCCTTCTTGTCTGGCTCATGTCTCGTTTATCTGATCCATCTCTCTGGTTCATCTATGGCAATCCTAAGGCACAATTACAAGGTTAATAAACAAATAAAGTAGTTATACAGCTTAAAGTATCGTCGTATCGTGCGTGTACGTTTATAGTCTCTCGGTAGCGAGAACAGCATTAGGCGTCAGCAGGCGCAGAAGTGAGCTATGCTGCCTCAACAGTAGCCTCTGTGGCTTCGGGAGCAGCCTCTTCACTCTTTGCAGCAACTTCAGATCCTGGTGTCCCTGCTTCACCTTCTGGAGCAGCTTCCTCAGTCACCACGGCCTCCTCTACCTTTGGCTCTGGCTCCTGAGGTGCCTCAGCTGCAGCAGCAGCTGATACTTCTTCTTCTTTGGCAGGAGCATCATCCTCTTCATCAGGCTCAATCTTGGGAATTGGGCCAGCCGACATATTGTTCCAGCGAGTGAGCAGATTGTACGAGCGTTCTTGGAACTTGTACTTGGCTTCGAGGGGGATATCCTCGGGCTTAAGGTTCAAAATAGCCTTGAGCACCTTGTTCACCTTTGTCTGGCGGATAATGGATAGCTCGAGATTGGGCGTGTCTTCGAGTTTGGTGAGATATTCTGACAGATTGGGCATGTCGTCTTCAGTAGGCGGCGTCTTGCCTAGAAAGCCCTTTTGCAGCTTGTGTCTAACAGCCAAAGACAGATTAGTACGGAACGCGGAGCTTTTGGCGAGTTCCTTCGCTGTTGGCATGGGGCTGCTGAGTCGCGATTTCTTTGTGGATTTAGCAGACTGAGGAGCAGGCGATGCCGACGCCGAGATGGACGTGGCCTTGGACTTTGTCTTTCGCTGCGGCGGTTCGTCTTCAGCACTGGTGACGGCAGGTGTGTCGTTATCTGCCGACTCGTCTGCCTGCTCAGGCTGCTTTCTCTTGGTGGGTTTCGATTCCGATTTGGGCTTGGACTTCGTCTTTGGCTTAGCAGCCGGGGTCACAGCGGGCTCCTCGGAGTCAATAGGAGCATCTTGTGCAGCGACATCGCTCATGAGCTCTTCGAGAGAGGGCGGATCGGCGGCAATGCGGTATGCTTGGATGAGAGCCTTGTTTTTACCCTTTTGTTTGACAAAGTCGAGGGCCTCATCACTTGATAATGGCTTGATCTCGCCCTTGGCAGCCCACATGTAGTTTACATCATTGAAGAAGCGCACGGGCCAGTGGGAGTCGGCGCCACCCTTTTTGTTGCTCGCTTTTGGTTTGGCCTTGAGCACGTCAGAGCTGACAAGGTTCTCGTCTACGACCTGGGTTAGAGGGCTGTTTGAAGCAAAGACCGAATTACAAGACCACTCACCATTCCTGGCCACCATGGATATCCCTTGAGCTTTGCACGGACGACGGAGCCCGGTTCTAGCGACAAATGGCCATTGGAGGCGTCCCCGTTGGAGCTGCTCATTGTCGAGATCGAGAGCCGGGGCCGGGATTAAGAAGTTGGCGGGGAGGCACGGGGGGGGGAGAACAAGACAGAGACGAAGCAAGGAGAGGAGCAGTCAAGAGAGAGCAAAGCAATTGTCACGTGGAGGTACCCGTTGGCGGTGCTTATAGCGATGGACTGGCGGGCAATGGCACCAAAGGAACAAGTGAAATATTTCACGGCTGGTAGTAGTGGGTGGAGAAGTAGGCAACTTGGTGGTAACCACGGGCGGGTAATGCGGGGGTCGGGCGAGGCGAGACGAGGCGACAGCGTGGGAGGGTGCGGCTGCACAGCCGTGCAGTGGAATTACCTGTGGCGGCAGCAGTCGCCGGTAGCCGGCCTGCGTGAGGATCCTACCGCGACCGGGCCGGGGAACGACGGGAAGCAGTTGTAGGAGATGTGTGGCTGTGAAGGTGGGTTCCCACAGCTAAACGAGAACATCAGCGGATGGATACACCGCTAGATGCGGTTTTTGTGGCTGTGCTGATGCCAGGAGACGTGCGGGCCGCGACACCCCACGTCAGTGACATCATGGGGGGTTGCATGAAGAATGCCGGCCAGGGGAAAGACGAGACTGCAACGAGACTGGAACGACAAGACAGCAACGACAACAAAGGGACGACAGCAAAGCAACCGTACGAAGGGTCTTTAAGCTTGTGTTCTAGGCCATCCTTTGTCTTCCGTATTGAGACCCGTAAATATACGCGCGGAAAGCCAGTCTAAAAGATTGGTCAGTTGCCATAATAATTAACTGATTTCCGCGCAGATCTGGGACGGACGCGCGGCATTTTACTTCCGCTCCGGTCGGTCACATGGAGCTTACTCAGCCGGATTCCGGAGCGAAACGACGTGAAACTGGACGCAATAATAATACTGTAGCATGTACTGATAAGAATCTACCGTCACGGTGGAACTGATACTGCCAAGCTTGGCTCAACGGCAGACGGTGCTGCTTCCTGCTTACCCCTGCACATGGCCCAGATTCGTCATTTGGCCCAAAACTCGCTGGATCGGCGGGGTGCATATTGTGCTGCATAATGACTGGTGCGGACGCGCGAACCGCTGGGTCAGCTGCAAAAAAAAAACTTATATATAAAGGGGCACAGGCCCAGTGTTGGATCTTCGCGTCTCATCTTGTACGCACTCTTGTTTGATTAATCTATTGAAGTTTGTCGGGCCAAAGCCCTGTCCTCAACCAACGCTTTGTAGAGTATAAGATTGTGCTTTCCTGGCCGTAGAGGTTTTTTTTTTCCCTACGCTTCGCAAACGACCTACACGACCTACACGGCACTTACGACTCTTCGCAGTTGAGCACGGACCGCTATACGACGCACCGAGCCCATTTTCATCGTGTCAAGTGTCTTCCGGCATCTAGATCTAACCTTTGCCCCATTCAGATCCTCATCCAGGGGTAAAAGTTTGACCTGGCGGCGAAACCTGCACGGTAACGCCTACTATTTATCTGCATCACTTAGACGACCTATCGTTACAAACGACTCTATTGAGTAACCGACTCTATTGATCTAAAGCGACTATTATTATTATTTTGCAAAATGGCTGTCAAACAATACACCTTCCGCGAACAAATTAAGGACTTCCCATGGGTCCAGCTCGGCGTCATTGCAGCCATCCGGTTTGCTGAGCCCATCTCGTTCACGTCTCTGTTTCCTTACGTATACTTCATGGTCAAGTCATTCCTGCATGGAAAGCACGAGGACCAAGTTGGACGCTACGCAGGATACATGTCGGGAATGTTCGCCCTGTCCCAGTGCTTCACGGGCATTCTGTGGGGCCGCATGTCGGACAAGTACGGCCGAAAGAAGATTGTTCTAGTAGGTCTTATTGGATCCGCCACATCGTTGATGCTTTTTGGTCTCTCCAAGAACTTCTGGATGGCCATGGCTGCGAGATGCATGGCTGGCCTCCTCAACGGTAACGTGGGAGTCGTCCGCACCTCTATTGGAGAGATCGCCGTCAAGCGCCGTCATCAGGCCCTGGCCTTCTCCATTATGCCTCTGCTATGGCAGGTTGGCTGTGTCATTGGCCCTATGGTAGGTGGACTTCTAGCCAACCCTGTAGAGGCCCACCGCGACTGGTTCGAGCCCGAGCACGGCGGAATGCTTGTGCACGGAGAACTGGCGCTTTTCACTGAGTACCCGTTCCTGCTTCCTAACATTGTGGTTTCGACGATTCTCATCTTCAGTGCCTGCATCGCATTTCTGTTTCTCGACGAAACACACCCCGACCTCAAGGACAACTACGACTTTGGCCGAGTCATTGGCCGGGGCATCACGCGCGTGTTGCGAGGAGGCCGCCGCAGTCGTAGCAGCCGCCAGTCGCAGCAGACTGAGGAACCCTCGTTTGACTACAAGGGTTCATCATCCGAAGAATCGCTGATTGTATCTGACGAAGAGGCCCAGCAGACGCCGCTGTTGGGACCACGCTCAGAGACTCCTGGCGCAGGCTCAGCGCCACGACAGCCCGAGGTGGACCAGAGATGGAGTGCTATTCTCGTGCCAGGCGTGCGCAAGCTGCTGCTCTGCATGTTTTTCTTGGCTGGACACACAGTTGTATTTGAGGAGCTACTTCCTATTTATCTGTCGACAGAAGTTAGATTCGGCACGCCTAACCAGAACGGTCCGTTCCCCGGAGGTATGGGATGGGATGCTTCAGACGTGGGAATGTTGCTGAGTCTGTGTGGAGTAGTGGGTATCATTCTCATGGTATTTGTGTATCCTAATGTTGACCGGCTGTACGGAACAGTTGGGCCATACAAGGTGATGAGCCGTGGAGCGCCCTTTGTCTACTTCGGTATGCCGTATCTGCTTTACCTTTTGCGATTCCCTAGCAACGTCATGTTCTGGCTCATTTGTGCATACATGTTTGTTCGCACAATCTTCAACAGCATGTCGTACCCGGGTCTGTTGCTGCTCATTAACCGGTCTGTAGCTGACAAGCGTCATCTCGGAGCCGTAAACGGCTGCACCCAGGTAGTGTCTTCTATGGCTCGAGCCACGGGTCCTATAGTATGGGGATACTTCATGACGACGGGACAGGCGCTTGGCCACGGCGAGATTCCGTGGTGGCTGCTTTCCTTAGTGGCTATTGCGTGCGCCGTGGTGTCTTCGACCGTCGAAGACAAGGACGACGACGAGGATGAGGAATAAGCTGACCGACTTGAAAGAAAGTTCATCCACTGATTTGAGGTGTGAAAGAACAAGGGAGGAGTCGAGGAAGGGAAATGACGAATTGAATGGGGTATAAGGGGAGGACGATGACGAGAAAAAGGATATGAAGATATGACAGGAGGAGTGGAAAGAAGATGGGGAGAAGAGTTAAAAGACGATGAAGAGAAGAGAGGAGGAGTGAAAAGACGATAAAGAAGAGTCTAGGAGATGACTGGAGGAAGGGAAAGACGAAAAAGGAGTAGACGGGAGGACGATTCGCATTACGGATAGATGGGATCACAGAGCCGTGTGCTATACGAGAGAGTATA
Organism: Sugiyamaella boreocaroliniensis; assembly: GCA_030575195.1. Classification (NCBI taxonomy): domain Eukaryota; kingdom Fungi; phylum Ascomycota; class Dipodascomycetes; order Dipodascales; family Trichomonascaceae; genus Sugiyamaella; species Sugiyamaella boreocaroliniensis. Next base: position 223,778 of record JAJMIE010000010.1, on the reverse strand, counting down.
GAAGGCATCATTTACATTGAGCGAAACAGTGCCGGACAGCCAACAGGCGCGGCAACTCGCTATTAGACTAGATTAATAATCGACGCATTTGTTGACGAGGATTAGATGGTGCTGGACGCAGGGCGTGGCGGCGTTTGGCCCAATGCGGAAGCTCGAGATCCAAAACAGAACTGGTTCCTGACGGTTGCGCCTAAGATGCAGGGACTGGCAGCAGTGGCGGCGCTTGGCCGAGTTGGGCAAAACTAGGACGATTACAGTTACTACCAACAATATATAACCACTTCAAAAAAAAGAGACACAGACAATAAAAAAATAACAGCAACAACATCAACATCAACAACAGACTCGTAGAAGTGCATTAGAGAGGGGTCCGCGGAGTGTCGGCAAACAAACCTTTCACTGCGGGCGCGACTGCAGGTGCTGGTGTGGAGGCATATACCGCTGTTGCTGCTGCTGCTGTTGCTGCTGCTGTGGCATAGCATTGAGGTATTGGTAGGCGGCGGCCTGATCCGCTGACATATACACGTTTCCAGGCATGCCTGCCTGGCCCGGCACGCCGCGCGGCATGTGAGCTCCGTGGTCATCTACAAGACCCTGGCCGCCAGCATGGGGCAGACCAGCTAGGTTGCCCGGGTCGGCGAGCTGCTGAGGCACCTGCTGCTGAAGAGGCGGAGGAGCCTGCTGGCCAACGCTGCCGCCGGCAGAGCCAGGATCGCCGTTGGACTGGCCATCCTCAGGCGCATTAAGGCACGCCTGGATGAGGTTCTTGCCCTCGGGTTTCGTGACTAATGGCTGCAGCTTGGGCGTCGTAAACGTGTACACAAGACCCGTCTCAGACACAACGAGTAGCAGCACCTGGGTGCCCGTGAGCACCGAGAGCTCGTAGGCCTTCTTCATGATACCAGCCTTGCGCTTCGAAAAGGTAATGTGGCGGCGCGACTTGTCCTGGATGAACTTGATTTCAATCTTCCGCCGTTCGCGGCCAGGCTTGACGTCGTCATCGTCGTCGTCTTCGTCGAGGCCCGCGCCAGCCGCCGGGTTGGCGGAAGCTGGTGGAGCGCGTCGTGCCTGCGATGGCGGCAGCTCTGAACCGGGAATGCCCGCGTCTACGAGCGCGTTATCTGATGACATGGTTCAAAGGATAAGCTATAAAGGTTGAGGGGGGCGATCGTGGTAGTCGTTAGTCGTAAAGTGCGTTGGCGGATATTACGGAGTCAGCGCGCAATAGGCTTGTCTAGAGGTTAGCAGGAGAAAGAGAGCAAGAATATGAGCCATTGGGGCCATGAGACTAGTGGTGGTGGTTGTGTTGGTTGCGCAGAGCCGAGTGGCATGAATTGGCCCGAGCGGACCCGCGCCTTGACACAGTGGTAGTCGCAAAGACGCAGAGGCACAGGACTCGAGGACCACCGTTCATGCTACGAGGCCTGCTACCAGGCCCGCTGTCCCCACCGCTGTTGTGCGATTTGTCATTGCCGGATGGCGGTCGCGAGACGTCATGGCAGTATCACGAGAGACGTGACCGGCACACATCAACACAACAAAAGGACAATATGGCGACAACACACGATCATACACATACACGGGAGGACACACAAGCAGTAGGCAGCGCGAAGGAAGGTGGCGGGCACGATAGGCATCAATGCCATGAACCACCGAGACCGTTTGGGCATCCAACAGTAGACCTGCCTAAAAGGACCAAAAGCGAGGCTCGAAAAACAGACTTACCAAAAGAACGCAATTGAGGGGCCGAACGCCGGGAACAGACGGACCGAGGAGTTGCGGGACAAGCAAGGAGAATCAAAGGCTTGGGCCAGAGAGGGGTGAGGTTCACCGGATGCGCACGAATAGTCGAAAAGACGTGGCAACCAAATCAACAGAGGCGACAGAGAGGAAAATGAATAAAGTCAACCGTGACTTGGAAACAAAATTCGGGGAAAGGTTAGAGTACCCAAAATGACCCCAGCTTTGGGCTGACCCCACCGAAGGGCTGCCGCGGGTATGGGTTTGTTAGGGCAAGGGACGCTGGAATTTACCAAAAGCAAGCTGTGTGGGTAGGGGGCTGTAAGTTGCCTGCGGGTGCGAGGTCGTGAGGGGCCTATAGACAAGGCCATTGGTGGTTAACTCTGTGTTGAGACAAGATAACCCTGTGTCGTTTATACTAGTTACAATTAACCTACTATTCATAAACTGCAAAATACTACTCTGGTTGTTCATCACGCTCCCCATCTGAATGTACTCTAATGTAAGTCGGAACACCGATCATTGCTTTTGTTGCTTGCTTTTGTACGCGTGCCGCTGATTGGCTGCAGACCAGGGGCCTATAGGCAGCTGTGCGGGCCAGTGGTTGCGCAGCAAAAGCAACCGGCAGTTGATGAGGTGGCCTGGGGCGGGTGGGTGTGAAGATGCAGCGAGTCTTTGTTGTGGGCAAGAGGGGTCAACGGGTAGTACGGGATGAGGTGAACAAGGGCTTGGAAGGGGGGGCGGAGAGGAAGACGAGTCATGACTCAAGATAAGGATACGGATACAAGGGGCAATTGACAAGGAGGTGGGACAAGGAGGGGATGATGAAGACAAGGAGGGGATAATGAGGAGAAGTATCAAGCGGAAGTGACCGGGAAAGACCAACTACTCAGCTAACCTGACAAGATAGCAGCATGGTAGGATGCCGCGTTATGTCCGATAGCTGCGACCTCGGAATGCTAGCAAGCACCAGATTACGGGTAAGTACCAGGGTTCGAGTGGGGACACGGGCTTTCAACGTAGTGGGGTCAGGCGAGTACTGCGTACAGGGTACCTACCTGCTCCCCTACATGTAATCTAGTTACTGATAATCTAGTTAGTGCTTTTCTTGGTACTGTTTAATCATCTATCTGTGACTTCCCCGGCCTGACTCGCCGATTAACTTGTTTACATTTGTGGGCGTCTATCCCTGTACACTCTCTACTTCCTTGCTATCGCCCACGACCTTTAGGCCACGCTCCAGTCGAGTCATGGACTGGTGTACACCCCGACGGCATGTGCTCGCCGGCATAATACCGGCATGCCCATCTGCTCTGTTGTGTTGCTTGTCGTGCTAAATGTCTTGCTGCTGCCTTCTGTGCCCTGCTGCCTGACCCACTGCCTGCCCTACTGCCTGCCCCGATGCCTGCTGCCTGGACCCTGTGTCTCTCTGTGCGCAAACCTTCGGGGGCCGCCTAAACGTAGCTTAATCCGCCCCATGCCCCATCTGTTCGTCGGCTGCTAGGGTCCTGCCGAAAGGAGCATGTGATGCAGCGGCCCACGCTTCTTAGCTCCCCTGCTTGGCCTCTCCTGCCCGTCGGCACCTGATAGCATCCGTATCCGTACCCACAGCGGCCCGACTCCATCTATCTAAGATAAAGGATTAGCAGCTGAGGCTGTTCAATTGGTAGTGGGTGGGTATATTGGCAGTTGTTAAGTATGTCAATTGTGTGGCTGGATGTTGCTAGTACTGAGAATGGCTGGATAGTGTTGATACTTCTCTTTGGGATGATGTGATACAGATAATCCTAGGATTCCGAATATCCCTGGGTCTATGTTGTATTATGTGTTGGTTTTGTGTACTCCAGTGTACCGTCGTGTGTCTATATTCCCTCCGTCATTGTCTCTTACCTATGAAGTCCTCTCTTTATGACTTCTTTGTCTGTTACCCCTATTCCCCTTCATGCCTATAGCCGCCATATAGAGCTCATACTATACACACATACCTTCTAACCAACAACTACCTGACTGCACAAAACAGAACACTATCTAAGACGAACAGTAGCCTGAGCAATACGGCGAATAAGATACTAGAGACTCCACGTGAAGACCAACAATACCAACATTTCATACACACATTGCTGATGGTACCAGTACCAATCATCATAACCAAAGCTCACCCACCCATGTCTACACCACTCAATACCACAATACTAAAATACGACAATATATCCATTAATACGACAACACTATCCCACATCTCATTAACAACCTAAATGACACACCACCACACCCCACCAGAGTGTAGCCTCCACCATTGTATAGCCTCCATATAGACCCCCCCTGTGTGTCTACTTACTTCCCCACACCCTGCGTCGCCGCGCCAACTCCCCCAGCCCCATGATCAATCCTGTTTAACAAACTCTCAGCAACCACAAACGCAGAATTCTACAAAGTCAACAATAACAACACGCCCTCTACACTCAACCAATTCTCACGTTCTATAGTACTTTCTCACTCGTTCCTATACCGCGTGCCTCCCCATCAAGTCCGCGCTTTGTTATTGTTTTGCCTCATTTGCTTTTGCCTGCATCGCTGACATGCCCGTTTGGGAACTCCCCACGCGGCAAGCATATTAAGGTAAACACCCGCCCTCTACACGCTTCACCACATATTTATCTCGTGGCTGCTGGGGTTATCCGGCCGTTGCACACTTTAGGCGCTTCACCAAATTCGCTCCAACGTTCCACTGCCCTACTGCTATCCCTCTAAAAATGAGCAAGCTAAGCCTGCTGAAGAAACCTGAGCTCGTCGAGCTCGCCAATGAGCTGGGTGTGTCGTCGGACGGCTTCAAGGCCGATATCGAGGCTCGCATCCTCAAGTTCCTGGCGTCAACTCCGGCCTATGGCACTGACCCCAAGTACGCGCCATACCTCGCGGTGTCGCCCTCGAAGCGTCGCTCTGCTGGTTCGCAGACTCCTGCTGCCTCGACATCCTCAGCCAAGATCGCGACTCCTTCGACGCCTAGCCACTCGACGAACGCGCCTGCTGATGACGATGATGATGATGAAGACGACGATGACGAAGACGACGACGAAGACGACGACGAAGATGACATTGAGAACACTACAAAAGAGGTCCTGACCACGACTATCGAGGACATCGAGACGCTCGAGAGCAAGTTCACTGAGGTCGCCTCGTCGGCCTACGAGTCCGCCGTAGGCTACTTCACGTCTGCTGTTGACGCCGTTCACGACCTGACTGAAGACACGCGTGTCCAGCTCAGCAATGTCCAGGTCGTCAATGCCCTCTGGGTGTTGTTTGAGTTCGCCCTCATTGGCCGCGCCTTGGCTCCCTACCCGTGGTTCGTGCCGCGAACGTGCGCTGACGTGTGCGCCCTCGCCCACCACTTCACGCCGCTTGGCGTCTGGTACGGCCTGTCGGTGATTCTGCCGCTCATTGTTTCGTACTTTGTCAACTTCACCGTCCCCAAGCCGGCGGCCGTGCCCGACACTCCTGCTCGCCGTACCCGCTCGGCTACTGCTGCTGTTGCCAAGACCCCCAAGTACGTGCCCTTTGACCCGCTCTTCTTCACCCTCACGCGTATTTTTGTTGCCTACCTCATCTACGCCAACCCTCTGGACCTCTTCGTTGTGCCTGCTCACTGCAAGTGCCTGGCCCACTATGTTGGCGAGATTGCCAACGCCTCGGTCGTCATCCATGATGCTCTTGGAGACCTGCCCTACATCACCGGTGTCACTTCTATCATTGTGACCATCTACCAAGCTGCCCTATAAAGTGGTCGTGGATTATGTATCTCGTGGCCACTGGTGTGCAATGGCTGGCCCAGCTTACAGGTGTACAATATTTATACTGTTATAGGTGAACAAACTAATCGGATATTTATAGAGGGTAGAAGAGAGACAAATGAGCTTCAAGCAAAAAGTTACGAGAGACCACAAAGATATAAAGAGAAATGTTGAACACAAGAGTTAATTAAATCATTAGAAATGGCACAAATCAATACATGTATGCTCCGTTGAAGATGTGAACCCCGCATAGTAGAGACAGATAAAAACAATTCAGGCATCACATGTAAAGCAATTGGTCAGATTTCAATTGATCAAACTAGTTGAACCCATCTGATCGAAGGTTAACTGCCGAGATCTTTGTGCACTTCCCCGGGCTCATTCACCCTGCATACAATACTGCATATCATGGACCCTGTATGCATCTTTAAAATTCAATATTGTAATCAAGCTTGAAAAACAATTTCATTATAGAATACCAGAATACCCAACAAATACTTACAGACTAATGACTATCTTCTTAGCGGACACGCCCTTGGACTGCACTTCTGCAGCTGCCTGGAAAGCATCGAGTCCGTTTCCGACAACCTCAGCGGGAGGAAATGAAACATATTCACCAGAAGCGAGCGCAGCAGACAAGAAGTCGTTGTAAACATGTGCTAGAACAGAATTATTTTCTTTGGCATCGATCTGAATCCATTTAGCCTTAACACCGGCAGCAATTTCCTTAGGCACGAAAAACGCTGACGAAATGAACTTGGAGCCAGTACTGGCAGCAACAACCTCGGAGGTCTCTGCGACGCCGGATGTGGCTACAAAAGAACCAGCTAGTGTTTTTCCCTTGAGGCTAGCTACCATGTCGGGAACAACACTGGTACTCTTGTAGTCAAATACCTTGGAGGCACCAAGGGAAAGAATCTTGTCGTGGTTCTTGGGCGAAGCAGTAGCAATGACTTCATAACCAGCAGAAAATGCCAGCTGGACAGCATTAGAACCGACACTAGAGGCTGCACCCCACACAATAATCGTCGTGCCCTTGGGCTGGCGAGGCGATTTGGGCAGATCAAGTTCCATGTAGCCGGGATAGAACAGACCCGCAGCAGCAGTTGCTGCACCCAGCGGAACCACTGCCGCTTCTTCAAAGGACAGCGATTCGGGAATTTTCGTCACGACCCAGTCCTTGACGACAGCATAGGTCTGAGCGGCTCCATACTTTGGGTCAGAGGCAAGGCAACCATTTGACAGAGCCAACACACGATCTCCAGGTGCCAAGCCCGTCACCCCTTTGCCAACTTCCTTGACGATTCCCCCAATATCATGGCCCAGAATAGAAGGAAATTTGGGAACAAAACTAGGAGTTATCAAGGCATACGAGTCAATGGGGTTGAGAGCCAAGGCGTAAGGCTTCACCACGACTTCGTGCTCTCCTGCTGTAGGATAGCCGACTTCCTTGATCACAAGGGTCTTGCTCTCGGCCGTTTCGTACACAGCAGCAACGTTTTTCATCTTATTGTCAGTCAATGGACGCAAAAGATATCCTTCTGGTGCCTACTTATACTTTGTCGGTTATACCCAGACGACCGAAGGCGTCGGGGATACGGCTTCGGGGATAGTCGTTGAACATGCCAACGTCGGCGTTAATACTTTAAATCCCATCTTGCCATCCAACCCATCAACGATATCGGATAGTTTACGTCCCGGTACCTATGTATAGTATCGGGAGCCCGTTATGCGACGGACTTAGCAAGTCGGGGTTATAATGTTACAATGCCTCCTTCGCCATACGTCCCATCGGGAGAATAGACTATCCGGATAATTCCCACGAACCACGAGAACAGTGGAGTTACCAACGTTAGCAACAATATGCAGCACCATTAATCGAACAATTGACAAGACTTGACAAGTAAGTGATCTATTAACATAAAAAGGCAGAGCACCACAGTGCCACGAAACCCACAATAACCGCCCAGCACCCTGCCCAGCACCCTGTAGATCTGGCAAGCACCTAAGACTCTCTACTCTTAACATCTAACTCAGTACACACGAAAAATTAAGGCTGAATACGTGGACCAAGCCACAGTTGTATTGCTAATGCTATACGATGTTTAAAGGGCCGCATACTCAACTCTATTCAACAAACGATTCAGGCTAAAAGACCCAAACCGCTTAGTTGCCCTTGGGAGCCTCCTTGTAGGAGATAGCAGCCTCCTCACCCATGGCGGAGATGATGGTGACCAGAAGGTCCTTTCCATCGTCAAAGTCCTGCTGGATCTTGTCACCAATCTCACCCTCGGGGAGCTTGACATCGTCCTTGGTGTCACCCTCAGAGGTCATGAGGGACAGGAAACCGTCGTCAATGTCAATGAGCTGGAACTCAGTACGGGAGACGTTGGGGACCTCCATGTTGTGGGTGGAGGGAGACAGATCCTCAAGCTTCTTGTTGGTGAAGATGTCAATGGCAACCAAGTGGACCTTGGCGTGACCGTGCTTTCCAGTCTTGGAGGTCGACATGTCGACAATCTTGCAGGGACGGCCCTTGATGACGACGTGACCGTTCTTACGCAGAGCAGAGCACTGCATGGGGAAGGTCAGCGAGGCGCCGGCGTTAGCGGTCTCGAAGTTGTGCTATATGTTAGCCGAGGTGTTCAATACGATGAGGGAATACAAGAGGCCCTAGGGGCTTCCAACGTGCTCACAGAGAGTGCTAGACATAACCATGTCATCTGCATTCACTGCTGTCTTGCGGATTTAGTAAATACTTACGTCCTCGTGGTCAGCCATTTTGAGATGATGTAACTAAAAGTTGGTGGAGAGAAAGAGAAAAGAGAAGAGTGAAAAAAACTTGTAGGGTGAAAAATCGCATCGCTGGCTTCGGGGCCCTTATCACTATATCGGGGCACATGGCTGCGCGTAACTACCACTTTGCCAGCGTAAAGCCTGGTCTGACAATCAAGGGGTTAGGCTCCCAGGCGTCAGGGCCAACTAGCAGGAAAAAAAACGTACTTGGCGATAAACGGGTCTCGTGTGATTGGATGCAGATGCCACGGCTTAGCATAGCATCCACTGGGGGTCCATTGCCTTTTCCGTCGCCCGCTTTATGCTGATCCAATCATCCTTGCGCCGTACTAAGCGCTAGCCGCGCGGCAGCTCCCCCGGACCCGTAGCCCATTGTGCTAGACATAAAGATGAGACCAACAAGAAACAGACCTATTTATGAAATATACGGGATTTATGGTTAATAGACAGTCTTGAAGACGTATACAAGTTATCTGTAAAATGGCCATGCTCGTTTATTGGTTTTAGTTTGTACAATGAGAGTGCGCAGCATGCGCCTTAACTGCAGCGTATGCTGAGAAAATAAATAAGAGAAGGTGGTTGGCACGTAGCAGGTTGGAGCAGTTAATTGACTCGAACAATAGAATGAATGACTTCAGAGCCGTGTATTTTCCGTGTTGGCAATGTATGAGGTCCGTTTTGCCGATGGAAAAGAATCCCGTCTAGAGCCTTCCAGCTTAGTGACGTTCCTAGAGACCTCTTGCGTCGGTGATCTGATTGTAGGGGGGCCGTTTCTTCAGCAAAATGAACACGAGACCGGGAGAGCTCTTCGAACAGAGCATGAGAGTACCGCTTGTTTTTCTGCTGAAAACTGTCCATCATATATTCCTCTTTCTTTGGGTGTATGAGATTACGAGTGCTGGAAGGAACTGTCTTCGTGTACCTGGTTATGCAGTCAATCAGTGCTCGCCGAGACTCTCGAGAGTCAAATAGAAAGACGTCACCTTCTAGATCATCACTAGGAATACCAAGAACGTACTGAGGACTGTCCAAATCGGTGAGGTTTTCTTGAAGAATAGCTAGAGGAGACGACTGTTGTTCTACAGACTGCTGTTCTGTAGGATGCTGTTGGCGAGACACAGATCCACTACTGTGTCGACTCGCGGACCCAAAACGGAGTTTGGGTAATAATTTCGCTTTGTCGGATTTCTTCTTGACAATGACTAGAACATACCGACAGGAACAGTTGGCAGCTGCTGACATCTTCTGGCTCAGCCGGTATGTGAGAAACGTCCACTGCGGAGAAGACGGCTTGTTGACGAACAATAGCGGCTTGGGTCTTGGGTACTGCGATTCAGCTGTAACGTAACGAATTCCTGTACGGTCAATATCTATGACACGCTTGTCGAAAGAGCTAGCCAGCGACAGCATCTCGTCGAGTAATCCCGACAGACGGAACGCAATGTCGGTCTGCACGACGTCCAGTGAGCAGCTGACTGTGGAAAACTTCATAGTGGAGTAAGACGGATGTGTAGTTGAGAACAGAGGGAGAGGAAGGCCATTATATGGACGGCACTTAGAGGAACCTTGCAAGTCCCAATCGACCTGCATTTAGGTCTTCATTAGAATTGTATGCGAAGCTGAGACATTGCGTTTCACACGAATACCAGAGGCTTAGCAGTACTCAGCTGCTAGCATTTTGTAGACACAGAAACATGCAGTTCAGCATCGACTTGTAATTTCAAACGGGGCAATATATTCCTTCGCCAAATACAAGTGGTTCTAGGGGAGGCGATATAGACGTCAATGGAAAGGAATAGGTGTAGGCGGGCATCGAGGGGAATGAAAAGTCTAAATGGCAATATTATTAGAAGATGGTGCCGAGTATACCCAAACGATATAAATATAGATAGACAGATGACCCAGGTATTTTGAAATAGATTGGAATTGTCAAAAGGGTGGTATAATATGGCTTTTTGGTATTATGAGCTCATAAATGGATCAAGACAGGCGCTTCAAAGACAGACATGCGCGGATCTCAGCGTCGCGAGTGTTTGCGAGACCAGGAATTGCGTATGACCCTCACAAAACAGGCGCCACACAGCATTGCGACCATGACTGCGACGAATTCGATGAGCATTGCCGGTTAGTAGAAGAAAGACGTTGATAGATAGGCCTCTACAAGGACTTGCCAGGGAATTGTCAAAACATATTTATACCGGGATATTGTGCACATTATCGCAGAGGTATTTAGGGAGACGGCATGAATCGGGGCATTAGTGGCGTCCGAGCGTCGATGGCCAGGGAAAGATGTTGTTGGCGTGGAAACAAAACAAAACCCCCGCCAGGTCATTCATTATTGGGCGGCCAGGCGGAGGTAAAAATGGCTAATAATGAGCTCTAATTGCAAAAGAACCCATAGAATAGTAATCGGCAAACGTCGGATTGATTTTCAATAATACTGGAAACGGCCAATTTGAATTTTTGCAATTTAGACAAATTGGACAAATTAAAGTGTGACAGTTTCATGCGTGCGCACGGACGAGTTATGGAGGAGGGCAGGATATTTGATCCAATGCCAAAATACAAACAGTAAATATGTTGACCCCGACCATGTCTATAGTAATGGAACCATTAGATGGAATGCTAAAATGCAAGACCAATCACATCATGGGAGCCGGAGATTCCTTATGACAGCCACGCATTAGGTGGTCGATACGGCCATTACGAGCCCAACAAACGCACTGAGCCACTAGCAGCACGCTGCAGATCCGGCTATAGGCCTGGGTCAACGTGCACTGCGTAGCCGCCGGAAGTCGCGGGGAATTTACGTAAATCATTGGAATTGTGGTCTCGCCAGTTTGTCCGGTCCAACCACCGTAACATTTGGATCTGCGTGTGGGGTATGCGTGGTGAGTTCCCAATAAGGATACTACAGACGAGGACCGGCGCGGGGCCCACGTTACACCCGCCGTAGTGGAGAAGAGAGGAGCCGCCGTTGGAGCCGCTGGCTAGGCAGATGACCATTCTCGAGGCCCCTTTTAGCCAAATCAGGTAACGGTTCTACTGCCCCTCTTAGGGCACCTCCCTGGGCCCTGGTGGGGCGTCGCCCTTTGCTGTCACGGCGCAAGCCCACGCGGGGAAGGTGGCCCATACCCCAAAGGTGTGCAATCTGTGCAAAAAAGACGTCTGTTGATAGACTCTGCTACCTAACAGTTTTAAGGTTGAAAGTTGGCGTAACTGTCCAGGTTGGTTTATTGTTGTGTTGTTCCGTGGCACCTTTTTAGTGACCTGCTGTCATCATCCATCCTTGTTCCTCTTTGTTCTGCTACTTTGTTGCCTTCTACCCATTTACTCGTGGAACTTCGTCCAACCCAACAGCCCCAGTCCCCTGTACCCCCTCCTGACCCCGCCTTGTTACCCCTCATTTACAGGCACTCAGGGCTACCTACCCGTGCTGAGCTCGCATTTTTTTTCTCGGCTATCCCCGACCCGGTGTAGAGACGGCTCTTCGTTCCCGCGTTTTCCTGTGAACTGTTGAAGTTGATTCCAGCGTTGGTGCTGTTTGTTGAGCAAGTTGCACTCGACTTGGGGCCATGACTGAACATAAGAAGCCCGTGTCGCACCTTTCGACAGCTCTGGCAGCCGTCAACCTACAAGATCCCGGCCCTGGTGGCCCCGGTATACCCGCTACTGAAGCACCTCTTGCCAACTTCCACAATGGCCTTGCTATTGGCGGCCCCCCACTCGACCGAGTCGCCGAATACTGTCGCAATCCTCCATCTGATGGTATCACTCTTTTCTCTCACCGCTCAGCTCCCAACGGCTTCAAGGTCGCTGTCGCGCTAGCAGAGCTCGGCATCAAGTTTCGCACTTTCTACCTTGATCTCAAGAAGCACGAGCAGCGGTCGCCAGAGTATGTTGGCATCAACCCCAACGCACGCATTCCCGCCATTATCGACCATGACAACGGCGGCCACTCGGTGTGGGAGTCGGGCGCCATTCTTATGTACCTGTGCCAACGCCAGGGCCCCGACTGTGAGCTGTGGAGCGAGGACTATGCAGAGCAGTCGCTCATCATGTCGTGGCTCTTCTTCCAGGCCTCGGGTCATGCACCTATGATTGGCCAGGCACTTCATTTCCGCTACTTTCACCCGGAAACCATCAACAGCGCCATAGAGCGATATACTTCAGAGGTGCGCCGGATATACGGAGTCGTGGAGATGCGCCTGGCCGAGAAGCGCGAGCAGCTCATCATGGAGATGGATGATGACAGCTTTGCGCTCGGCACTTCGGCACTCAGTGAGTCAAAGTACTTTGACGAGCCGGTCTGGCTGGTTGGAAACCGCATCACTGTTGCTGACCTGTCGTTTGTCACTTGGAACCACGTGGTGGACCGCATAGGTATTCATCTCAAGAAAGAGTTCCCCGAGGTGTACAAGTGGACAAAGGCCATGCTCGAACGTCCTGCCGTCATCCGTGCTTTGTCTGGCCTCGAGAGCAATTAGGAACACCCGTTCCGCGGTACCTAGATTGGTTTTCCTGGCCGTTTAAATGAGCCATCTTCATGTCATGTCATATTGGTGAACCCGCCAATGCCCCATAAAAGGTCTTCCATGTATAGTTTTATAGACCAATGAATATGCCACGAATTGTAACGAGCAAATTTTCAGGCCAGTAAGTGTGAAGTATTTGATTCAAAGGAAACATGACTACTGTTGAACGCTCTAAAATCAGTTCTATCAATCGTTAGACTCGTATGTTCAGTGGGTGAGCTCCGAGCCAACTTCCCCCAGTTGAATTGCTTTCGCCTTGTTGAGCTCTTGCTTCAGTCGTCCAGCGACGTTCTAAACACTGAGATCACCAAATCCATTACATCTCCTCCTAAGCTTCACCACCTAATTCTCAAGCCCTCCTGGGTTCTTATTGCTCTTTTCTTGCTACTCTCCTGTGGATTTTGACGCATTTCATTAGAATAAATAGTGGTAGGCGGGTTCCACGGCCAGGTAAAGTACAAATGTACAGTGTACTTTTGATGTACATCCCGAGGTCAGCGACGCGAAATACCCAGACGCGCCGAATCGCGGCGAAGTGCATTCAAATCGTAGTCAATTTCGTCCTGCTTTAGCGGCAGCAGTTTGGGCTGCTTACTAGGACGGCCCGGGCCACCAGTCAATTGTATGGGAGGTGCAGAAGACGCAGCACCTCCAGACACATAGCCACTCGACTGATGCTCAAAGTCCATGTCTGACATGAAGAACCTGACGTCGTCATCGCCGCCGCCGCCGCGACCGTTTGCCAAGCCGTTCATATCGGAGCCGTCGTCGCGCGTGCGTCTTGAGCGGGTTCCACGACTGAATGAGGGCCCATGGCCCAGCACAGCCGCCAGAGCACCAGGAGTCGTTGCGCCTCCAAGTACCGACTCTGCACCATTGGGCGTCGATCCCCCGTTAACCATAGGGCCGCCGTTTCCATTAGCAGTAGCCGAGCCGCGCGGTGTATGGGGCCGCGAACCAACAACGTCAAGGCTTACCGAGATATCGGCGAACGCAGCCTTGGAATGGTCGGCTTGCGATTCAAGACGCTGGATCAATTTCTCGTGCATTTCACGAGTACTTGTCTCGTAGCGGGTGTTGAGAGTATCCAGACGATCCTGATGCTCGGCCTCTGCACGGCCCAAAAGGTAATCCTGGTAGACCGACAGGCGCACGAGCTCGAGGTCACGGATCTCGTCTAGGTCGGCCACCTGCTCAGCAAATGAAGCATCATCGCCTCGCAACAGCCCGTCCAGTTGCTTCTGCAGAGCTTCACGCTGGCGCGCATGCTCCGAGGTACGGTCAGCAAAGAACTGCTCCTTAAGGCCATCGTACCGTTGCACAAGCGTTGGCGGCTGAGACCGCCGGTGTTGGCTCGGTGGAGGTGGGCTATGACGACCAGCAGCGTTCATGGACGTCAGCGTCGCAGCAGATTCGACAACCAGATCGTGGGCTGCTGCCTCAGCAGTATACGCTAGGTTCGCCATTCCAGGCGGCATTTCTTCTCTTCGCAGCATTTCAGAGGACTTGTAGCCGTAATCGTCAACACAAATGTGGAAATTGGCAGCAGAAAAAAATTAATGACCCAACAAAATGGTCGACAGAAGCTCTTGGTTTCAGATGCACTCCAAGGGCTTGGGAGGGTCACCACCACTGGCAACGGGATTTTAAAAGACGGGTTAAAGTAGGGCCAACGCCAGTAACAATCAGGGCACACAATACTAGACTGGACAACTGTCCACCACGCACCCGGCGAATTATTTTTGCGGGGACCTTCAACGACAACACCAGCAGCTTCGACAAGTCGAAAACTCAAATTGCGTGAAGATGCAGTTTGATGCCAAGTGGGCATAACCCATGCCCTAGACGGCTGGACAGTTATACGGCGATCTATAGGCGACTTACCGGGTAGGACACGCAGTACAGAGGAGGGGGCAGCGCAGAGCGTGCAAAATGATTATTATGTAACTACAGAGGTGGGATGGGGCGGGGGGGGGACAAGAGGTGCACATAGAATGCCACGCAGAGTCAATGCACAGACGATCTGGCAATCTGTAGAGAAGGGGGAGGGAGCAGGCAGGACGATATATATGCCTATGAATGAGAACACCTCCAGGTTACCCCCAAATTTGTCCTGATGGTTGAAGAACTCTGGTAGAAAGAACTCGCATCGTTACCAAATGGATGACCCAATCACCAATTACCCCAGTCCTCCTCTTTGTTGCCGAGCCCGTCCAACTTGGTGCGTTCCTTGGGCTTGGCCATGCCAAAGGCCGGCTCAACAGGCTCAGGTTCCTCGCCGAGTCCGTCAAAAAGTTTCGAGTAAGTGCCGTCAGCATTCTGGCGGTGACCATGCTCGTTGGTGAAGTTGTTGAATGTCTCAATGCCATACTTGCCGGTCTCCTGCATCTTCTGGCCAAACTGGGCCATGGCAGTACGCGCATTGGCACCAAGATCGCTGTCAGCAAGGTTGCGCACATTCGGCTTAATATACGACTCATTGACCTCGCTGTATGTCTTGGTGACGGCCGACGAGAAAATGCCCCATCCACGCGTCAGCGTACCGAGCGGATCCTTCTGGAACTCGTCGACGGATAGATTCGATGTAGCTCCACCGCGACCGTTACTGCCCGAGGCTGTGCCTGGGTCGGCACCCCCACTTCCAAATCCTGCGTACTTGCCGCCCTGTGATGGTGGTAAGTTTTCGGGGCGGTCGTTGTTCTTGGCACCCAGATCAGCGAAGTACGATTCATTGCGCTGCTTCTGAGACACGTTGGAACGCGTCGAAGCTGCTGATTCGGGTCTCGGGATGTTCTTGGGGCGCTCACGACGCACAAACGGCTTGCCCTCGACCTCAGCCGCCAACAACTCCTTGTAATCTTCGGCGACTGTCGAGTTGTACTTTGTCGCGGCCGGCAGCGAGTTGTCGAGTCCCTCAGCCTCAAAGTACTCCTTGGCGCGCTGGTTACCTCCGATCTCCATGGACTTCATTTCCTCAGGCTTGAACTGGTCCATGGTCACGGATCGCACAAACGAAATGTGTACACCCAGTCCTCGATGGATACCGGCACACTCGAGACAAATGAACACTCCGTACTTGGGGGTGGCCCACTGCGGGTTGGCGGTACCGCAGTCAAAGCATCGTTTGTTGTCGCCCTGCTTCTGGAGCGCCAGTAACCGGCGCCTGTTGTCGGGATCCACCGTCCAATCGGCCATCGTGTGAGTTTTGTACGTTTTACTAGGCAGTGGAAATTGCTTACTTGACGCTTCTCAATGATTAGCTGGCGTTCCCGCCGCGCTGTACGTGGGGCTGTGCCCTATAGGCGGCTGAACTAATTGTTCACGTGACCATAGAGAAGGCACCATAGAGAAGGCCGAGGCGAGACTAGTAGAAGCAGCTGAAGCGGGTATCGCTACTGTGTGTATACATATACATCGAGTGAAAATGTCATATGCTGACCACATGATGACCTCGGTATGCAGGTCCCCATCGTCTGGTATATTTTCGGCTTAAACTATAGCCTACCCCACAAATTGCAACAACTACTGCATGTGTCTCGGCTCAATTGCGAGCCGACGGCCGTTCGGAAGGCCGAGACCCGGCCCTGGTGATGAGTTCAATTGCTCATTTAGCCCCTTCCAGCAATAGTAGCCCTGTATCCCTGTCTTCGGCTCGACAGTTGCTCCGTACCCCGAGATGTGTGGCTTGCACCGTGTATGCCCAAGGAACCTCGGCCCACCAGTTCCCAACCGCGTTCATAAGGTTTGGGGGAAAACTGGGGTAACAGCTTGTGTAAGACCCGCCTAGTAGCATTTGAATTCCCACAGGTCCGCGGGGTTCTGATCGTATATAAAGCCAGGTTCCCCCTGTAAACTTGACTTGCAGACGTTTATCACCAACCAACTGACGACTCTTTAAAAAAAAGATGCCAAACACTCTCGATCAATCGTACCTCAAGACCTCTATCTACAAGCCGGGCATCTTCGACGGCAAGGTCGTCTTCATCACTGGAGGTGCCGGCACCATCTGTCGAGTCCAGGCTGAGGCCATGGTTCTGCTGGGAGCCAACGCCGCCATTCTAGGCCGTCGTACCGAGGTCACCGAGAAGGCGGCCAAGGAGGTTGCCACACTGCGTCCGGGCGCCAAGGTCCTTGGAATTGGCGGTGTCGATGTCCGTGATATCAAGTCGCTCGTTGCTGCTGTTGACCGCACCGTCAAGGAGCTGGGAAAGATCGACTATGTGATTGCTGGAGCTGCTGGCAACTTCATTGCCAACTTTGGTGCTCTGTCGCCCAACGCCTTCAAGACCGTCGTCGACATTGATCTTAACGGTTCTTACAACACTGCCAAGGCCACCTACGAGCAGCTCAAGGCCAACAAGGGTCACATCATCTTCATTACTGCTACACTGCACTACACAGGTCTGCCCATGCAGGCTCACGCTTCGGCTGCCAAGGCCGGTGTTGATGCTCTGATGCGCTCCATGGCCGTCGAGCTCGGCCCTGAGGGTATTCGTGCCAACTCCATTGCTCCTGGTGCCATTGGCGGCACTGAGGGAATGGACCGTCTCCTGCCTCCTCACATGAAGAAGCGTGTTCTCGAGGTTATTCCTCAGCAGCGCATGGGAACTACCCAGGAGATTGCCGACACCACCGTATTCCTGTTGTCGCCTGCTGGTGGTTACATCAACGGTACTCAGATTGTCGTTGATGGTGCTGGCTGGCAGACCGGCGCCATCACTGTCCATGATCACGACGCCTACCCTGAGGGTGTCAAGATGCTCAACTCGACCAACAAGTTGTAAGGGAGCTTCATCGACAAACTGTGACATTAAATCACAGTCATATAGGCAATTTACATCGACGATAAACTATGTTTTGAGTAATTTCTGATCTTACAGATTAGCTTTCTCCACTTACCTTCGCATGATCTGATGGTATTACACTTCATCCCTACTAGATATTCTACACTTCCTCAACTTGCGACATGGCTATATCATTACTCGTTAGTCGTCTGATAAATAAAATACATGCTACTCTTCAGCAGAAGCCTCTTCGCTCTTGCGCTCTTTGGACCGGTCGCGCTGAAATGTTACCGAGATCTTCTTGCCGGCCGACGCCAGTGTCCGACGAAATGTGCCACTGCTACGGCGCTTGCGCGACTCACTGGCCTTATCTTCCTCCTCCATCCGTCGCCTCTGGATCTGCCGCTTCTCCGCCGCCGTGGCATGTCGTTTGGCTCCTAGCTTCGTCTCGTCGTCAACTTCCGTGGCAGGCACAGCTGCTGTACTCGGAGCGTCTTCTTCTTCATCATCGTCATCATCATACTCGACAAGTCCAAACTTGCGATGCAAAAGCTTGGTATTCTCAGGGTCATCTTGATCCAAAAAGTCGTCCTGCGGAACAACGGCCTCTAGCGCATCTGGCTCACTAACTCGCGTCAGGATCAGAGACGGCTGCTGGCGACCCGCGTCGGGGTTGTCATACCACTCTAGAAGCGACAATGGTGTGCCCAGCTTCTTGAGAAGATCCAACTTATCCGAGTAGTTAGCTATGAGATGCGACACAAGAACTCGTGCAGTCCTCCGCACACCCGTGTTCTTAGATGGGATCACGTCAAATAGCTCAAGACACGCCGAATGCAGCAAATTGTTCTTGTTCTTTAGTTCTAGCAGCACATCGAGAACACTACCAAGCGCACTGGTGCGAATGATGCTTTGTGTGTAGTATACGTCGTCGCTCAAAATTCCCTGCTTAAGACAGCGCAGAGCGGCCAGCTGGAGCTGCTTGAATCTGCACTGGATAAGACGGGAGATACCTTGGTAAATATTGTGTTGGACAACAAATTCGCAACACGGAACACGATGCTGCCGTATGCAGAACGACAACAGGTCGCAGAGTTGCTCGTATGATGCTCGCTGCTTTGGCCCAGCCAATGCAGAGTCAGAAATAGGCTCAGAAGTGAGCACTAAGAGACGTTGAAACAACTTGGGCGCAGACTTGCTGTAAAACTCGCGCTCAAAACTATCGTCGGTGATAGAGGTCGTCACAAACTGAAGCAAGCTGCGGCCATCGGCGCCCTCTTCAAGTTTTGGTGCTAGTTCGGACTTGCCCGTCGACGAAGAGTCAAGCAGAATTCTCAGAGCCTCAGTGGCCTGGGACTTGAGCCCAAGGTCGTCATCATCGTTTACAAGGTCAATAAACACATTGATGACCGACTCATTGTACGTATGTCTGGCTGGATCGCTGTATCGTACAAGATTTGGTTCCTGCTCAATGACAGTGACCATGATTTCCGAGCCCAGCATGCGCGTCGACTCTATAGAATCTTTGAGTGCAAAATCAAGGAGTCGGAACATTCCATGTTTAATTAGGTGTGAGTAGAGAGTCGACTGCTGTTGAGGTAGAAAGCTTTTGGCAACAATGGACATTTGGTGAACGAAACGAACGCCGTCGCGCTTTTTGCTAAGCGATATGCCTTCTGTAGATGGGGACGGAGAGATGGCAGGAATCTTGGGAGTGTCGGTGCTGGTAGCATCGGTTGTGGGTGAAGCCGAGGACGAGGAGGAGTCATCGTAGAGACCAAACAATGCAGTTGTGAAGTCCGGATGCTTCTGAATGTACTGTACAATCTCGACCTGGTTGAAATAGATGAGAGAAGTGAGCATGGAGAAGGTGGGGTCATCGAGGAGGCGAGCCAGGACTACGTCCTTGAGAAACTGCAACCAAAATGTCTGCTTGATCTTTTCACGAATGTGAGCATCGGCAATGTGGACGACCTCCTTGAACCGAGACTCATCGGCAAGATATTCGCGATGGTTGGCCTTGAGCCTGGGGAAATCAGGGTCGTATTCAAGCATGCCAAGAATAGCCATGATATTCTGTTCCTTGATGAGAGAATCCAAGAGGGTTGAGTCGTTCATGAGGAACATGATTTTGACAACCTGACACAGCGAGTGCAGGTCGTCGAGGCTCTCGAGGTCTTCAGCCACGGAGAACACCGAGACGAGGCTTGAAATGTAGTCAGTTTCGTTGATGTACTTTACAATGGCTTCTCGACCATATTGCGAGTTGGAGGCATTGCTAAACACGTCCAGAACCTCGTTCAAGTTCGAGATCGTAGGGTCGGGAGGGTATGATACAGGACCGGCCAGCAATTCGCTGACGGTCTCCTCGGAGTTGGGTTCAGGCTGGGTGATAGCAATGACGGTGATAGCGGGTTCGAGGTTATTTTGCACAAAGATAAGAAAGTCGCAGAGCACGGAGCAGCCTTCAGTCTCTTGGAATGATAGGGCCATCTCGAATTCGTCTTCGGTCCACACAATGAGCGAGTTTTGTTGCTTATGATACTGCGTGGAACCAAACACGCGGGATTTGAGAATGACATCGTCGGGGTCGGCCTCAGTACGGACAGTCATATACGCCTCGTCGGCACCTGAGGCTGCAGACAGCACCTGTCCGACACACAGGCCAGTGCCACGGTCGATCCAACCGGAACCATCGATTTGCTGGTAGATTTTGACCTTCCACGACGAGGTGGGGATCTCCATGGTGGATATTAGGTAGTCTGGGAGGCAATGGATGGGGACATCAACGGTACGAGGGCGAGGGGTACATAGACATGAACGAGCGGGGGGAGGTCGAAGAAGCCGGGGATATCAAAAGTACAGGCAGCTCCCACAGCGGCGTGATTTGGAGAAGGTTAGTCTATTTGCGGTGATGGGTGGAGAAATACGCGTAGGAGCAGGGTAGGGGCAGCCTCGGAACTTGGAGAGTATCTCGGCCTATGGAGGAGTGATGATGGCGGTAGGCTACCAGGTGTGATGATTAAAAGGAACATGCGATATACAAAGAGATCAGGGGAAAGTGTTCTCGTGTCAGCGTTGGTAATGAATTGTTCTAGGTGGTCATGATGTTCATGGTGATAGTATACCGCTATAATGACGTCAATGTGAGCCGCGCTAAAAATACGGAATGCCACCACCGGGCGAAGTTGAAGGACGGAAGATGGGAATGACGGGCTAAATGGGGAGATCTAGCAAGTCGGAATAGAGGTTATATGACAGGTAGTTTGAAGGTCGGTATGGTTGCGGTGCATAATGCTTGCATAGGATCGACGGGTTCGGCGTTGCCAAGGCTGAGGGGGCAGCAAGATATGAAGGAAAGTACAAAAGGAAAAGGCCATTTTAGAGCATGGATATGAGACGGGATAGTAAAGAGGCAAGTAGGTAAGGAATTGTTGAATAATAGGAGAGTAGAAGGTTGAACATGGTAAAGTTTAGTATATGACAGGCATATTCAGAGAGTTGAGGACAATCACGAAGACAGATCGCAGTCATACCACAAGAGATGTAATCTGGAATATGAGAAGAAACCAATTTCTCAAATAGAAAACGAACAACGCACCAGTAGATAGATAGATTAGATGCAGCTACTACCTGTCAATGCCACTAAACTGCCTTGTAGGCTTTAAGCTCCATCTGCTGTTAACGGCGAGGCCCCAGCTGGGGCACGGGTTGCTGACATTTGGCAGCGCCTCGTAGGCTCCACGCGTTCAGTTTTCCGCTGTCTGGGACTCTTTTATACCCGCTGGTTGTATTATCCCGTGGACTTTTTGGCTGTCTGGTTCTCTTGGTAGCAGTTAACTGTTCTTTCCGGGTACTACTCTGTCGTTGTTGTAACTTGAACAGTGCAATTAACCAGTAATCTCCGTCATGTCGGTAATGTCGGTATATAACTTGCTCCGACGCCATGAGCATCACGAGATGCCGGCTGGCGAGCACACAACAGCTGAGCCTCTAGACGGTATTCTATGGGCTCATATCATCATTATGGGATTGGCCTTCGGTATTGTATTTCCTACAGGACTCGTGCTAGGACTCGCTCGCAACCGGTGGCACGTTCCTGTACAAGTGACGGCTGGAGTTCTGGCCGTGACAGGCTACTTCTTGGGCCACGCACACAAGGGCCGTCAGTTCGAAGCACACAATATCCACGCGCGGTTTGCCACGTGGGTCATGCTACTCGCCATTGCTCAGGTTGGTATTGGTGCAATTCTCAAGCTTCACATTGAAAAGGGGCTACTGGGCCGTATCCGACGCGTATTATTGCGAGCTCATATGGTTGTAGCTGTCGTGTTCCCTATAGTGAGTTGGGTGCAGATGGGGTTCGGAGCCATTACCATTCCTGGGTTCTGCCATGCCGACCATCTGGGCCAGTGTCTCGCGCACGGAATCATGGGCTCGTCGTTTATTGCCTACGGCTACATCCTCACCATCATGCTATTTGTGGGTGAGAACTGGCTAGCCCGCCGCAACCGCAGCCAGGAGTTCTTTGACAATGCTGTCATTACAGTTTGGGGTATTATCAATACTTTTACTGAGCACAGGTGGGGCCAGCCCTGGTCGCATGGCGACTACCAGCATACAAGCATGGGTATTGTGTGGTGGTGCGCGGGTATGCTTGGCATGTACCTGTCGTGGGACCGCGTCAACAACCGGCCACAGCGTAACCACATGCCGGCACTGGTGATGATCTTCACAGGATACGCCATGTCGCAGCACTCGCAGAACCTCGAGGTCTCAACGCAGGTGCACTTTATGTTTGGCGTGGCGCTCATGTGCGCTGGACTGGTGCGAATTGTCGAAGTGTCGTTTGTGCTGCATGACGGGCCCCACCGCGGGCCCGGAATCCGATCTTGGCAGTTCCTCACACCGTTCCTGCTCATTGTCAGCGGAATGATGTTTATGAGTGCTACCGAGGAGCAGATGCAAATGCTCCATGACATGGGTATCATGCACGCCAGTTATATTCTTGTCATTTGCTCAGTGGCCTGTGTGCTGTTCCTGCTCATTCTGTGTCTCGTCAATCTGTATGTGACGTTGACGGGTCCTCCAGCGGGCGCCGTACCTGTTGGCACCTCGTCCTCGGGTTTACCCGTGCAGTCGCGGGGAGCTCCGGGCATTGAGCTGCAGCCCTTTCTGGTGGGGGCTGACGAGGAGGAGGAGCTCGAGCTGCAGTTGAGTGATGAGGGCGAGGACGATGACGCATGGCCTGAAGCCCCTGAACCCGTGCGTTAGGCGAATTGGCCCTCCCCTTCACCCTTCATAGCATACGTAGACCCTAGTAGTTTGAACAGGGCCAATAAAAAAGTTTTACCCTCCTTGCACTCGAACTCACCACCACCGTCGCGCTGTAAAAAAAATTCCTTAGTCGGCCGACTGCAAATGCACCCCTGCATGCATGATGACTGAATGCAATGGTGCGGCCACTGCTAAATTACTTTTAGATGCGTCGGGCCCTGCGCGTCCCAGCTCTCCATTGGCCAGCGATTCGAGAGATAATGCAAGGTGTACATCCTAGCGGTGGGGGTTGACGTAGCAGGGAAGTGACTAGGCGTTGAAGGAGGCGGTCAAGAGGTCGTGGCCAGTGGCCCTTTGTGCCCGTTTGGCTGTGTGACTTAGCTAGTGGAAACCTATGCATTATCTCATCGCAATTGCCTCGTTTCTTGCCTGTTAACTTAGTCTTGTATCCGTTCCCTCAGACTACACTTCCCATCTGTAGCGTCGTGTTGCGCAGACGTTTGCACCTGCGCGGACGCCATGCCGTAAAAAAACAAACATCCCGACAACCGGCGACCTGAGATTAGCACAAGCCCGAGCAAGAAAAAAGTATAAAGAGGACTCCGAGGTCGCAATTACGTCTACACCGAAACCTGAAACGCCTGAAGATTCAAGCAAATCAACCGACGACTGCTAATTCAAGTTACCATTGAGGTTTACTTGAGACTATACATATACACCTCTACTTTGTTGTACAACTACTAGACAACCATCAGTCATGGTCCAACCTCAGGAACCCGAATTCCAGCAGGCGTTCGACGAGCTGCTGTCAACTCTCAAGGACTCGACACTGTTCCAAAAGCACCCTGATCTGGAACGCCTTATCCCCGTCATCTCAATTCCTGAACGCATTGTGCAGTTCCGCGTCGTTTGGGAGGATGACAAGGGTCAGCTGCAGGTCAACCGTGGTTATCGTGTGCAGTTCAACTCTGCTCTAGGTCCCTACAAGGGAGGCCTGCGTTTCCACCCCACCGTCAACCTCTCGGTGCTCAAGTTCCTTGGTTATGAGCAGATCTTCAAGAACGCCCTGACTGGCCTGCGAATGGGCGGTGGAAAGGGAGGTTCTGACTTTGATCCCAAGGGCCGCTCTGATAACGAGATCCGCCGCTTCTGCTATGCCTTTATGGCCGAGCTGCAGCGTCACATTGGTGCCGACACCGATGTTCCTGCTGGTGACATCAACGTGGGTGGTCGCGAGATTGGCTACCTGTTTGGTGCCTACAAGAAGCTGAAGAACAAGTTCGAGGGTGTTCTCACTGGTAAGGGCCTCACCTGGGGAGGTTCGCTCATCCGTCCCGAGGCTACTGGATACGGTCTCGTGTACTACGTCCAGGAGATGATCAAATATGCCACCAATGGTGCCGAGTCGTTTGCTGGCAAGCGCGTGGCCATCTCTGGATCCGGCAATGTTGCCCAGTTTGCCGCTCTTAAGGTCATCGAGCTGGGCGGAACTGTTGTGTCGCTGTCCGACTCCAAGGGTACCTTTGTTGCCACGGGATCTGAGGGCTTCAACAAGGAGGAGATTGCTGCCATTGCCGATATCAAGATCTCGCACTCGCAGTTGTCGACTCTCGAGTCCAAGTTTTCAAGCAAGTTCAAGTACGTGGATGGTGCCCGTCCCTGGAAGCTTGTTGGCAAGGTCGACGTCGCCCTGCCCTGCGCTACCCAGAACGAGGTTTCTGGCGACGAAGCCGAGGCCCTTGTTGCTAGCGGCGCCAAGTACGTGGCTGAGGGTTCTAACATGGGATGCACTCTCGAGGCTATCCAGATCTTTGAGGCTGACCGTCTCAAGACCAAGTCGGGTGCCTGGTACGGTCCTGGTAAGGCTGCCAACGCTGGTGGTGTTGCTGTCAGTGGTCTTGAGATGGCCCAGAACTCGCAGCGTGTGTCGTGGACTTCCGAGGAGGTCGATTGCAAGCTCAAGGAAATCATGGTCAACTGCTTCAACAACTGTGTTGAGACGGCCAACTCATACTCGTCCGAGACTGCCTCTGGTCTGCCTTCTCTCGTCAAGGGTGCCAACATTGCTGGATTTGTCAAGGTTGCCAACGCCATGATTGACCAGGGTGAGTTCTGGTGAACTTCCTCGGCGAACGACAAGACACTTAACGTGAACAATGATGATACATAGACACTGTAGATGCAAATGAATGATGATTAAAGGCTTACCATTGAAATGAACGAGTTAGAACTTTGTGAGAAATACGCCTAGTGTCATGGTCGAGGAAATCGAGGGCCACTTTACTGAAATGAATGGATTAAATTTCTAGAGACAATTACGACACACCTTTTTCTATGCCTGGGGTCGTAACAGAGGATGTGCCTCAGTGTTGAACACGTAGTCGTCCAGCGACACAACTTGAGGTTCCTCAAACAGAAGATATGCATATTTGAGCGTTTCTGCAAGCCAGAAACTCTCGGCAACGTCGTCCTTGTTGATATACTTTGCCGTCTCCGAGTCGTTGGTTACGTCGCGCACGCCCGAGTATCCAACAACGTTGCCACTGTCATCCAAAACTTGAGTCAACTTAAGAATACTGCTGATCATCCTCCAGCCCTTGTCTTGCCACGTCTTGTCGCCAGTGATACGGTACATGTAGAACACCGACTCAATTGCTTCTGGGCGCAAAATGTACCGAGCATCCTGACGTAGGTAGGATCGCGGCAGGTCATAGTAGCCGTTCCACGGCCAGCGCTCGCCGCCAACAGGATCCAGCAGCAACTGATCCTTCGGCATTGCCTTACCGTCAAAAACAGGATTCTCGGGGTTGTTGTAGTAGTCCTCAAACTCAAAATTGCAAGGTCCTACGTCCGGACATCGTCGAACGTGGAAGGTTTCCGGCATGACGCCCGATCGCGTCGAGCCATACGCCCACACGCAGCCTTCTGTAAGCTTAATGCCGAGTTCAACATCCTCAGGACGTTTGAGAAGCTTGCCAGCAAGAGCAAACATACCACCAGCATAGCACGTCAGGTGAGAAAGCTCGTTGTCGTTGACAATGTCCTTGTGACCAAACATTTTGACGTTGCCAGCAAACAATATGTTATCATTGTTTTCAACCATCGGTTTGAAAACTAGGTACTTCTTAGCAGCTTCGGCCATGTCCGAGTACATCGTGACGTATCGCTCGTCACCTCCGTTGAGAAGTAGGTATTCCTTCATGTAATACTCGTAAGAGCTATCGACGAGAGCACCCAATGAGAAATGCATTCCCCTATTAGAAACTCCCGGGATATTGACGCCCTGTGGTACACAATTGGCCACCTTAGGTCGTTGCTTGTTTGGACCCATTAGAACCTGGTGAGATGCCTTGTAATTGGTAGTAGACACGCCAGCTGCCTGTTCAACTTTTCCCTCCAACCCGATAGCAGCACGTCGTTGATGAGGAGCAGCAGCAGCAGCGGCGGCGCCGGCGCCAGCACCAGGACCAACCGCAGCCTCAGCATTGGCAGGAATAGCGTCATTTAATGATGAGGAATCAAGTTTTGTGCTGCCTCCTCCAACACCGTTATTTATAGCTGGTTGGACCTTTGCCTGAGCAGCAGCACCGGCAGCTTTGTTGTTGGGCGAAGGGGGTCGCTGTTGCTTGTTGTTGGCGTCAGCGTTTATAATTTCACATCCTGAGATATCGAGGCTTGTGGGGAAAAGACCAGGAATGGGCAGCTGTGGGGACAGGGCGTACAGTTCGTTGGTTATGCGCGCAATGGCGTCATAGTAGACATTGTTTCCCGTGAGTTGGGTCAGGCGAGTGAACTCGACGGACATGGACGCGACCTCGGCGAAAATAGTCGTAGTACCTGCTCTATAGCGACGGCGAGTATAGAGATCCTGCCACTTGAAGTAGGTGAGAGGCATATGGTTGGGGGTGTCAAAGGCACCCATGAGATTATCAGCCAGTTCTACAGCCTTGTCGAGGAGAATCTGATCCTTGTTGTTGCTGAGGTCATAGGCAGCAATAAGACCACCCAAATAGCGGATAACTGTCTCAAATAGCGGGATATCGTTGCGGAATGTGCGGTTGAAGTCGATGGTTGAGATATACTCGACGGCGTTCTGGTACTCGCTCTTCAGCCCCATGATCTGTAGAGTGTCGAGGGCATCGACCATTGTGGCAGCCCAGCCCAGAAATGGGTCCTTGGCTGCCAAGGAGACGGGAGCCACCTCGTCGTGGCCCCATGCGTACTGCTTGTACTGGGACCACGAGGTGAGGAAGGCCTTTTTGACGACTTCTCTGCGCTCAAGGCGCACGCGGGCCTCCTCTGCTGTCTCGGGTTCGGAGAAGTCTGCCTGCACCTTTGGCAGTGTGAAACGTCCGGGAGGCGGTAGATCATAGAGCTTGCCAACGGGGTATTTTTGTGGGCGGGGCAGAGTAGGTGGGGCGTATAGTTCGCCGCCGCCATACTTGGTACGCGAGCTGCCACCTCCAGACGTGATGATCTCCATATCGGCAGGATCTATGTCGAGTAGAGGACCTGACGCGTCAGAGTCAGTAGCAGCAGAGCTGCCATCACCAGCAGCGGCAGCAGCGGCAGCAGCAATAGCAGCAGCAGCAGCGGCCGCGCCTGGCGAACCTAAGCCGCCATTAACGACGTCGAGTTCGTTACTCGATGGTGGTGCCCCGCCGACCTGGGGCGGCACAGAAGCATCGTCAATGGAGCCAGTAGTCGGTGGTATGGTCGTGGAGAGACCCGTTGTCGTGGCGCCTGGGATCTGGATCGTGTCAGTGGCATACTTGGCAGCAGGCGTGATAACGCCGGACGCTGCTCCCGACAACGTAGCAGTTGAGCCAGCAAAGAAGATGTAGTAAAAGGCACCCACAATGAAGACAGCCACCACGAGGTTCGGACGTAACCAGCGGCGGCGGCGGCCGTAGGCTACAGAGCCAAACATTGGGAAAAAACGAAGGAAGGAAGCAAGAGGCTCCGAGGTGCTGGGGTAGGGAAGGAAGACAGCAGCAGGGACTGGCGTAGGTACAGATTTAATAGGGTAGGCAGAAGAGGGTAGGTAAACACGAGGGGGTGGGCGATCCATGCGGTGGAGCGATGTGATCGGGCGTATGAAGGCAGTAAGATGAGGCCGACAATCAGACGTAAAGGATAGACAAGACAGATAAAAAGTAGAAGAAAGAAAGCAGTCTGGGGCGTCCTAATGACTTTATTGGATTTTTCACTCACACGACCTAATCATCGGCAGGTGTCCCGTTAAGGTTAACAGATATGCAGGCGGTGCTTTTTGTGCTGCAGTGGAGAGATCCGCGACGACGACGAACGGCGAGACTACTGTTCGTGTAAAACAAGGCGGAAATCGAGTTGAATCGTTACGTTTTTACAGAGTGTCGAATGGGGCCTGAACAAGAGTTGAGGGCTCGATGAATTTAACCCGAATCGAAGGTCTCGGCGTTCCGTGGGGATTAGCGGTCTTGGCAACCTTATACGAGCGAGGCAGCACTTTGGGAGGTGCAGGTAGGTGGGGCTTGGGCTTGGTGGGCAGGTGGGGTAAGCAGCAGGGCTTGATGACTACAAGGCGTTAGTGGGGGATGAGGCGGAGCCAATTATCGGATGAGTAGTACTATAATTTGTCATAGCTGCCTGGTTGTTTTTGAGGGTTGTTGGAGTGCTGTTAGTTATTAGAATGTTGGAAAAGGGTATTGGACTACGCCTGCAGTCATTACAGGGATTGAAGCTTATTGTTGCGCAAAGAGCACCAGGGTATACAGAGGACGCTCCCCTACTGTACAGTGGCTGCGTGTTGCCGTCTTCGCTATACCCTGGAGCCTTGTTCGGTGCGCTGGCAATGCCAAGTTGCTTTAGCTGCAGTTTTTTATCTGCAGTCTTTAGCGTAGAGTCTCTTGGCCTCGCAGGCTGCTTGTGCCGATCGGTTGTGAAGACTCTGATGCAAAACCAAGTCCTTACACCCTGTTAATACGAAATACTTCTGCTATTTATCAGCTACATAAAACAACAACTGGTGGTACAAGACATCCATGGCGACTAATTGGGCCGTCCCCGGTACAACCTGCTCCACATGGGCGCTTGCATTAGTCTCTGCAGCAGCCCGTTGTAGATGCGTCTCACAGCACGGAATAGGCCACGTCCAACGTTGGGGAGCGGGAGCGGAATGATATGAGAGAGTCTATAGGCGAGGCAGGACAAAAAGACGGAGGGAGAACAAGGGATATAGGAGAATAGGAGGTAAGAGGAGATGATAGGAGAATACGAAACAGGATAGGACAGAAAGAAGACTGAAGACCGAGCCTCAAACAATCCACTTAATGAGTCTGCTTTGTAATTAATAAATTCATACCTGAATCGGCGGCAGGACAGCTGGAAATGGATACGAAGGTATGAATACCCGGAGTACATGGAACAGACTGAATACAGACAGATGCATGCAGTGGGCTGATAAAATATACTGTGGGCGGACAGATTAAGCAAACGGAATAAATGCTAGTCTTCAAGTAGGTGAGACTCTGAGACACTCGTATCGGGAAGGACTGAGCACGCGTATATTAACAGCTCCTTACTCTTGGACGAGTCGCTGTAGATATAAGAGTGAAGCTAGAAGGTGTAAACCGTTGATGCTAGAAGCTATATTTTGGAGGCTATATTTTTGAGGCTACATTTTGGGGGTTATATTTTGGTGGTTATATTTCAGAGGCTGTAGAGATTGTGTAGAGTTTCAAAGGGATTGTAAAACCATGACTGAAAATTATAACCACAAGATGACTACTCAACGACGCCAACCCCCCACGATGACCTCTCAACAAATATCCCAGTGACTACCATGTTAATGCCGTACACCAGCCGGCCGTAATATTAGCCGCAAGTTATAGCCGCAAGATTAGCCGCAGCGCTTCGGCGTTGACTTCTTCCTCGTGGCAGCCGTGCGCTACTTACCCTGAGACTTACCCTGAGACTTACCGTGATATCCTCATCCCGGCTGCTAGGCGGTGCAGAGGCCCCGTGCTAAGGCATCGCCTTCCCCACTCACAGGCCACGTACACGTCACGTCACGTCGCCCCGCCACAGCTCAGCTGACGCGCCCCGATGACGTCTGCTCTCCGCCTCGTGCGAAACCCGCCATCAAAATTGCACCGGCCACCGCTAATTAACACGCCTTCATGCCGAGGACTAGCCCCCTGGATTTCTGCCTGTCCGTTCGTGGGCGCCCTAAACCTGGGAGATGCGAGTGCAGTACGAGTCCTGCCTAGCACTAGTGTCGTTAGTTGAAACGTGCCGTGGCTACTACAAAACCAGCAAATTCACCCAATACATCTAACGGCTCTCCTCAATAGACATTGTTACAATTCCCCTCCAACATACACAGTCTCCGCCTCTCTAACGTCCCAGCCACCCTAATTATAGCCCGCCCTGCACCCGCGCCTATCGTGTTTGATCGCTTCCCAATTAGGAAATGATATTTGCAGGTGGTTAGGCGCGAAGTCCCATTATGACCTAAAAATAAGCCATGCCGAGAGGGCGTGCGGGGCTCGGCTGCCAGGTACTTAAGGGGCCCCTCATCTCATCGCTTTTGTCTTCATCAGCATTCACTTGTTTGTTCAATTCATTTGTGCAGACTCCTTTCGTACACATCTTTGGACTTGATCCTCTGTCATTCACAATGTCTCTCGCTACTACCATCTCCTACACTGAGCCTGCTCAGAAGCAGCAGCAGCTGCTCTTCAACCCCTCTCTTATCCCTCAGTCGGTCATTGCTTCGCTTCCTGAAGGCTACACAATGCGCCCCATCTCGCCCTCGGATTACGAGCGTGGAGTCCTCGACGTGCTGCGCGTGCTGACAACCGTTGGCGACATCTCCAAGGACATGTTCACCGCCCAATTCGACTACTGGCTCAAGCGTAACGACACCTACTTCAACATTGTCATTGTCGACGCCTCAGACTGCGTCGTGGCTGTTGGCTCCGTTGTCGTTGAGCGCAAGCTTATCCACGAGTGCGGTCTTGTCGGCCACATTGAGGACATTGCCGTTGCTCGTTCCCAGCAGGGAAACAAGCTGGGTCTCCGTCTTATCCACGCTCTTACCGACATTGCCCGTGCTCAGGGCGCCTACAAGGTCATTCTCGACTGCTCAGACCACAATGTCGAGTTCTACGAGAAGTGCGGTTACCAGCGTGCTGGTGTCGAGATGTCGATGAAGTTCAACGCCGAGTCGAAGCCTTCATTGTAATCCATCAAACCTCGGAGCTGGCCTCATTTGGACTATTTTTTGTTGCATGATTTTTTAGCATTACTTAGCATATTTATTAATTTTCTTTCCAATTACAAAGGTACAAAGATACAAAGCTTCAAAGCTGTATACTTTACAAGTAGATCACGTAGTTGTCTTTATAGAGGGTCAACCTGATTTCTTGTGATAGAACCACCTAAAAACTCTTCACATCATTACCTGAAAACCCTTCAAAATAGCAATCCAAAACTCGTCTATACGAGACTACCTACAACCTCAAGCTTAATCACAGTATTCATTCCTTACATAAAATGACTACAAGTTGCCCTTAGTGACAGGCCAGGTGTAGTTTTTGCTGTTGTCGCGAACATATCCACGCTTCTCGAGGAATGCGTTGAGTGCCTCGGGGCCGCGCGAACCGTACGGGTACTTCTCGATATTGATATCTTTGCTGCCCACGTCAATCTTGTGCAGTAGTGGCGTGAAGATCTTCCACGACGCATCCAGCTCATCGTCTCGCACAAAGTTGGAGTGGTCTCCCTTGAGAGCGTCCAAAATAAGAGCCTCGTAAGCCTCAGGAATGCGCAGATCAGAGTAACGACGGTTGTACGACAGATCAAGGTCAGTAATAACCGTACGTGTGGCCAGGCCGGGGTACTTGGCGTTCATCTTGAGGTAGATGGCCTCGTTGGGCTGCACACGCATCACAAGCTCGTTGCGAGCAATATCCTTGAAGATACCTCGCGCAACATCCTTGAACTGAATGCGAATCTCGACCTTGGCCTCATCAAGAGCCTTTCCGGCCTTGAGAATAAATGGAACACCTTCCCAACGGTCGTTGTTGATACCGACCTCAACGGCGGCAAATGTAACGGCGTGAGAGTCGGGCGAGACGGTCTTGTCGTCTGTGTATGCGGGCTTAGTGCCATCCTCAGAACGATCATACTGTCCCAGAACAGTGTCGTTGAGCTCAATAGGAGAGATAGACTTGAGAACCTTGACCTTCTCGTCACGAATGTCCTCGGGAGCAAACGAAACAGGACGCTCCATAGCCACAAGAGTAAGCACCTGCAGCAGATGGTTCTGCATCACATCACGAATGATTCCAATGTTATCAAAGTAGCCACCGCGGCCCTCGGTTCCAAATGGCTCCTTGAACGAAATCTGCACGCATGCAACATTCTGTCGGTTCCACGAAGCGCTGAAAAATTGGTTGGCAAAGCGCATAACAAGGATGTTCTTGACCATCTCCTTACCGAGATAGTGGTCAATACGGTAGACCTCGTCCTCAGACCACGCAGGAGCAATGCCCCGCTGAAGCACTCGCGAAGACTCGAGATCCTGACCAAACGGCTTCTCAATGATGACCTTGACGTATCCCTCACCTGTGGGATAGCAGTCCTTCTTGAGATGAGCACAGACCTCGCCAAACACTGCGGGAGGCAGAGCAAGGTAGTACAGACGGTCACGGCGGAGTTTTCCCTCAGGACCATCGAGCTTAATCACATCTTTCTCGAGCTCCTCAATGTGTTCGTTTAGCTTGATGAAACCAGCATCCTCGTCGTACTTGCCCTGGACATATGTGCACAAGTTCTTGAAGTCTTCGGCGGCCTTGCGGCTAGCATCGTCAATAAGCTTGAAGTACGAAGAGAGGCGCTCCTTGTACTCTTCGTCAGTCATGCCAGTACGGGCATATCCGACGATTTTAGTCTTGGGGGGGAGCAGACCATTGCGGAACTGTGGTTAGAAAGTGGACTATGGGAGAAGAGAACTACAAATAGCACCCCAATTGCCTTCTGAGAGCTCCAATTGGCATTGGTCCGTTCAACGGAGAGTCAACAACTCGGACCCTTTTCTGTCATAGTCTTTCTCAGCTCATTTGCCAGCTTCACGGCGGCTAAGTACGGCCGAGGTTTCTGCTCCATAAGGTTAGGGAGCCGCTCGGGGCACTATCGGCCGTTGACCACAAAGCTGAGAGTGACGCAGAGAACAGTTAACTAGGGACGTCCGAATCCTTTGGTAAACATCGACAGATACGTTGGCAAAGCACTTGATTGAAAAGCCAGTGCAGAGGGCTTGTTGGGGGTGCAGGGGGCGCGGAACTTCCACGGACCGCAGAGGTCATTCAACAAACTTACAAGACCAAACAGAGCAGGGAACTGGGGTTAGAGGGTGCTACTAGTAGCAATTGATCATTGTAAACTTACAGTTTTCTTCTTGGCAAGGTCTCCAGAGGCACCAAGGACCACAATGGTGACGTTGTGCTTGAAGTCGATGACCGAGCCGGGCGTGGTTTCACCAGAGGATGACATGGTACTAGGCAGTCGCTATAGTTAGACACCAGAGTTCACTGAAAAAAAGAGCAAGAGGAGAAAAGGGGGCCGTATAGCTAAGCCTGCGAGTGCCAAAAAGAACGATTCGTCAATTGGCAAACAAAAAATGTACAATGGCACAAATTTCGGCGTGGGGGAATACTTAGGGATCACCCTGCCTTTGTGGGGAGAGCAGATGCCGGACTAGAGGTGGCCGATGAGGAGTGAGGGCCAGCGGGGGGACAAGGAAACAACGTACAAATGAGTATTCAACAAGCGTAGACAATAAAATGGCCACAGAGTTGTTAATATATGTAGTTGTAGAGCCTCAATTGCCGGTGCCACCCGACCTCAACCAACCAACCCAACCACCCACGCCTGACCGGGCGACGGATTACAAAACGAGGGGTCCGGATTCCGCGGACTGAACACAGTACTCACTCTAATAATTCACTGAATGTGTAAGGGATAGTAGCCGGCTCGTGTCGAGGCTGACCTAATACAACAATGGGGATGTGGCGCCAGGTAATTGTGTAAGTGCACTGGCTCCTAACTGCCTTTTATACTTTGTGGGTTGCTGTGTTCCGGCGTCCTTGTATTGGGTGGTGCGGCTTATTAACGATAGAGTTCCCGGGGTGTGTTCGGTCGTAAGGCCTCCGGTGCCATCCGATCAGCAGCGGGGTCCGCGGAGACCGTAGTCAGCAGGAAGAGAAGTTGACAGCGATGATGTCGAACACTCTGGACGAGCGAATCTGCTGTCAATTGCTCGGATTGACAGGCTTCTCATACATTTCTCTGCTTACTAACTCCATCTTAGGGTAGGGGCCTGATCCGGCGATACTACGCTCTAAGGGCCGCTGGTGCTGGTAATGGGAAAGTACCTGCACTGTAGACATGCCAAATGGCATGCTGCTACTTCTACTTCCAATATAGTAGTATCCAGCTCATTACAATTGTAGATATACATATTTTTTCAATGCAATTCATGCCATTCGTAAGGGACATCCCTCTTCAAGACTGTCCATTTCACCACTTGGTACCCAGGGTAAGAGCAGCGTTAACAGGCTCCTCGACCACCAGCGCGTGGAACTCGGCGCTGACAAGCTTCTCAACAGGACGAGACCACATCTGGCTAATCCACCCGCTGACGCGCTCGCGACTAACCTCAAGCTTCTCCATGCCGTTGTACAGAGCCTCCATGCGCTCCTTCCATTCCTTGGTTGCCACGTCCTGAGGACGGCCGATCTGTCCTCCTCCATTAATACATCCTCCAGGGCAAGCCATCACCTCCACATAATCGTAAGTCTTTGGGTCACTCTGCACATTGGCCCCAGCGGCCCGTCGGCTGACAACGACTCCACGCTTACCGGAAGGCTTCAGCTTTCGCACGAGGTTCTGGATGTTGCGGAATCCATACACCTGAGCGGCCTTTCCAACAACAATACCGTCACTAGTGCGGATGACTCGATACTCTATCATGTCGGCGTTCTTGCCAGCTACAACTTCAACTCGCGTTTCAGACGCTTCACTGGATGCAATAGCCTGTAGTGCCTTTTCGAGATATCCACCGGAACTGGATCCCTCGTGAGAAACCCACTGTGCTTGCCACGGCCAGTTACGAGGCGCCAGCGCCTTATCTGATGCAGCAGACATGTCCAAAGAGTCAAACGGCAGTCCCTCGTCATTAAGCATCTGGACAATCTCCTTGGCTGTGATAACGCAGTCGACGTCACGCACCTCCTCGTTGCCAAACTCGGGTCGAGCTGCCTCGAGCTTCTTGTCAAAGCATGGCATGATACTGACATGGTAAATTTTGTCGGCCGACACGCCAGTGTCAGCATGGATAAGTTCTTTTAGCAGCGACCCAGTGATTTGCTGGGTCGACTTAACATGCGATAAATAGGGAATCATATGTGGATGGGTCTTTTCAACGTAGCAAGTCCATCCAGGACACGAACTGCACAAGATGGGTCCTTGCAGTTCCGTGTTTTTGTGGTTGCGCTTCGCAAGTATCTCCTCAGCGGCGTACTCAAGTGCGATGTGGCGTCCAACCTCGGTACCCACAACGTAGCGGAAGTTGAGCCTATCAACTAACAGTGACTTCAGCTTAGCATCTACCTGCTGAATGCTCAGATCATAGGCAGCAGCTAGCGACACACGCACTTGATGACTGATAGATGCAACGAGAATCTTTTCGTTTGTTTGTTGGTTCTCCTTGACAACCTTGAGAACCTCGTTATGACTCTGCATAGCAACGAGGACCGTCTCTGCTGACGTGATGCAACCTGAGCACGCTAGACAGTCGGTGAGACTGATCTGAGCCGATTCCAAAGCCTTCTTAGACTGTCCATCCTCGGAAACCTCGACAGCGACCCCATCAAGCCCGATCTCGATCTGTGCACGGCCCGTATCGTTCGTCTTGTGGACCTCGACTGGCTTGATACACGCAACACCGGGCGTGATGAAGTCGTTCAGATCATCTGCTGATAGAATAGCACTCATGGCAAGGGTTCAGCTTCAAGCGAACAGACAGTGCACAGGGAGTATTTATATCCTGGAATCAAGCAGTAAATCCAATAAAACGAAGCAACACGAAGTTTTTATTCCAATGAGCAATTGTACATTTGTAATGCAGACTAAATATTTGGGTTATCGGGGTTAGGGCTTTCATTAGTGAGGGTAGATAGAGAACGAGATGAGCCAGAGTAAAGCTATTTGCATATCGAGAAGCTCTGGTTCTGCTTGGGTCATCTGATAACTGAGTAGTGTTCAGAAACTCGCTTGATTGGCTCGTGTTTTGGCTCCCATTTAGTATCAGCAAGTTGATGGCCTAGACTTATAGTTCAATATCAGCAGCCTCGTTATCAATACATACTGACCACTCCTCCTATTCAGAAACTCAACATTATATCTGTTCTGGCATGTAACCGTTATATTTATAATAATTAAACCAACAATTGAAGTGAACTCTGCTTTCCACTGAGAGTCGTGACCACTTATTAACATTATCGCTGCCCACCTCGTCGCTTGGTTCTGCCACCACGACCTCGCTTGGCGGCTGGTTTACGTGTATTTCGCTTTCGTTTCTTAGTATACGAAGGCTTAAACATGGGTAGGCCTCTGATCTGTGGTGTCATAACCCCCGGTATCACAGGGTCAGCATCAAGAGCATGCATACACAGAGTGGCAAGGTAAGACATCAGCATCTCCTTAGGCTCCACTGTATCGGGTCTATCTCGAACCGCTATGGGTAATACGGGACAGAAGTGGTAGTGAAGACTCTTCAGGTCACTTGGGCATACGTACAACAGCAAAAGGCATGTTCCGGTCGTTAAATAGCCATACGCAACACGGCTCTGAACCATATAGCGGTAAAGCTGGAAAGCTGCCTTTGCCACGACCTCATCATCATCTATACCCTTGCTTCTGTGCGTCGCTCTGTAGCTGTCAGGGTCGTGTGCACACAAGAACAAGTCGAGTAACTCATCAGCAGGCTTCGTCATAACAGACTGCAGTGCATTTGCAAGCACACCAGGAGTCTTGTGCACACCTACCACAATATTCTCCCTTGTATCTTGCATGATGACCTGTACGTACGTATTAGCCATAAGGCGTGGGTCACGATCAGCCTCCTCATTAATATCGGCAGGTGAGGAACCGAAACAAACATGGGAGCAAGGACGTTTATTGGACACCCGAAGATATTCCAAAACAAGTAGCTCAGTTGGACGTTCGATGGCAGTGCTTATATAGCGACTCGCCACATCCCCATAGTTCTGCCAACTTTTCAAGAGTTCGGCAAAGCCACGCACATCCGAGACGCTCGGGAAGACTTGCTCATGTGACAATACATTGTGCAGCTGGTTGAAATAAGAGGGGTGGATATCAGCAAATTCCTCCCACGGGATGAACTTCTGTGGATACCCTTTGCCGTCAACAGTTGTACCAGTACGACGGGCAGCGGGTTCTTCTGCTGTCTTTGTGATCATAGAAGAAGCAGTAGTGTTTCCTTTCAGATCGAACTCGAACGGATTAACAAGATAGAGATTAACATTCGCACACTAGCCGTGATAATACTGTTTCTGCGTCTC
Organism: Sugiyamaella boreocaroliniensis; assembly: GCA_030575195.1. Taxonomy (NCBI): domain Eukaryota; kingdom Fungi; phylum Ascomycota; class Dipodascomycetes; order Dipodascales; family Trichomonascaceae; genus Sugiyamaella; species Sugiyamaella boreocaroliniensis. The sequence goes on along the minus strand of JAJMIE010000010.1, from coordinate 186,228 downwards.
AGTGCGCATAGTTTTGAGCTTGGTTTGGGCGATTTTGAGCTTCGATTCGGTGATTTTGATTGCCGAGTTGGTGGTGTCAAGCTCAGATTTGGTGGTGTCAAGCTCAGACTTGGCGTCTGCCAGTTCAGCTTCAAGCAGATGCATCTTTGTGAATTGAGCTTTCTGACTTTGATCATCCTCCGGTGTAACAGTTTGTGGTACTGATGACGGCATGGCGGTGGCTGCTCGATTACAGATTCAGAAATACCTATAGGAAGGAAGTAAACTCTGGATAGATGGAGAAGGCGGAAGACTGCGGATTCTTATAAGTGGGTAAGAAAGGAGGCGAACCAGATGGCTACCGAAAGATAAGCAACCAAAGTTGCCTCGTTCTAGCCTGTCTGTATCTGCCAAGCTGACATGAGTGCCTCAAAATGTTGCAGACCATAAATACATATGTTGGAGACCATAAATATACAGATGTTGAATATTCGGTACAGTGGAAGCTATGGTAAGAGAATAGTTCAGCTTATACAAATCGGCTTAATAGAATTTATAGCACTTGAGGTAGAGAGACGAGCAGACACCTCTTTATATAGTTATACGAAGCCAGAGATACGCAGGAGTTCACGGCACCAACGCGTTCCCAGATAGGATAAACTGTACTCGTATACCAAATACTTCTGTACTATATCATCTCGTACCACTGTAATATTTCAATGGTTTGTATAAGGGTTAGGAGCGACCCTGCAACATGTTAACAGGGGTAGGGCTTATATATAGTGAGGAGGGATAGAAGAGGAGATACGAAGCATCAAGAGACAGAAAAAGGCAATCTACACATTGAGAAGCTGTAATATTTCTTGATGCATCTGATGAGGAAACTCTAGTTAGAAAACGTTTTATTGACACGTGTTTGGAGCTCATATAGCAGACCGCTGGATCATGCACGATTGCAATTCGCACAGCACCACCCACCGGATATCCCGTCTCCGAGAATCTAATATTTAACTTGGCAAATTTATCTAACCATTAACAAATAGATTTGCAAAGATCGTTCAGCTCTACTGTTACTGTTCGGTCCACTGCTACTATTGCACCTTGACGGGCGTAAAAGCGAGTCTCAAGTTAACGTGCATATACCCTTGCATACGTCCCGGAACGCGACTTAGACACCTGAAATATGGATCGCGAAACCGAGATTTGCGAGGCTCTGAAGAGCGAGGTCGCCAAGGCAGATTTACAAACGGCGACCATTAAGACAATCCGCCAGAAGGTCGTCGACAAGCTAGGACTTGATGCTGAGTTTTTCAGAGATCCCGACTGGAGACTCAAAAGTTCCCAGGTAGTAGACGAGGCTATTGTAAGTTTGATCCGACAGGCTGTTGTAAATCGTCTAATGATAGGCTACGAAGCTGAAAGCAGAAGAGGAACTAAAAGAGGAACAAAAAGAGGACGAGGTCGTGACATCCAAGAAGTCAGCCACAGAACCGACGAGTGTTGACGAATCATCTAGCGACGAAGAGCTCATAAACGAGCCTGTTAAGCCGCCAAAGAAGCGAGCTCGCAAGTCGCCAACTGCGTCAAAACCATCAGCTGCAAAAGTATCAAAAACTGTGGCAAAGAAGAAGCAAAGCGATACCAAGACTACGACTACTCCATCGGATACAGACAAGATCAAGACGTTACAGTCGCAGCTCGCCAAATGCGGGATCCGTCGCGTCTGGTCCAAACTGTTGGCTCCAATGGCCAATGATCGCGAACGCATCAAGTTTCTCACTCAACAGCTTCATGATATCGGAATGACGGGACGATTCAGTCAAGCCAAGGCAGCAAGGATAAAGGAGCAGCGCGAACTAGCACAGGATATTCAAGATGTGCTCACTGAAGCGGACAACTTTACGAAGCCGGGCACAGAACCCACGCAAGCCCACCGACCAAAACGAATCATTGTGAGTAACTATATTCTTGCGTTTATATCGCACTATGTGTATATCCTAACAAGATTGACAGCGATTCAGAGTGATGAAGCGTGTTAAGCACGCTCCCAATATAATGACTGTTCCTTTTGGTTATGCTTTCTTACAGCTCCTTGAGGATAGCGTCAGCAGTGGACACCTTAATCCCCGTGGAATCAGGCTCAACAAACGCAGCAGTGACCTTACCGTCCTCGACAATGGCTGCGAACCGCTTGGAGCGCTCAATTCCAAAGAACTTGCTAGCATCGAACAGGGTGTCCCAAGCCTTGGAGAAGGATCCATTGTGGTCAGCAAGGATGCGGATACCAGGGTTCTCCTTTCCAAGAGTCTCCTCCAAAGCCTTCTTCCATGCGCCCGTCACAAACGAATCGTTAACGGCAACAACATAGACACCTTCGACTCCCTTGTCAGCCAGCTTGGAGTAGTTGTTCCAGTAGCCTGGCACATGGCTGGCTGAGCATCCGGGCGAGAACGCACCCGGCACACCGACAATGACGTACTTGCCGCTCTTGGTCTCACTGGCAAGGTCGACAACGTTAGCAGGAGCATCTTCGAGCAACGAAACAGACGGAACAGAGTCTCCGACCTTGACAAACGAGGCCGACGAGCAATGAAGGCTTCGGGAGCTGACGGCACGGCCAACAGCAGCCACACGAGGAGTAAATCGTAGCATTTTGGTTGACACAGTCAATTGATGAGTTCGAGCAGGTGTAGCACGCACAATTGATCTCCAAACGACAAAAAGTTGGCAAGTGGTGAGGACAACAGCAACAACTGGCCGATGCGACTTGCAGGTGCTGCGGTTAGGTAACATCTCCAACTGAAAGTACCGCCGCGTCCCTGCATGTCGAAATTTGGTGACTTTCGTTGCCTGCGGGCTTTGATGCCATGATTGCGAGCCGTTGGATGCTAAGCTTGGCATCTTCGCGTCCTCGTCTACGGCGACAGTGTATTTATGCTTGCCGCTTTTACTCGGAAGTAAACGAACTACGCCAGTGGTTACACAGCTTCACTGCCGATAGGATCCCACGAAGCGCATTCGAAGTCTCGTTTGCACGTTCGTCGGGACCAGGAGGTCAGAACGTCAATAAACTGAACACTAAAGCGACGATCCGAATGTCTGCTGAGAACTGGAAACAAGTGTCCTGGATCCCGCGGCAAATCCACCAGCAATTGGTGTTCGGAAAATTCCCATTCATGGTGAAATCCGGTGCCATAGTTGTTTCGAGCCAACTGTCTAGGAAGCAGATAGACAACGTAGAGGACTGCTTCGAAAAGCTGAGTCAATCAATCCGTGAAACTGCGTACATTGCTCCAGAAAGACAACAAGAAGACATCGATCGTTGGAACCGTATAGCGGTAGTATCGAACGAGCAGAGGCTACGGACGAAGAGGGACAAATCTCGCAAAAAGGACTCGCGGAGAAGTCGTGATTTCGATTAGTAAAATGTATCTATTTATTTACATGGCATCATCGTCAACATTCATTATTTCAGCCTGCTGCTGCGGCGGCGTTTGCTCTTGCGTGCGCCCGTGTCAGCTTCCTCGGCCTCCTCTACTTCATCAACTTTAGTCTGTACACTCGCACGTCGCCGTTTTTTGCGTCGGTTGTCAGTCTCGACAGGTTCTTCAGTAGACTCTGTAGGATCATCAGGGACAGCAGGCTCAACCCCAGGCTCAACCTCAAGTTCAACCTCAGGTTCGGGCTCTTCTGCTGTCTCAACCGGATCAACGCTCGGAACCTCGATATCTTCTGTAGCGTCCTCTGCTGGGGAATCGACGGATTCAGGCTCTTCCTCCACAGATTCAGCGTCTTCCTGCTCCTCCTCAGATCCATCATCAGATTCTCCTTCATCCACAGGCTTGTCAAATTCCCCTGCGTCCTCTGACTGCTCCATAGTATCGTCCACTAGCTCGCTAGCCTCATCAACCTCGACATCTATGTTGGTAGGAACCTCGTTTTCGTCAATATCACCCGCTCCACTGCCCTCCTCCTCGTCACCCTCTTCTTCATCGCTATCATTGGATTCAGCTTCTGAAACAACTTCAGAGCCATCCTCTGAAGCTTCGTTGGTGTCTTCGTGTTCTGCATCATTCGTCTCATCCTCGTCAACTTCCCCCTTTTGTACAGTGTCATCATTACTGCTCTCAGGCTGTGGTGTGTTGTCATTTGTAGTCTCCTCTGCTGGCTCTGATTCAGCTTTCTGAGGTGTGCTTTCGAGTCGCTGCTTTTCGGAAAGAGCAATAGTGGTGGATCTGGGAACCACGGACTCAGCGAATAGTCCACCAAATCCAGTATCAATATTAACCTGGTTGAACTTGACCCAATACCCTTGTTCACGGGCAGCGCGAAGTCCTCGCCAAGTGAGCGACGAGACGAGAGCCTCATCTTCCTCCTTGTCCTTGTTGTCGCCGTCAACGTCCAGGGAGTCCGCCGTTTTTGATTTGACGGCCTCTATCCTCTCGTAGTATTGCTGAGGAGAAGGGACCTTGAACCCACTGCTGACCTCAAGTTTGTCGATTCCAGTAGAGATCTTCCAAGCTTTGCTAAGAGCAGCAGTTCCCAGGAGGTGCCAGAACTTGGCTCGTGGTTGACGAAGCTTGACCAACTTTTCAGACACTTGGTCATAGTGTTCGCCATTCAACTTATCCTTCTCGAAAGATGGACAGTTCTTGAGCTTCCATTGTTGCCATTCAATGTCACGGTTGCCTAGCAGGCACACAACGCGGTCGACGGTAGCAGAGGCGTCAATGGGAATTCCAATCTTGACAATGCGAGAGCGAAGCTCAAAAAAGTAGGCTACTTCTGGCTCGGGTAGAGTGAAAGAGAACATGACGCTTTTGTTGACTGCTGGAAGCTTGGGCCAATCGGCTTCTTCCTGAGCTGATAAACTCAATAGGAACTCGGTGACAATCTTCAGCTGAAGCATAAAAGCGGACTGAAATGACTCATCCTTTAGTTGAAGTTCAAACAAGTCCCGCTTAGTGAGCCACTTCGGAAGGAAGAGTTCGTCTTCCTCGGCGGCATCCACGCTGTCGACGAAGTCTTGGATGCGTTCCTCAGTACTGCGATGAGGACGAGATGCCTTGCCGCCTTTAGGTCCTCTATCGCGATTGCTCTTTCTCGGCATGCGTTTCTCAAGAAGGTCAAGAGACTTGGCGACCTTTTCTTTGAAAGCGACGAGCTCTTCTGGCTCAAAGAGCTTGGTGGGGTCGCTAAAGTAATCCTGAAGCGACCAGAAGTCTTCATACGATGTATCAGTGGCACTTGAGTCGTCTGCACCTTCTATAACAGCATCTCCATCCATATCAACAATAGGTGCAATGGGCGCAGGTTCGAGAGTCGTGACGTTGTCTGTGTTGAAAGAGCCACGAATGTTAAGACCCGATTTCTCACTGAGTGGGAAAGCCCTGGCTAGAAACATGGCAATCTGACCGGAGAACTCACTATCACGGCTCTTGGAGAGGCGCTTACCTAGAGAGTTGCAAAGTCGAATAAGTGTCGTACCGGGAGCTTTACGTCCGTTCAAGTCCCGGCAAAGAAGCGATTCACGAGCGACGAGGTAAGGCCAAAAGGCTTCACACCAGGCAATTGTGTGGATGTCGAACAGATCCTCAATGAGAAGATGAACAAGGGAAAATTCAGCAGCGTCAGTCGATGAAGCCTCGAGAATGAGGTCCAAAAGGACGCAAACCTGTGGAATAGCAGACTCTCCAGGCTGTTGGCCATAGAGGAGAATGAGCGCGCGAGACGCCAATTCCAGATCTGGAATGGCAATCAAAGACTGCAGCGTGTCATTGTCAAACTGAACTCTAGCATGCACAGGATTCCCCGGCGACCCGGCCGCCTCGACGAGCGCGCGTAGTTGCTCCATGGATGCTGAGAGTAGATGTGGATGCTGACCTTGATATTTGACAGGTCACGTGACTCGATCTTCACTGTAATGTCACTGACCATTCGGATAAACAATCTACAACAACAGCACGCCGGTAATTATCACGGGTTACCGTCTCTGTTAATTAAGAAGAAGAATACAAGGGATTTCAGATTTCATGCTAGGTTCATTAGAGTACGAGGAGGGGGAGGAAATGGAGGTATACTATCACGGCACTCTTCAAAAGAGTAGAGATTGGTTGGTGCTAGAGACACCAGACCAAAGAGGCGAGTCATTGAAGTTCACAAGAGTAAAGGTACTCGGTGAAATGGGTTCTATGGGCTCAATAGGCAGCTCACCCTCTTTGTTGACGACGGCGCTGGAGTTGTCTCGGGCTTCTTCTCCCTGTGGACTGAGGCCAAAGCTGTAGATATCCTTGGCAAGGAAGAACTGGCTAAACGGATGCGATGGCTGTAGAATAGGGCTTGCAACCTGGGACAGTGATGGAGGCAGCACGAGAGCACTTTCTTCTGGAGACGAGTCATCCGATGGGCCGAGACTGTGAAATGTGTTGATGCGCTCGAGAAGCGCCGAAATGCGATCGCCCAGGTCATTGAGAAGCTCTGCTGTCGAAGGCACAGACGAGAGTTCAATGCCATTAAGCTCACTCAGACTGCGCAAAATGTCGACAAGCTTCATGCCCATTCCTACGCCGTGAACCTCGATGCTCTTTTTCGACATGTTCGTGGCGATAACGTCAAGGTCCTCGACAATCGTCTTGGAGACATGGGTACTGAGAAGAGCAGGCTGCATCGCGTGACCAGCAGCCTTTAGCAGCAACATCTGGAGCCACAGAGCCGAGATAAGGAAGTCGGCCTTTTGGATGTCAAACGGCATGTTAGACAAGTAGGCTCGAGCGTCCTGGATCTTGTTTAGAAGGCTGCGAACAACTGAGATGTTGCGCAACGTGTCCGAGCCAGCCAGCAGCCCCTTGAGCTCGTCGACAACGGTGAACAGCTTCGCCATGTGGATTAGACCACCGTAGACACGCTGTAGCTTGGGGTTGCACACGGGGTACTCAATGGAGTTCTTGAGAGTGAGTGGGAACTCAGCATGCAGAGAGGCCCCGCGCTCCGTTACATAGAGAACAAAGAAGAGTGCTCGTCGTTGCAGCGCTGCATCTGGATCAAGATCCTTGTAGTGTTCTTCCTTGTCGATGTGCATCAACTGGCACATGGTGATTGCCTCACGGAGGTAGTACCATGCAGGGCGGAAGTTGGTCCCCCGGAAGTTGGCTGCAAACAAAAAGTACGAGGTCATGACCGTCTCAACGCAGATGTCGTTGATGAAGCGACCCAGGTCATGGGCCATGATGGCCTCAGATAGCAGGTCTGTCTCTAGGTTGCGGACGTCCTCTATGGGGTACCTAAGGTTTTTGCGACGCGATGATCGCATGGCTACGGCGCAGATCCCCATGACGAGGCAGTATGACACGGGAGTTGGCGGCTTGTCGAGATACCCCAGTACCTTATGGTAGTCGAGGATGGGGGTGATGACGTGTAGCGAGTGGAAGTACTCGAACACCAGCTCCTCGAGCAGTTTGCGCGGATACCGGTCCCAGCGAAACTGCTTGGCCGCGTCGGGGGTGACGGCCGGCACCTCGACCGATTCGGCGGACCGGCCGGCCGTGGCAGCGTCGAAGTTGTGGCGTCGCAGCTTCTCGATGACCGAGTCACGTTTGGCGCGTGGTCGCCGCTTCTGTGGTTGCGTTGAATAGGAACAAGGAATCTTGTAGCTGACGCACATGGCGCACGGATCCTTTCCGTCGCACTTGATTTTGCGCTTACGGCAGCAGTCACAGGCGGTCATGGTGACAGGGGCATCAGTTGGTAGAGAGCGGCGTGCGCAGGAGGTCAAAAAAGGAGCGAGTTATTCGCAGATTTGGTGGCTTTATATAATTTTTTTGGCCGTCGTTAGCCTGAGGGCGTGTGATGGCTTGGGACCTTCTGGAAATGCGGGGAGGGGGGTGGCCTCATAAATACCCAACGCACGCGCGCGGCTGAAAATGTACCCCGCATGTTCGTATCGGATAAACTGCGGGCGGCTTCACGGGCTTAAGGTAAGGCGAATGGTGGGCATCATAGGGCCGTGGGGCGGTGCTATTCGCTGGTTGTGACTTGTGAGGTAGGATACTAGTAGCCCTTGGAAAGACTTGATACTATAAACTACAATAAATTCACTTCGTAAGACTGGTTCGTTCCGTAGGGCGGCAGTGCCCCTTCGTGTCGTCTGAGCACTGAGCCAAGACAGTTATGTTTTCTTGGTATTGCCATACACTTGATCACTTCTTCATTTTGGGCCGACCCTTGGCCGCAGCCATGGCCTGGTTTGCCATAGCTTGGCTTGACATCGCCTGATTGGCCATGGCTTGGTTCATGACTCCACCCATATTCATCCCCTGCATGGGCTGCTTCTTGACGCCAGCAGAGTTACCGGGCAAACCGCCAGCAAACCGAGCATTGGCCATGGCCTGGCGAGTATCAAAGTTCATGCCGGCGCCAAACCCTCCTGCTCCTCCTCCGTTCTGAGTCGCAGCCATTTGTGCCATGGCAGCATTGTTGCCGCCGCTGGCATTCACAAACCCACCAGCCCCTCCTGCCATCTGCATCTGCTGCTGTTGCTGCTGCTGCTGTCGCATCAACCGCAGCATATCTTCCTTGGTCATCTGGTTACGCACCTGGGCATTACCGCCAATGCCATTAGAATTGCCGGCCAGCGAATTCATCTGCTGGCTCAACGAGTTCATCTGTGCCTGACTCTGCGTCATTTGCTGGCCCGCAAGTGCATTCTGGCCAGCAATACCACGCTGCTGCTGCATATGGGGCTGTGGCAGTTTCTGCTGCTGCTGCTGTTGTTGCTGCTGTTGTTGCTGTTGTTGTTGCTGCTGCTGCTGTTGTTGAAGCATGACCTTCTTCTTGCGCAGCTGCTCAATAAAACTCAACCGCATAAATTGACCAGACACACCACTGCCTCCATTCGTCGAGTTCTGATTGCGCTCGTCCATAATGAGCATGAGCTCCTCGAACTCGGTGCCGTGGTGCGACAGATCCTCGTGCAAGCCACGATGCTTCTTGGGGTGCGTAAGTCGGTAGCTGTGCAGTTTGCGAATGTCCTTTTTAGAAATCTTGCCTTCTTCACTATCGATCTTGCTTGTCTTGAGCATCTTCTTCCACTGGAATCCACGCGAGTTGGCTTCTGCAGCAGCCTCGCGTTCGACAGGTGTTGGTCGCGGCGGCACGCGCAGGTCCACGTTGCGAACAGTCACACTGAGAATCTCCTGTTCCATGTTCAGCACCAACATATCACTAGATCGGTTTTGCGTCATGTCTGCCGTGAGGAGCAAGTCATGCCACAGCGACAAAGCCGTTGGTCTCAGCAGCACGCGATATGACGGGGGCTGTTGCTTCGACGCATCTGTGCCACTGGCTCCAGATCTTGTAGATGCGGCATCACCAGAATCAGCGCCATTGGCAGCATCAGATGTGGGTGGCTTCGCAGCCGTCGCTTTGTCTGACACATCCTCCTGGCGCACATCCCTGTGATCAATGAGCTTTAGAATAATACAACCTTCGTAGAATCGGATGCCCGCATCTCGAAACACCTCAGTTGCCGCTGGAGGAATCTCTCCGCGCGCGACATACTCAAAAAATGTCTTAATCGATGGCTTGTTCTTGGGCAAGATGCCCTCTTGGTTGCCAAACCGGTAATGTGTGTGATGAATGTGCAGCTCGAGGCTGGGAGGGTCATTGGCGTACTTGGCGAGAACTAGCTCAGGTGTCTCTGAAAAATCATACACTCGGCGACGACGAGCCTCCATCATACGAGCCATTTGGACTTGCTGCGGTGCCAGGTTCGATTGACCCGTTGGGTGATGCTGTCCTCCATTGGCAGTTGCGCCAACTCGAGCATTATTATTGGCCTGGCCGCTGGGGGTCTTGGGTGCCGAGTCATCGTCCTCGTCGCGGACGACTCGCCGCCTCTCGCCGACACGTATCGACGCTGTGGACGCCTGCTCTGCCAACATGCTGTTGCAGCTTTCGCGCGATTATGTCGAGTGATAGCTAGAAAGACAAGATTAAATGCATTCCCGACTGGCAGATAATGAATAAATACCCCCGTCGCAGTTTCCGGTTAGCAGCATAAAATGTCCCCATAGTAACTAAAAGTAGCCGTTTCGATTTTGGTTGGCGTGTCAAGAGCGTGGACCAAATACCACCACCACCGTCAAAGCTCACAATGGGCATCAAATCGGTGCTTTCCATCTTCTCTGTTGAGGTGCTAGACACGCGGTTCGAGCCCTCGGACGAGAAGAAGCGCCAACAGGTGCAACAGACTGCAGGTCGTTCGCGATGGAGGACCCCCGAGTTCTACCTCTATGGAGTCATTTTTGCTGTGGCTGTTCCGCTCATGATCCACTCTGCTGTAGATGCGAGCAGTTGTATGTCCAATAGTCACAGATTTGCAAGTTTTGTGCTAACCAAGCATCCAATATCAACTACCCAAAGTACGAGAACCGTCTCCAACAGGGCTGGATCTTTGGCCGTAAAGTGGTGAGTGGGCCTCTTGAAAGCGCGTTTCTTCGTCCCTTTCTAACACAGGATAATTCAGATTTGCAGTATAAGTCGTTTCGTGACTACTTCCCGTACCTTGTGCTAGCTCTGCTGTCTCACCTTGCTCTACGACACATTTCTGCTGCAGCTAACATTGGACGAACAACTTTTGATGTGGTGTTCTCGGCCGTTTTTCTGCTAGCCCTCCACGGTCTCAACACTTTTAAGATCTTCACTCTACTGTACATTAACTTCCGCATTTCTCTCATCTCAGACAGACGCGTCGCGTACATTTTGACGTGGGTCTTTGGTATTGCAATCCTGTTTGCAAACGAGCTTCTTCGTGGATACCCGCTGGCATACTTGCATCCCTCCCTAAAGGCCATTGACAAGCTTTCTGGGCTCATGCCAAGATGGGACGTCCATTTCAACTTCACAATGATGCGAATGGTGAGCTACAACGTGGACTACTTCCGTGCTCTTGACAAGCCTCCATCTCCAATTGCCAAGAGGGCTACAGACAGCAACGATCTACCTACAGAGCGCATGCGTATTGAAACATCGCGCCCGCTGGATGAGTACACGCTTAAAAACTACCTGGCGTATGCCACTTACTCACCATTATATCTAGCAGGACCTATTCTAACTTTCAACGACTTCCGATCCCAGGTTGAGCGCACTCTCCCGTCGATCAATGCCAAGCGTATTGGACTCTACGCTGTAAGATTTGCATTATGTCTACTGACAATGGAGGTTGTGCTACACTACATGTATGTAGTGGCCATTTCGCAAACTCGCGCCTGGACGGACGACTCTCCTTTCCAGATCAGCATGATTGCTCTGTTCAATCTCAACGTCATTTGGTTGAAACTGCTACTACCGTGGAGGCTGTTCCGACTGTGGGCACTGCTCGACAAGATTGATCCGCCAGAAAATATGGTGCGATGCGTCAATAACAACTACTCTGCTCTTTCCTTCTGGAGATCGTGGCATCGTAGTTACAACCGTTGGCTACTGCGCTATGTATACATTCCCCTTGGCGGCTCGAAGCGTCCTGTTATTAACTCGCTGTTGGTGTTCATGTTTGTTGCTATTTGGCACGATATCCAACTGCGTCTACTGCTGTGGGGTTGGCTTGTCGTGCTTTTCATCCTACCAGAGATCATTGCGTCGTTAGCTTTCCCAGCGAAGAAATGGGGAAGCTCGCCGGCATATCGCCACCTATGTGCTGTTGGTGGTGTTCTCAATGTGTGGATGATGATGATCGCCAATCTTGTCGGCTTTTGCGTTGGATTTGATGGCATGGCTGAAATGCTTGAGGACATGTTTAAGACTGTGGCAGGTCTACAGTACGTGATAGTGTCGACAATGTGCCTGTTTGTGGGTATCCAGGCCATGTTTGAGTTCCGCGAACGCGAGAAGCGCAATGGTATTAACTTGAGATGTTAATAGTGGAGCAATAAAAGAGATCACTTGCGACTCAGACAAGTTTGCTATATAATATATTAATGCTAATGCAAAGGACTTTGTTGCCCGTGTAATAAAGGGTCAAAGTCATGAAACAACTTCAAAACCAGGCATGCGTGACCTCTGGTTTTGTAGGAGAGCCTGTGAGCTTTATTTGTACATTCGCTTGTACTCACCAGGAGTGACCAGTTTCTCGCGGCGGCCGCCCTGAAATATGCCAATTTTCTTGTTTCTTGCCTGTTGCTCGAGCTTTCGAAACGCCTTCTCCTGTCCATTAAATTCTACTCCCTGCTTAGCTTCGTATACAAGGGCCCAACCTACACGCAGCATTTCCTTACTGACGTTGCGGCGGCCGTTCCATTTCCAGATGCGTGCTTCACCAACAGTTCGACCATACTGGTCATTTGTAAGAGGTATAACACGCACTCGTCGGCCCAACACATAGCCGCGGAGCCACTCGAGGGCTTCAGAAGACCATTTCTGTGACGGTTTGCCAAAATGAGCAGCTTCAGGAGCATCTACACCACATAGACGAACATGGATTGTTTGGCCCTTGAGGCCGCGTTGATTTGACTTGGGAGCATGTCGAAGCCACCCCCAACCAGCCAATAGTCCTCCTGGAGTATGAAAAAAGTGGAAGTTGTCTGCATCGCCTACCGAAGTGACGACTCCTAGCAGTGAACGCCTTCGAAAGAAAGATTCGGGAATCTTGCGAGAGTTGGGCACACGACGTAGAAAGCTGCGGTAAACGTACCAGGACAGCCCAAATGACGAGCAAAGAATCGTCGTTGGTAGCAGGACATCTGCTGACAGAAACGACGGCCTGTCGCGGTCCTTTTCTGGCATGGGTCCAGACGGCTAAAACACCACCAACAGACGTGTGTTTATATGTGAAGAACTGATCTGGATGTTTGTCCCTGGCCCCCATGCATATTTAAATGCAGGCCCTAGCGCGGCTTTTCCCCCTGACCAAAAAAATTCCAGATCCTGGATTATTGATCACTTCAGTCTGTCATGAATCACACGACTGAGGTGTTGTCGGTCGATGCCGACTGCATATATTTTGACAAGGGATCCGAAACGCCTAGCATCCCTCCGTCAGCGACACTCGACAACTTGAAGCGGGCCGTGGAGGTTCTCAAGAGCAACTCCGATCCAGTTGCTTTCCCTACAGAGACTGTGTACGGACTAGGAGCATCAGCGCTGTCGACACAGGCTGTCAAGAGCATCTACGCTGCCAAAAACCGCCCTTCTGATAACCCGCTAATTGTCCATGTTGCTGGCGTCGACCAGCTTGAACGGTTGCTACTGCCAGCCGGATCACATCTTCCCGACATCTACAAACCTCTGATAGACAAGTTCTGGCCTGGCCCGTTGACGATTTTGCTTCCTGTTTCCGAAACTTGCCCCATCTCACCCGCTTGTACTGTCGGCCAGTCGACATTTGCTGTGCGGGTTCCTCAACACAAAGTGGCTAGAGCCCTCATTGCTCTTTCTGATCTTCCTCTAGCTGCCCCTTCTGCCAATGCTTCGACGCGGCCAAGTCCCACTACTGCCCAGCACGTCTACACAGACCTTAATGGAAGAATACCACTGATTCTCGACGGTGGTAGCTGTAATGTTGGTGTCGAGTCGACGGTTGTGGACGGTCTCTCAAATCCACCAATGCTCCTTAGACCAGGAGGTGTCAGCATCGAAGACATTAAGAAGTACGGAGGACCCGCTTGGCAGAACATTCAAATTGCGAACCCGAATGCTTCAAGCAGCGAGGTTGTTCGCACTCCTGGTATGAAATACAAGCACTACTCTCCCAGAGCGCCAGTGGTGCTGTTTCAAGACTGTGGGACGGGAGAACACGAAGTGTTCAACTATGTTTCAACAGCCGAGCCTCGTCCTACCTCTGTTGGACTACTGCGAACTCGCCACTTTTCCAAGGAAATCGTCGAAAGCCTGGGTCACATTTGTACAATCCATGACATGCCGCTAGGAACGAGCGGTGCCGGCATTTCGCGTAATTTATTTTCAAGCCTCCGAGCTCTGGATGATCTTGGTGTCGACATGATTGTTGTCGAAGGTATAGACGAGTCTGAAGAAGGTCTGGCAGTCATGAACCGACTACGCAAAGCTGCATCGACTTTGGTTACCAATGATCACGACGAGTGACCGCGAGTAAAAATGTTATTAATGCTTATCTAGCTAATATTTATGTTACATGCCTTTTAAAAACAGTATATACACCACTGTCTGTTTGCTTAGCGAGAGATGAGATGCGGTCCTGACAATCTATACATTTAAACGGCCTGGCTGTACCGCGTCATCCACTCCTGGCGGCGCAGTATGTACTTACGGGCCTCGTCAGCGAGCAGCACAACGCTAGTCAGACACACTAGGAAAATGATATCCGACAGGTACAGAGCCTCGGTCTGGAAAATGGCTTGCAGGAAAGGAACGTAAATGACAGCCAGCTGTCCCAACAGAGAGAAGCCGACTGCAAGGTTGAACATCTTGTTGGAGAAAAGGCCGAGCTCGAGAACGCTCTTAGTTGTTGAACGGCACGAAAGAGCGTTGAACATATCAAACAACACAAAACACGTAAATGACATGGTGGTATCACGGGCAGTGACTCCGTCGGTAGTCATCTCCTTGACATAGACAAAAAGAGTTCCGGCAACAATAATCATACCCGACTGGAAAACGCGGCGAATCAGAACAGGAGTCAGCACGTCGTCATTACGGGTTCGCGGCGGCTTTGTCATAACTTCAGGGTCCACAGGTTCGACACCCAAAGACTGAGCAGGCGGTCCGTCCATGAGAATATTGATCCACAGAATCTGCATGGCATTGAGGGGGTTGGGGAGTTTGAAAAGGGTCGACAAGACAACGAGAGAAAGCGCAGCAACCGACGTGGATAGCTGGAATGCAAGAAAGTTCTGGATATTGTTGAAGATAGCCTTTCCTTCCTTGATAGCGCTGAGGATAGTGTTGAAGTCATCATCGACAAGAACCATATCAGCAGCCTCCTTGGCAACGTCAGTACCGCTCTCACCCATACTGATACCAATGTCGGCAAGCTTGAGAGCAGGAGCATCATTGACACCATCACCAGTCATAGCCACAACGTCACCTCGAGCCTGCAGAGCCCGCACAATGTTGAGCTTGTTCTCAGGGGAGGTTCTAGCAAATACCGTAACGTAGGAGATAACATGCGAAAGCTCTTCGGTAGTGAGTCGCTCAAGAGTATCACCAGTCATGACGGAGTGCTCACCCTGAGCCAGAGGCATACCAATCTGCTTGGCAATCGAAACGGCCGTGGCCTCGCTGTCTCCTGTAATCATGATAACACGAACTCCTCCTTGCATAAGCCTGCTGATACTCTGGTTTACACCGGCACGAGGCGGGTCATACATGCCAACAACTCCCGTGAACACAAGGTCGGAAAGCTTATCAGTTTCCTGAGAGTTCGGGCCATAAGCAAATGCGAGAATGCGAACACCATCCATAGCCATATTCTCGGTAACAGAGTTAATAGTTGACTTAACAGCGTCGGTGAGAGCGACCGCCTTGCCGTTGTTGTCGAGGTATTTAGAACAGTGAGGAAGAAGACGCTCTACGGCACCCTTCACGTAGACAGTCGAGTTGTTGGCGTCACCGGTGTGAGCAGCAACGGCCATCCATTTACGCGAAGATGAGAATGGAGTCTCAGACACTCGGGTACGGGTGTTACGCACATCGTCAAGTCCAAACCGGTCAAGAACATCAAGAAGAGCAACATCAGTGGGATTACCAATGTGCTTTCCCGTTTCTTCAGAGGTACGCGCGTTGTTACAAAAGTTTCCGACTTGGAGAACGACAGGGACAGCACTGTTGGGGAAATCCATCTTGGCGTCGGGGTTGATGACAGCACGCGACTCAATTGTGAGCCAAGGCTTGTTTGCAGAATAAGTCGAGTTGGCAGCAGCCTCAGATACAGGACCCATACCGGCAGTCCAGATCTTGGTGACGGTCATACGGTTTCGCGTCAAGGTACCGGTTTTGTCAGAGCAAATGACATTGACGGAACCAAGAGTCTCAACACTGGGAAGGCGACGCATGATTGCACGCTCTTCGGCCATGCGCAGCACGCCGAGAGCCAGAGTGACAGTAACGATGATAGGGAGACCTTCGGGAATGGCAGCAACAGCCAGTGAGACGGCAATTTGGAACATGTCGAGCCAGTTGCGACCCTGGATGATTCCAATCAGGCAAATGAGGCCAATAACTGCAAAACTCATATACGACAGCTCCTTTCCGAGCTTGTCCATAGAGGTCTGTAGTGGGGTCTTGGGCTTGCTGATGTCCGACATCATGTCAAAAACAGCACCAAACTCGGTGTTACTTCCCGTTCCAACAACAACACCAGAACCGTTACCTGAGCACACCAGTGTGCCCATGAATGCGATACAGGTGCGCTCAGACACGCCGATGTTCATGAGGGGCGATTCGAGCTTGACAGGCTCAGCATCCTTGTGCACAGGGACGGGTTCACCCGTAAGATTACTTTCGTCGATTTCGAGGTGGACGGCCTGGGTGATACGCACATCGGCCGGGATTCTGTCACCAACCGAGAAGTGCACGAGGTCACCGGGGACAAGGTTCGAAGCGAGGACAGTCGACGAGTTAGTACCTCGCGTGAGGTGAGCCGAGGGTGGCACCAGCTTGTTGAGGGCTTCAAGAGACTGCTCTGAGCGGTATTCCTGCACAAAGCCGACAGTAACGACAATGAGGATGGCCATTGTAATGGAGATGGCATCATCGATGTTGCCGAGAACAAAACTGATGACAGCAGAGCCAATAAGCAGAAGGATAAGCGGGTTCTCGTAGAACTGCTGTGCAAAGCGCATGGCTAGACTGTCTTTTTCTTGGCCCACAAGTTCATTGTGACCGTGGACGCTACGACGGTAGTTGGCGTCCTGAGAAGACTCGATACCGGCAGTCAGAGATGTGTGAAGACGCGCGGCGGTCTCATCTACAGTCAGTGAGCAGAAGGCGGCAGCCGGTAGCTGAGACGAGCTACCAGAGGCACCAGGAGGTTTTGGTGTAGCAGGTTTTGACATCGCGAGCGAAAAAAAGACACAAGAAAAAGGTCTAATAGTGAACAAGCCGTAAAGAACAAAGGGATGAAGTGATAAGGAGTAAGTCAGCAAGTATCAGAACCAGAGCAAGATCAGATCAAGAGCATCAAGAAGTCGATATGAGCAGATTGGGCCGATTTCTATTGTTGCAGAAGCCCACGAGCAATAAGGAGCCAATGGACCTAGCAGTCAGCAGCACGAGCAGGTTCAGTCAAGTCGAGGCGTCTCGAATGCCGATTTCCACAAGGGTGAATACAGCACGGATATCTAGGGGACTTCACGGGCCGGTATTTGACAGGTGGAATATCGCGCGCGTGAAATAAAGATCGTGTGGCTCTCAAACCAGGGTCAGGGCAGCAACGCGGCGGAGCCCGATTACTGATTAGAAGGGTGGACGATATAGCGGGAATGTGATTGGAGGGGGAGGTGGAAAGTGGCACATGAGTGAGGACTACTGTAATGGGGAGCTTATGAAATGACAAGGAAGGTGGGAAGTAGAACTAGGCACAATTACCACAGTAGTAGTGCACTTGTAGGGACTTCAAGGGGGAAAGTAATGTTGAGAGTATGGAAAGAAAAGAGCTTGAAAAAGGACATTTTAATCAGGTGATAAGCAGCATACAGGACTATTGAATCATATCAACTTCTTCTAAGGACCTTTATCCGTGTATCAACCGGAAAGCGGCGCGGTACGAGACCTCAGATAGCCCTATCGCATGTCGAGTCCAGGGTAGGGGTGACGAACAGCCGTAGAGGATAATTGTGTGTGAATGACCATGCAGTTTCCTACATCTTCTCTTACTCACACATAAATGGCCAACTCTAGGTGAGTGTCTGTACAAAGGGCACGCTGCTCTGTTTAGAAGCTTGTGGCTAATTCCAGATTTGAGTACGTGAAATCGTTTGAGCGCGAGAACTATCTGCTGCCACAGACTTGGATCGTCATCCGTATAGATGGCAGAGGGTTCCATAGGTAAGTGAACGAAACAGTCGATTTGACATTGTGGAAGGACAAGGACTAACACCAGATTCTCAAGTGCGTACAACTTCACGAAGCCCAACGATGCACGTGCGCTGGAGGTTATGAACTCAGCAGCGCTGGCCGTTGCTCACGCTCTTCCTGATGTTTGTATAGCCTATGGAGACAGCGACGAGTACTCGTTCGTACTAGATCGGGACTGTGATCTGTTCCAGCGGCGTGAAAGTAAACTTGTTTCAACAGTTGTCAGCACCTTTACTGCCCACTACATTGTGAATTGGACAAAGCAGTTCCCTGATACTCCACTTGATGCATCACATCTTCCTACATTTGACGGTCGAGCCGTCACCTACCCGAGTGTTCAGACGCTGCGAGACTATTTATCATGGCGTCAGGCCGACTGTCACATCAACAATTTGTACAATACGGCATTCTGGACGCTTGTGCAAAAAGGTGGACTCAGTACTCACGATGCTGAGCAGCGTCTCAATGGCACATTGTCTAGTGACAAGAACGAGTTGCTGTTCAGCCAGTTTGGCATCAACTACAATAATGAACCTGCCATGTTTCGCAAGGGCACGGTGCTCGTCCGCGACTACGAAAAGGCACCTCAGGCAGTTGCTTCTGGCGAGACACTCAGTGCTCGACAGCAGCAACGGCGGCAAAAGTCCAAGAGCAAAGCTGTTGTCTCAAAACTGCACGAAGACATCATTGGCGACGACTTTTGGATAGCTCGGTCTTGGCTGACCCAGTGATATTATTGATATTACATGATTTTCAGGAGGCTAACTCTGTCTGTGACGTCATCTATTGGCTGCAGATGGCCCGGCTGAACACGCCGTCGGTTCCCAATATTTGATATATGCCCATGATGGTGAACTTTTGCGCATTGGCGCCCCCCTGAGACGGCTGATAGGGTAGGGGTCTGACGGGGAAGTTTGAAATTTTCGAGCTTCACAGCCTTGTATACTACCACTTCACTATCAGGCCTTTGACACTATGAAGGGATCAGTGCGGATCCGATTGGCGCGGTTTGGACGCAAGCATGCGCCGGTGTACAACATCGTGGTTTCCAAGGCCAAATCGGGCCGCGACAAGCTGCCCATCGAGGTCATTGGAACGTACAACCCCATTGCTCCACCATTAACACCCGATCAGAAGGCGCGTGGAGAGCGTCCCGTCAAGGACATTCGCATTGATTTCCACCGATCCAAGTACTGGATTGGAGTGGGTGCGCAACCTACCGACGTTGTTGCTCGACTATTCCGCAAAGCAGGCATTCTGCCACCAGTTTGGCCAGGACCCAGCCAGGGCCCCGAGGTTCCTGAACGAGAGCAGATTGAGCCACTGCGGGCCATCACTGAGCGTGAGCCCGAGCCTCCAGTGATGTGAACGAGAGGGAGGCAGAAACTAGTGGGAAAGAGCCTACAAAAAAGAGACTCCGAGTACCAGGAGCCAACTTCAACAAGACGATGTGGTGAACACACGTTGTGTTACATGAGCATGTATGTATATATGATGAATCTTACGAGACGAAAAAGAGGAAGAGGAGGAGGATAGTGATGGTGATGTTTGTAGTTGCATGGAGAGTAGTGAATGGTTTGAAGGGTGTATCTTGCGTGATACTGGAGATCTACTTGATTTGGATACTAGTGGAGTTCAACGCACAGTGACATGTGACTGATCCGTAAGTGATGACGCAGTTAACAGTGGGTCTTTTGGGTATAATTAGCACTCTCAGTGGTGGAAAGTGATGGTGACTGTCCACCAAGCCACTGGTAACCAAACCTTGTGGAATTAGGCGACTCGGAAGTAGCCGGGGGCTCAAAGAATGGGGCCACCAAAAGCATAATATTGGAGTCATATCACGAGAGCGCCACTACAGTTGACTAGAGGGCCCTGACAGTTAAGTATAACCCACGACCACTAACAAATCGCTGGTGTACGGTACGTGTGCCACTGCTAGTGGAAACGGCGTACCTTAAACGGACACTTTCCTTCTTCGGATCGGCGCGCAACCCGTACTGGGTAGAGGGTAGGCGGCATGTAGGTAAAATACATGATCAGGAGAGCAAGGGAATGATCCGGAAGCAACTCAACGGCGAACTTGTCACCAGTAAAAAAGCTGTCAGCAAAGGGCGCAAGTGTAGGGTGATAGGAAGTTTGATGGGGTGACATGCCTTGGCATTGCTGAGCTACAGGCTTACTGGATGGACTTGATAGATCGAAGCAACTAACCATTTGGAGCCACTAAGACAGTACCTGGCTGAAAGTCGTAAGGAGCAGCAGCAGCAGGGCTGTTCCGGCTCACCGTTCCTACCTTCGAACACCAAAAAGAACTGCTATCAATGGGAGAGCCACCAACTGTGGGGTCGTAGCTGCCCTAGCCCTACGCCAGGAACTTGGCATTAATAAACGGCCGCTGCGGGTCTTTGTTGTACGTTATAAGTGTCGACTGCTGATAGTTGCACTTTTTTCTTGACCACTTACAACTTGGACATTATGAATACGTCTCCGGTACTATCTTCTTCGCCAAGGGCCTCGGTAAGTACTTGTTGTTATTTGTTGGTGTTGTTGTTGTAGTCTACACAGAGACCAATGAACAGTTGAGATTCAGTCCTCGAGAGTGGCCTCGATGCACATTCGTTGCTCAAATGATGATCTGGACTCGACAAGCGCCATCTATTGCTCCCTATCGTTCTGTAACTAACTCAGCAATCGCCCAAATCTCCCTCGAAACTGTCGCCTGACGAACAGCGCGTTGTAGCTGCCAAATATGGTGGCCGAGTCCCCACGCAATCAGAGCTCCTCAACAAACGTCTCAAGGACCGCAAGTTCTTCGACTCGGGCGACTATGCGCTGTCGAAGGCCGGTAAAGACACTACACAGATCGGAAGCGAGCACCCGGTGCCCGAGACCATTCCACACCCCACATCGCCGCCCCAATCACGGCACGCCAGCTTCTCATTAGGCTCAGCCACTGCAGCTCACGATCCTAGTGCTCTGGCCGCTGCCGAGCTAGGCCTAAAGCATAGGTCTTCAGTGGCGTGATGGGGGGTGTTGGTATGGAGATGATCGTGGATAATGGACCGCGGAGGTCTTCTGGATGGTGGACGAAGCGATGAACTTGGAGTAACTGGAGTGGGGAGACAGTGATGAACTTGGGCTAAGGAGATGAGCCTCGATTTTTTGGCATTTTTGGTTTGTGTTTTTACATGTAGTTATGCTAGTTGTTGGCGGTGCGTTAACGGGTTAATGCCAATGATGTTTACAGTTTGAGGTGTCGTGTAAGAGACGTAGTTGGCGGTTCAAGCCATGATCCAGGTGTTGGGTACATGTCGACAGTCGACATGATGAATCGATAATTAAAGGCCGAAGTAGCAGTCGCAACAATGTGACAAACAATATAGGCTGTAAGTGCTTACTGCAGTTGTGAGGCGCGTAGGGGAGTTCGACAAACCCCCGTTGCTTCATCTATCAATCCACAGCTCACTTTTTGGGACGAGGCTTAATCTCGTCCTCTGAGGTGACATGGATCTTGACGGTGTTGGGGTACTGCGACGTGTTGAACTGGTGGCCCTTGGACCAATCGTACGAAATGGCGTACGCAAACAGGTTACCGCTGGCATTGAACGTCGTGGCTGCGATCGCGCCGCCCTGTGGCTTGGAGTACCGCAGACGACTGCGTGAATCCTTGTCCCAAAAGTGCACCGTACCATCAGAGCCAGCAGTAGAGAACGTGCCAAACTGCGGGTGGAACGAAATGGCATTGACTGGGTAGATGACCGACTCGTTGCGAGGCGGCGCATTGTTCTGCTCACGATGGCATTTGAACGAGAAGCCCAACTTGCTCTGCTCTACGTCATCAACGTACTGGATAGCGCAGCGGCCTTCAATGGAACCGACTGCGTAACCATTGCCCGCAGGATAACACGACACCACACGGATCTGCCACTTGAGCAGAGTCTGCACATTCTTGAAGATTTGGCCCGGGTTGGACAGGTCAATGACGGCAATGTGACGCTCGGCGGTTCCGACAACGAGCAGATTTTTTCTGGTGTCCATGGAGTAGGCGCGCTCAGGCAACTGGATCGTGGACACGGGCTGTTCCTGACGCAGATCCCAGTACTTGAGCGTCTTGTCCCACGACGCTGAGGCAACGAGAACGTTACCATTGACTTCAACTGCACGCACCGACGACACGGGAGCCGTGTGTGAACCGACCTGCGCACTCTGGCTTGACTGGAGATCAAAGAGGCGTACAGCGTTGTCGCAGCCTCCAGAAACAACCTTGGATCCGTCAGGCAGCCATTGCGAAGATAAAACGGGAGCCTGATGTTCGTAGAGTGCTCGGCCCTGGCTGTCACCCTGTGGAGAGATCTCGTAGATGCGGACTTTTTTGTCCCACGAAGCAACACTCAGATAGTCTGCCCGAGGCGAGAAGCTGAGGTCTGAGATGGAGTCTTCAGGCAGAGATGTCAGAACGCGGTCATTCTGAAGATTGAGCTCTGTACTTGACGAGGCCCCCGAGCCCACGGTCGTTGCGCGATTGCCAAAGAGGCTCGACATGATAGAAGGTGGATTGCGCTACAAACACACACAGAAAGAAGTGAGTGTGCGTTTTATGGAGAGGAAGAGGAGAGTTGATGGAGGTCAAAGTTTACAGACAACCCGGAACTAGTGGGCAGGGGTAGGAGTCAACCGTATAAGAGGATGGTTTCGGCGGATAAGCGAGTGGGAAGAGACAGCGACGGGTAAGCGGGTCACACGCCTGTCGTCTAAGCGGGTGTGAAGGGGTCAGTTAGGCTCTCGAATAGACCTACACAAAGCGCCTCGAAAACGGGTAAAAAGGTTCATCGTCGCAAAGTTTGGGACCCTGTAGACAACCAGAAGGGCGGCTCAAAGTTAGCGTGTGCATTAAACTACCACATCACGAGTGTTGTGCTACGTAGCTGCCATCTGTTCATTTTGGCTATCTAGGGTGCGTGCTGTACGTTTTAACTTTAAGATCTGGCAGATGGGCAGGGAAGATGGAAAGGGTCAAAATGTAAAGGGCTAGACTTAAAAAAAAGGCTAACCAGTAAACCGGCACAAAATGTACTAGTAGAGTCGGGTAGATTGGGGTTAAATTGGAGCGCCGGTATTGTGGCTTGGCCGCAAATGGATGCAGCTTGGCTTCAACTGAATGCTGTGCTTTGCAGCGAGTAGTCCCTAATACCCTGTAGTCGCGTATTACAGAGTACGGCGTGTAGATCGGGTAACGCGGGGGACAAGGCAGCACCCGTACAACCTTGCAATGGGCTAGTGCACATCAATAGGCGCTTGCCCATTGGAGAACAGCTGTTCCTGCACACACCCACGCGGAGTCTGGCTGCTATCTAGGCCACGCTTGGAGCTTGGCATCGACCGCCTGGTGCACGACTTGTTCTGGCTGCGCGGACCCAAAGGGGGAGGCGGGTTGGCGCTAAGCCGTGAACGGCAAGGCAGGCGTCCCAATCGGGGCGACGCGTCTGCAGCAAGGGGGCAGACCTGTAAGGCGGGCCGGTATGTATCAAAGGCAGGATAATAAGGCGGGTCCATTATACTGCTGCTTGTTTATAGTGACAGCGTGTTGAGAAACAAGAATTACACGACTGCCTCTTCTTATCATTTTTCTTCTCCTCGTCCTCCTCGTTCTCCCCCCACTCCTCAGCTCTACCCCCGTCTACCCCCACCCGCCTTTCATCCCCCCCCAACGCGTAGGCCCTGCATTGGTCTTGCACCCAATCGCCTGCCCCTCGCCCCGCCGCGGTCCCGTGCTGCCGTTTAATTAGCCCACGCGTCCGTGCCGATCGACAGGTCGCTGCTCCTCATCTGTCATATAACTGCAGACTTGTTCTCATCTCTTTTCTCATCTCCTTTTTTAATCCCGTCGTTTGCCAGAACCGCTGTTTGTTGCTTCGTCTTTGTGTCACTTGTTTCCTCCATCTGCCCCGGAATCCCGCCTTGTCTCGCCTCTTGACACGACTACGTCCTCGCGTCCTTTTTTGCTTGTGCGCTTTGCTGTCCCCCCCGTAACACCAACGAGGCGTTTTGCTTGTGTACACCATCACGCCAACACACGACTTTCGAACCACTCAACCGCTCATATCGAATTAATCGCACCACAGAGCGTCCTGTTTGAACGCCACCTCACGCCTGTGACATTGCTGTGACATTACTGTGAACCCGCCTCTGCCTATTTGCAAGTACTTCTCCGTTGACCCGTGAGCCGCCAGTAGCCAACTTCCACTGGCTTACTACCTCGACTTGGCCTAGCCTCCTCAACTCGTCAACTCGTCCAGTCCGCTACTCGATAGACACTCTACATTCAGTTTATTGACCTCGGCTCTGCTTCTCGACACACCCCTCCCCGGCTCTGTCATCCCATTTGCACCGCCGCTTTACCCGCTGCAACCGGCTTCACCATCCCGCCAGTCCCAGCAACCTCTCTTTCAATCAATATGAAAGCTGTCAGCCTCCACCTCAACCTCGATGGAATCCCTGAGGGATTCCCCATGGCTCGCACAACATCCAACTCGAGCATGGGAAGCATGCCTCAGACTCCTGTTGGCCAGACCATCATCACCCCCACTCCCTCGAGACAGAAATTGCACCGGCTCAACTCAGTCTCGTCCATCGCTACAACGGATGACGAAGACTCGGGTAATCGCCCAATTGACTCGTTTCTCGACTGGAACTCTGCTGACGATGACCTTCTCATGAACCTTTACCAGACCCACATTGACAACCCCACCAATGCGCCCTTCTCGGGCCGCCTACCCCCCTCGGGTATCGTGCACCAAGTCGCCAAGTCGACACTGCGCGAGGCCAAGCACCGAGGCATCGTGTTTCATCACAGTCTCAATGCTGTTCGCAAGCGCCTGCTGCTGCTGTGCGGCCGCCTCGCTGACGATGACGACCGCCTTAACCGTAAATCAAGCGTATCGTCGACCTCGTCTTCTCCACGATACATGCGCTCTTCCTCAGTCTCAAGTGACACTCCTGCTGCAAATGCTTCCATCATGACTCCACTGGCATCTCGTTTTGGCTTCCACACGGGCCCCGTCTCGGTGCCATTCATGCTTGGCTCACCGGCTGATGACGGCTGCGATGCTCAGGACCCCGATGAGCCGATGCCCATGGCCGATGCCTCGCCTTTGTCACCTCTGCCCATGCCTCCTGTTCTCAGCGAACACGGTCCGCGCTCCCCGAAGGTTGCTGCCAACGGCTCGCCTATCCGCCATGGCCACCTCCACCCCATGCAGCTTTTCAACTCCCCACCTGCCCTTCGTGCACCAAACACCAACCACAACCAGATGATGGGTCCCGCATTCACAAACTCTCCACCCGAGCCTCCACGAGCAAACCAGTCTCAAGGCACCCTCTTGTTCCATGCTCCTATGGGACTGCAGTCGACGCCCGAGCGCCCTACGCAGTCGCCTACCGCTTCTCTGGCTACTCCTGCTCCCACCCCGTTGGCTTGGAAGCCTCAGAGCTCGGTCAACCCCGAGTTCGATTTTGGTCTTGCGCCGCCGTTCCGTCCAGACACCTCCAAGCAGCAACCTCCTCCTGTTGCTGCTGCTTCGCCTACCAAGCAGTCGTATGACATTGATCCTCTCATCTCCATAACGGCTCAGCGTAAACGAGACAGTCTGCGCATGAAGCGAGGTATGAAGGCGACTTGAACTGTGACGCTGGCGTCACTCTGAGCATTGAACGGTGGCTAGAAGCCACTTCCATGAATCTATGAAAGCATTTTTATGAAACAACATCCATTATACTAAGAGACTTGTAGGGATCCTGTATACGAACCTAGGGCGTTCATCTAGTCCATCTTGCACTACCATCTCATATTAATATCTCCGTTTTTCTTATCTACATATATTCATCTTAGTTATTAATTCTTTTCTTATTTAATCCCTTTAATATTGTAACATTTACCACTGCCCCTCCTCCCCCGTAGAGACTCTATCAGCTCTCTGGTTCAGGGTATGGGTCATAGCCGTATATGTATAGCGCCGCTCAGGGCAAGGTCTCGATTTTTTTTTGAAAAATGTCTACTGCGAAATTTATTTTCAAGCTCATCACTCACAAAAATGGGGGTCTCGTTCCACACCTTAGAAAGAGAAAAGATCTTTCGGGATCCTCCAAAGGATGAGGCATCATATCCTCTGCTTCAGGCCGCCATCCGCCCTCACATTGGCTCATTCAATGCACTGATGGATGGCCCCGAGGGCGGTCTGTTGAACCAGGCCGTTGAGGATCTCGGCTCCAAAGTTGTTTTCGACTCCAACGATCCAGACCGTCTCGGCAACAAACTTCGCTTCCGTATTGACTCGGTTCAGATCTCGAGACCTTCGGTACTTACTCGTGACCGTACGACTGTCAACCGTCGCACCTTCCCTTCCGAATGCCGTGAACGTATGGCTACTTACCGTGGAAAGCTGCTTCTCAAGTTCGCTTACAGCGTCAACGACGGACCTGAGGAATTCGAGACTCGTGATGCTGGTTTCTTGCCTGTCATGCTTGGCTCAAACCGCTGCCACCTCGAGGGAATGGCCCCTGCTGACCTTGTAGCCAACAAGGAAGAATCGGAAGAGCTGGGAGGTTACTTCATTGTCAACGGTATCGAGAAGCTGATTCGAATGCTTATTGTTCAGCGCCGAAACCACCCAATGGCCATTGTCCGTTCGTCGTTTGTCAACCGTGGTGCCTCATACTCTCAGTACGGTATCCAGATCCGTTGTGTGCGTCCTGATCAGACGTCGCAGACAAACGTCTTGCACTACCTCAACGACGGTAACGTCACGTTCCGTTTCTCATGGCGTAAAAACGAGTACTTGGTTCCTGTTATGATGGTTCTCAAGGCTCTCATCGAGACCAACGACCGAGAGATCTTCGACGGCATTGTTGGTTCCGAGACTGACAACTCGTTCCTTACCGATCGTCTCGAGTTGCTCCTGCGTACCTACAAGTCTTACAACCTGTACTCGAAGCAGGAGACGCTTGCATACCTTGGAGACAAGTTCCGCGTCGTCATGGGTGCTACTCCCGACTCGTCGGATATCGAGGTTGGAAAGGAAGTTCTTAGCCGAATCGTTCTCGTCCACCTGGGCAACGACAACAAGGCTAAGTTCCGCATGCTTCTGTTCATGATCCGCAAGCTGTACTCGCTTGTTGCTGGTGAGTGCTGCCCTGACAACCCCGACGCTGCTCAGCACCAGGAGATCCTGCTGGGTGGTTTCCTGTATGGAATGATCATCAAGGAGAAGATCGAGGAATATCTCAACTCGTTCCGTCTGCAGGTTGTGTCTGACGTCAACCGCCGCGTGGCTGTCAATTTCACCGAGAAGAAGTACCTACAGCGCGTGTTCTCAAAGATGAATGAGAATATTGGTACAAAACTGCAGTACTTCCTGTCGACTGGTAACCTTGTTTCGCAGTCTGGACTCGATTTGCAGCAGGTTTCTGGTTACACGGTTGTTGCTGAGAAAATCAACTTCCACCGTTTCCTTTCGCATTTCCGCATGGTTCATCGTGGTTCTTTCTTCGCTGAACTCAAAACGACTACGGTCAGAAAGCTTCTTCCCGAGAGTTGGGGTTTCCTGTGCCCAGTCCACACTCCAGATGGTTCGCCCTGTGGACTTCTCAACCATTTGGCTCACAAGTGTCACATCGCAACCGAGTCGTGCGACACATCAGCTGTTCCTGAGCTGCTGCGGTCGTTGGGTGTTGCCGATGCTGATTCTCAGATGGCTGGCCCAACGGTATCGTGTGTGCAGCTGGACGGAAAGATCATTGGATACTGCACCCACAAAGATGCCAAGCGCGTTGCTGACACTCTCCGATACTGGAAGGTGGAGGGTACGCATAACGTTCCAGTTCAGCTCGAGGTCGGATATGTCCCTCCCTCGCATGGAGGACAATACCCTGGTCTCTTCCTGTTTGCTTCGCAGGCCCGTATGATTCGTCCTGTGAAGTACCTGCCTCTTGAGAAGGAGGACTGGGTTGGACCTTTTGAGCAGGTCTATATGAACATTGCCGTCACCCCCGATGAGATCACGTCGGACGTCCACACGCATGTCGAGTTTTCTCCCACTAATATTTTTTCCATTCTGGCCAACCTGACGCCTTTCTCGGACTTCAACCAGTCGCCTCGTAACATGTACCAGTGCCAGATGGGTAAGCAAACCATGGGTACCCCCGGAACTGCTTTGGTGCACCGCTCAGACAACAAGCTGTACCAGCTTCAGACTGGTCAGTCGCCTATTGTGCGTGCTGGTCTGTATGATGAGTATGGAATGGACCAGTTCCCCAACGGAACCAATGCTGTTGTTGCCGTTATTTCGTACACTGGTTACGATATGGATGACGCCATGATTCTCAACAAGTCTGCTCTCGAGCGTGGTTTCGGACATGGATCTGTCTACAAGGTCGAGAAGATTGATCTTGCTTCCAAGCGTCGCCGTGGTGAGCCCATCACTCAGCACTTTGGATTCGGTAAGGACAGCTGGCCTGAGTCTTGGATGGAGAAGCTTGACTCTGATGGTCTGCCGATTGTCGGAGTTCTGCTGCAGGAAGGTGATCCCATTGTTGCATACTACGACGAGATCCAGGGCAAGACCAAGGTCAAGCTCTACAAGTCGTCGGAGCAGGCTTACGTCTCTGAAGTCAAGCTGCTTGGAGACGATATTGGTGAGCAGGAGTTTCAGTCTCTTACAGTTAAGCTGCGAGTCAACCGATCTCCCAACATTGGAGACAAGTTTTCATCACGTCACGGACAGAAGGGAGTGTGCTCTCAGAAGTGGCCGCAGGTTGACATGCCGTTCAGCGAGAGCGGTATTCAGCCGGATATTATTATCAACCCTCACGCTTTCCCTTCGCGAATGACCATTGGTATGTTTGTGGAGAGTTTGGCTGGAAAGGCCGGTGCTCTGCATGGATTTGCGCAGGACAGTACTCCGTTTATGTTCTCTGAGGAGAACACTGCTGCAGACTACTTTGGACAGCAGCTGCTGTCTGCTGGATACAACTACCATGGAAACGAGCCCATGTACTCTGGAGTCACTGGAGAGGAGCTTCGTGTTGATATCTACGTTGGTCTTGTTTTCTATCAGCGTCTGCGTCATATGGTCAATGACAAGTTCCAGGTGCGATCAACGGGACCTGTCAACAAGCTGACAATGCAGCCCGTCAAGGGTCGTAAGCGTGCTGGAGGTATCCGTGTCGGAGAAATGGAGCGAGACGCGCTTATCGGACACGGAACGGCATTCCTGTTGCAGGATCGTCTACTCAACTGCTCAGACTACACGCAGACTCACCTGTGTAAGGAGTGTGGATCTATTCTCACGACGCAGGTTTCAGTTCCTCGTGTTGGCGTGTCGGCCATGGTACGCTGCCGTCGCTGTGCTGTCAAGGTCACTGGCCGTCTAACTTCGGACGAGTCTGTGGCTGCTACATGGGAGGATGGACTTGGAAACCGGTTCAAGGGTGGAAGCAATATCTCCACTGTGGCTATTCCGTTTGTGCTCAAGTACCTTGACTCGGAATTGGCGGCAATGGGAATCCGCATGCGGTTCAATGCTGAGCCTTAGAGGACGATTGCATAATTTTTTCATATCACTGTAATTTATTTTTTGATCAAAAAATTATCCCGTAGCCCCCGGATTTAACAAAACGAAGTGCTTCGCCCCGTCCAAGCTAACGGCTTCGTGCTCGTATCAGGTCCAGGGTAAGGGCGTGGCTGATCCTGTGCGTTATCCGGCCCTTGCCCCGATGAGGTTTATATAATGGGGACCACCTCAACGCTCGTATTCGGCCTTTTGATCTCCTACTCACCACATGCATTTGTATGAACGGGCCACCTTGGAAGCGGGAGCGGCAATATCCCGTCCGCTCGTTGGATTCGGCTGTCCACCGAATTCCTCGTGCACGCCAGCATGGTTCTCATGGGGACGATGGATTCTAGTAGGATGCGTCATTCTCATTCTCGGCATGATTTTAATCAGTATGCGCCGGGCTTCTTCCCAGCGAGTGCAGGCGGGCGCAGCACCTATCATGGGCACCGCCTGGATGCTTCCACCCTCGTACAACCGAAGCCAGCGCCAGCAATTCCCCGAGGGTCCACCTGTTCCTACATACAATGAGACTCTCGGCCAAGAGGATCTGGGGTACTATGACCGCGAGGGCAATTTCGTCCAGAAAACAGCGCTTCCTATCGTCAATACCGGTGAATTGACATATGAACCACCAGAAGGACCTCCCCAAGCGCATGTATCGTCTCGTCCTGGAGACGTTGAGTTGGCGGAGCTGCAGCGGGACTCTCCTGCTTCTCCCGTTGGATCTCCTCCTGGTCCCCCGCCTGGTCCTCCTCCTGCTGATTATACCCAGGTTGTTCCTGGCGTTGTCACTCGTCCTGCTGCTGTTGCTACTTCACAGGATATGGGTCTTCCGAGCTACGGCAATTACTCTGGTCCTGGTCCTCGAGCTGGCATGTGAGAGATGGCATACTAATTTCCATTGGCGCACTTGTGCTCTCTTCGCTCGACGACTTCTCAGGCCTAATCTAAAGCATTGTGCTTCATTGATTGAAATTTTTTTTAGTTTTGATGTTGTTCATTTTCTTGATTTTTATTAATAATGACATGACGAGTATTAAATACACAAACTCTACCAACCAAACATCTCGGTGTGCAATGCGATCTCCTCATAGCGGTTGCCATGCTCACTTCTAGCTCCCGTGAGGATCAGACGCTGGAGCTTGGCCACGGCGTTTCCAACATCGCAGTTCATGCCTTTGACACCAGAGCAGATGACCATCGTTCGGCGTCCAAATGTCTTGCTCCACTGCGTCAACAAGGCATCAACATTGGGTCGGCCCTGCTCAACATTGACGTCGGCAATCGAAGGGCTCTCGGCACCGGCACCTGTAATAAATAGCGACACCTCGATGGATCTACGCGGTGCCAGGGAAATAGCCTTGTCAATTTCATCCTTGAACCAATTGTATGCCTCGGCGTTGCGAACAACCCAACACATGCGAACCTTGCGGGTAGCCATGGAGAATCCGCCGCGGTTGAGCTTGGCAGCTAAGTCAGTCAAGAACGGAATAGTAGCTGTAGCACCAGATCCACTGCAGATGAGAGCAACGTCGTCAAACGCGTAGAGGTCGCGCGTAAGACCACCATACGGTCCATCGAGCATGACCTTGAACTCGCTTGAATCCATCGACTTGCCTACGCATGCGCGCTCATAAACCTGCTTGGTGAATCCGCTCTGAGGACGCAGGACAAACCTTAGTTTACCAGTATCGGGCATGCGCTCGTCAGGCAGCGTGCAGATGGAAAATGGGTGGTTTCCCAGAGGCTGAATTGACGGGAATCGCAAAAACATGTGTTGACCTGGGCGCCAGCGCTCAATGTTGGACGAAAACACAGTGATGTTGACAGCAGTGTCAGCAAGAGGGCGCACAATGGCCGTATCGAGAGCAAACCATGTGCCGCGCAGCTGAAGATAGTTGGTCTTGTAGAAGTAACGGTAAACGTAGCCACTGAGAAGAACGCCAATAGCAGCCCACAGTACACCCCAGCTCTGGAGCGAGCCGTCATCGTGCCAGAACAAAATTCCGAGGTACGCGAGACCCACGGGCCAGTGCACCATGAGGAAGGTCTCGTAGTAGCGGTCACGGATGGTCTTGATGGAGAAGAAGCTCAGCACAAACAGAAAGGAAGTAGCAACAACACCGTTGATATAGGTCATTCCGTCTCCGTAAAAGGTAGTCCTCAACCACGAGCTTCCACCCTCCCACCAGGGCTGCACAAGGAAAGCGACAGCGTGGACAAGAGAGAAGAAAAGCGACATCCACGACACTGTGCGGTGGAAGACGTTCAGCTTCTCGTACGAGATACCAGTGAGGCAGGTGATGATGTTGATTTTGCCGGAAAAGGCATAGATATAGGGCGTCAGCGAGTTGGCAATGAGGCCAGCCCGCAGAGCCAAAGGAGGTGAACCAAACCCGCTGCAGGCCTTGTAGTACGGACGCTGAGCAAACGTCCACGCCAGAAGGTACACCCAAGTTGCACCCACGATAAGCGAGACGCCGACAGAGCCGGGGAATCCTGTCAGATCAGAGACCCTAGCAGGCAATCGGCGGTACCCAATGTATCTGGTGAGGGCAGCGATGCGCGAAGCGACGCCAACGCGCGAGTCCCGGGAAATGTCGACGGGGCGCTTTGAGGAGTCGATGGAGGGTGTTTCGGCCGCCGAAGTGAGGTCCTCCTGGCTGGAGTCTTGGTCCTTGATGGATGAGGACCCGACGTCCTCGAGCTCAAACTCGGGCTTTGCAACAGCAGCAGAAGAGCGGTATTGAGAGTCGCTGACAAAATTAACAACACGCAGAACCATCACCACAAAGATAAGCACCGTAGCAAAGTACACGGGATACTTGTTGTACCGAGAAAAGCCGGCCCAAGGCCAGTTCTTGGACGAAATGCTGTGACCCTCGGCAAACTCAGGCGAGCCTGTGGCCAGGCAGTCGTACACGACGCCCTCGAGGTGTCCGTATCTACCCATAGCGAATGAATGGAAGATGTGTTACCGAGTAGATGACGGCCTCTTGGTGACGAGAAGGTCGCTTATATACAAGCGACATAATTTGCTCTTGAGGAAGCCGGGGAAGGAAAAAGTAAGCGAGAACGAGCAAATTGTCGGTAGCCGCGCGCCCACCTTAGTATAATACGAAGTTCAGCAGTTTTGAAGGCCCGGCAATTGGCGCAATTATTAAGCTTTTTCGTCCAATTCGGCTATTGCTAAGCCAATGGAATCTCTTATAATCCATGATAATCCATGCCTCAATTATTTACAGATCCGCCGCCAAGATCCGTCGAATCCACCATCCAACCACCAGCTTCGCAGAGATGAGCAAATAATGCGGCGCAGCATATGCACAAAACATGCAGCTACCCATGCACCTTGGTGAAGCATCGTATCAGCAGTAGAGCATACCACCTCAAAAAGTGGAGCGCGACGAGCAATAAAATCCTGGCAGCGAGCAAATAGATTTAGTGAGCATTTTGAGTTGACGAGTCAATTGAGTTAAGATCTCAGATAAGGGAATTGTGTGGGTAGTCGATACGAGTAGCTTAGATGCGACAGGGGTAATAGACTCATATTATAGACTCAACCGAAGTGATAGGCTTGACTACTATTCAGCCAATTGAGCAATAATTGAAAGAAATTATTGAGTGACAAGATGGTGAACAAACTATTGGATAGACCTGGTAATTCAGGAGCAGAACGAGTCGCCAATAAGGTACAATTATGAAAGATTTCAGTTGAAATAGGAGAACTCCATGACCAACTACCAAGCTACTACTCAACAGATTCAACAGTAAATCACGTGTATTAAAATAACTTAACAGGTCTAGGCATTCGTCTAGACATCTCGTCTAAACAATCTAGGCAGTCACACCCTTGCGCTTCTCGACCATGTACTCGAAGAATGCAAACTGCGACGGCGAAGCACCGTGCTCGTAGATGAAACGTCCAGCAAGGTACGAGCCAAAGATGGCCTGCAGGTACGTGTCAGGAACACGGTCAAGAACCTCATCGAGGCCAATCTTGCCAATGAGCTGCTGGGGAAGAGCCTCGCGCAGCACAAGGTTGCGGAACTCGACATCGGCCCACAGGTTCGACTTGGACAGCTCGTCCGACAAATCGTTGATGGCGACTGACAGCTCATCAGACAAAACAGATCGCGACTTGCCAGTCAGCTCATGCTCACGCCAAATGGCCTCAAACTCGAGGCGCGCATTGGTCTGGATAATGCTCTGGACCTCCTTGACGTAGTCCTTGTAGAACTGAGGAACAACATTGTTGTGAACACACATGTTCTCGTAGAACTCAGTGTCATTGAGAGCCAGCGACGCCAGCACCTCGAGGGACGATGAAGTAACTCCTCCCTTATTGGCAGAAGCATCCTTGAAGATGATGGCACCAGCATTCTCCAACTTGAGCTTGGCATTCTGAGTCATGAACAGGTTGGCTCCCTCGACAATGTAAGGGATCTTGGTCTTGCCAGCATCGTCAATGAGCTTGCTGACGTTGTTGATGTCAATGGCCTCAGGACGACCTCCACATGGCACGAACACCTGAATGTTGGCCTCATCAGCAGCAAGCAGGTGGTACACATTGCGGAATGTCGTTCCATTCTGCACCACAGTGCCGTTGGGGAGCTTGACATCCTTGTCATCAACCAGAACACGGTAGCCCTTGGCACTGAGCTTCGAAGCATCGTACTCGCTGATCATGAGACGGTTCTTGGCAAGACGCAGCAGCTCGTCGCGGTCGAGTCCCTCAGGGTCACAAATGACACCGGAACCATCGACAATCGACACGTAAGACTCGTTCGACAGCAAAATCTCGTTGGATCCGAGATCTCCGTCGGGTCCACCAGTCTGCAGCTTCTTAATCTTGCTCGGGTCAATGTCGAGCTTGCGGTAGATACCCTTGACGTACTCACGGACGGACAACGAAGTCATACCGTACTCATCGTGAGGGATACCACCAAGGGCAGGGCTCTTACCAGTGAAGAACGACTTCCACCAGGGAGCACCACGGTGACGGGCATGCTCAGTAGCCCAATCAACGAGACCAGCAGTGTTCTCGTCAGGACCCATAAACAGGATCTCATTCTTGCCGTACAAGTCAACAATCTTATCCTTAATTCCGGGCGTCAGACCAGGAAGAAGAAGGTCGAGAACCGAGTCAATGTACTTGTGGAAAGCCTGAGTAGCCTTGTCCTGGTGCTCCATGTTCAGCAGAATGACACCCTTGGCACCACCCTCGGGGATATCCTTGTTCTTGCGCTGCTGCGTGTTGGCAAGGTTGTAGTTCTCGTCAAACAGCGAACGAGCATTGATGGAGTAAGCCTCCTTGTTGCGGGACTTGACAATACGGATACCTCCACGAGCAATGTCGCGGAAACGCAGGTGGAATCCACGGAACTCCTGGCCGACAACAAGGAACATGCCGTACAGAGGCTGCGGGTATTCACTGTCGGGCAGGAAGTCGGGCTTGAGACGGAACGACAGAGCCACCTTAGTGGGCTGGTAGAAGTTCGTCTTGAGGACATGCGAGTTGAACATCAAGAAACCCTCAAGAACAAGCACCTCGTGCTCGTTGTTGGCGTTGCGGCGGATGAAAGCCTTGAGCTCCTCGTTCGTCATGACCGTGTCGGTCTGCAGACGCTGGTACGACAGGGTAGGCAGGAAACCATCGCCCTCACCGTGCGACTGGACGTAGTGCACGTTGGCAAACTGCAGGTAAAGCTGACGAATGACATCAATGGACGAGTTGATGATGTCCTGAATGTACTCGCGGGTGAAGGTCTCCTGACGGAGTCGGCGCTTGAGGCGCTCAAGAACCTCAAGGTGCGAGGAGTTTGAGTTGACATCGAGAATCGACATGAGAGTCGTGTACTCGGGACCAAGACGGTTCAAAAAATGCGATACAAAGATGAAACCGCAGTGGGCGTAGGCCGATTCCTGCAGCGACAGGTCACCCTTGGCAAAGTGGTTCTGGAAGGTGTTCTGGGGCAGACAGTAGAGAAGCGAAGCCTCCTTTACAATCTGGTGGATAGAGCTCTCAATAGGAGGGTGCTGCTTGAGAGCCTTGAGCTCCTGCAGAGTGCGGGCAGTCTGGGGAGCAGACGTAGGCGTCAGGTAGATAGACACAATGGTGACACCGTTAGAGAACTGCTCAACGTACTTACGGGTCGATGTGAGTCCGTAGTAGTGGTACAGATCACTGAGAGCCGAGAAGTAGCCGGGAGTAGAGCCCTGGCGGTAACCAATGATGAGGCGGCGCTCTCGCGAGCCATCGACCTCGTAGAGCTCAATGACGGGACCAGTGCGGCGCACGACCTGCAGGATGATGGACTGGTAGTAGGCCTTGGTGCGGTCAGTGGCCTTCTCGTAGAATGATCTATCCGAGATCTTGAGGAGGTCAGTCTCGTCCTCGCCCGGGTTGGAGTTAAAGAAGTTGCACTTGTAGACAAAGTAGCAGCGCAGGTTCTGGGGAGTAGCGGTGTTGTCAATTGAGCCCTTGGAGCGGAAAGTCTCAAGACGGTAGGCATTTTCGGGCGTCGAGGGAGTGATGTAGCGCTCGTCAATGCGGGTCTCGTACATGGGGCCGTCAAGGTCGGTGACTCCGGGAGTCGAGGTGTCAATGTACACAGCATGATCCTCGGATTCGCGGTCCAGACGGATGACGAGCTTACGGTCATCACGGGCATAAGCAGCCACCTTTGCCGCGTACAGCGAGTGGATGTACGACACAATGTTGTCAATGGTCTCGGAAGCGAAATACGAGTCGTCGATTCCCAGGCTGTTGTAGAACCATTTGGTCTCATTCTCAATGAGAGATTCGGGAACAAAGCCGCGACGGTCGATCTCGTCCATGACCGACTCGAGCTGCGTCTCTTTGCCCTCAAAAGTGGCCGAATTGTAGCCGGAGCCCTCATCCGAGTGGATGATTCGGGCCTTGTGGAGGCCTGGCACAGCCAGTTTGTGGTGGCCAGCGCCTTCAGCAATTAGCGGAGACACCATTGTGGTGTGGAAACAATCAAAGTTGTTGTGGGGGTTTGTGGGGGGAAATAAAGAAGAAGTGTAGCTTTTACAGAGCAAAATGCACAGGCTTGGGGACTCAGCGCCTTTTTATAGACGTGGACCTGTACTATGTCGGCACTTGACCAGATGCGTCGATAAGCGATGACAAGTTACCCTGAGCAGGTGTTTGAACAATGCCTAACTGGGAAATGTGTGGGGCACCAAAGAAGGGGATGGTTTTATATTCTGGTAAGAAAGGAGAAACTGTGGGTTTATATACACAAACAGGAAGGGGGCGGGAATTGCTAAGTTTAACCGCCTTGCTGGCCCGTTACCCCGGACTCACGAACCCCCGGCGCTTCTATGCCCCACCCCGCAACCTTGACACCAATCCCCGCAACATCCGGAAATGTAACTATATGTAACGGCCTGTACGCGGCGTAGGGCTGGGTGATTGTCAGGTGCGACGTCAACGGCTCGAGGATGAGTTGCCTAAACGAGCTACCCTTGCCTCGGAGAGTGATTGGTGAAGAGACAATGGGGGCAGTGAAAGCGATGACAAGACTGTCATATTAAGTGGCAACTGTCCACGCGACTAGCAGATTCGTTCCATGTCATTTTTCATAGTGATACTTGACCCATTGCCCTGTTTTCTTGGCCCTTGAGCGCCTGTCTCTCCATCTTTAACCGCCCAGCCGCGCCGATCCATCGCTCACGCATGCCCCCGGCCTACTTGGCAATAGGCGGCTTAAATGGCGGGGAAGCGCCAAAAAAAGATGTAAACCCGACGCGAAAGACGCAAGTGAATGCATCTGGCACGGAATTAACGCGCACAACGCAAAATCACTGCCGCGCCCCCTCCCCCCAACAAACGGATCCCGTGGATGTGGTGTACTTGACACTTGACCCCGTGATGCCGCCCTGCCATCGGCACCCGCTCTCCGAACGGGCATTATGTACTCCTGCTACGGCTAAGCCATTAGAAATGGACTTGTCCGGCTTAGTCGGCCCGTATACACTGGAACTGCCAGGTGACCGTACTACCCCGCGTTGAGTGCCGCGCGGTCCGATGTTAGCCCTGTGTAACCGGCCAACCCCACATTTCCGGCTTCGATGCCTTCTTTTGGTTCAATATCCCCCACACTTTGCATAGAGCCGTGTGGGGCCGAATGGAGGGGGATGAACACACTTTTCAGCCCTATTGAAAAATTTTCAACTTGATAGTGCAAACATGCTGTATATTTGCACAGCTCAACCTACTGCGCAGCAGCTTGGCGAGATAATGGGCGTCTGCTCTCTAGCAGCATTGTGTGTACCTAGAGCCTCATCACTATACTTGAAGTACATGTTACCCTACCTGAATCTGCTTATCTAATCTGTCTCCACTGCTTGTGTAAGCAGAAAAATTCTCAGCCGCGCCATTGAAAAATTCCAGCTCCTTGCACGCTTCGTCTCTACCTTCATACCGTCATCCAAAATGTCCGACGTCCAGTCGTACACTCCAGATGAGCCTCTCGAGG
The DNA here is from genome assembly GCA_030575195.1 of Sugiyamaella boreocaroliniensis. NCBI lineage: Eukaryota > Fungi > Ascomycota > Dipodascomycetes > Dipodascales > Trichomonascaceae > Sugiyamaella > Sugiyamaella boreocaroliniensis. The sequence continues at coordinate 148,082 of JAJMIE010000010.1, read as the reverse complement.
CTCGTCTCGACAAGATTCGGGCCCACAAAACGTCCAAGCTCAGCCACCAGAGCCACTTGGCCGTGATTCTGTCAGCCGTCGAGGAAAACCTCGCTGAACAGAGAACTGAGGCCACTGCGGCCGCTTACTTTGTTTCGTTCCTGGCTCTCATGAACCAGGCATTTTCCGACGATGGTATCATAAACAAAGAGCTGGCAAACTCCTCGGTGTACCTCCTCGATGTCGTGGCTCCTTACACTTCGCAAGGTCTGCTCAAGTCCAAGTTTGCGCCGATTCTCGAGAAGCTGGCCCAATCTCTCACAAACCCCGACTCGGACGCTGCTCTGCTACGTTCGGCTATTGGTGTTCTTGTCACCATTCTCTTGGCTCAGGATTCCGCTACCTGGAGCCAATCTGCCTCTCAGATGAGCCCTAAGCGAGCAGTTCTGGGACTTGTGGCCCTCGCCATTGATCCCCGTCCCAAGGTCCGTAAGAGAGCCCAAGATGCCATCACTAAAGTGTTCCAGAATCCTCCTCCGAGCCCCTCTGTTGAGCACCCCGCCAGTGTCATTGCTGCTGATGCTGCTCTACAGTCGCTAGTCTCTCAGCTCAACGAAATCAAGCGCCAGTCGAGCAAAAAAACCAACACCGACGGCAAGTCGCCGCGAATCATTCACTCTCTCCAGCTCATTCGTGCCATTTCAAGTGCTAACCAATGGCCCGCTGACCGTGTTGAGAGCCTGTGTGAGACACTGCTGACTATTTCTCGCACCTCGGATCAGTACCTTGTCGTGGCTGCCTTTGGTGTTTTCGAGGCCATTTTTGATAGCTTCACCGACGAGGTCGATGAGTCGCGCTTCGTCAAAATCCTGGAAATCATCATTGATCTGCGCCCTGCTACCAACGACCAGCACTTGGCGCCTGTCTGGCTCGCTGAAGTCGCTCATGCTGGTGCTGCATACACCAAAATCAAGCCCTGGAAAGCCTTTTCGCGTCTCCCACAGCTGTTCGAGCTTGTTGTTGAGTTCTTCAAGGGCGAGTCCAAGAACATCGCCATCTCTGCATCCCAGTGCCTCATCGCGCTCACCTCACAATGCATCACTCCCGAGATCCTACTGACCAAGAACGCTAAAAAGGCTGACAAAACCCTGGCGCGCCTTTCTGAGCTTGTGTTTTCTCTTCTCCATGTCCAGTTCCACGAGTACTGGCCAGAAGCTGCTGATCTCCTTATCTCTATGTTTGATAACCTGCGCTGGAGAGCAAGCCCTCATCTAATCAATGCCCTCAAGGTCGTTGGTTCCCTCCGTGGAGAGGAGTCGTTCTCTGAAGGACGCGAGCATTCTGACAATGTCATTGGAGCTGCTATCCGCGCTATTGGCCCCGAGGAGGTCCTTCATCATCTTCCTCTTAACCTCGAGCCTGGTCTCTCGACAGGCAGAGCCTGGCTGCTGCCTCTGCTTCGTGAGAACATCCAAAACGCATCTCTCTCTCAGTTTATTGACGAGTTCCTGCCTCTGAGTGAGCAGTTCTCCGAGAAGATCGACGAGCTGAAGAGTCTTCCTCAGGGTAGCTCCGAGCGAGGAATGCACACCAAGATCTACGAGACTCTGAATGAACAGATCTGGGCTCTGCTGCCTCGTTATGCTGACCTTCCCCGTGACCTGCGCTCCTCCTTTGACCAGAAGTTCGCTGAACTACTGAGTAACACTCTCTACGAGAACGTCGAGCTCCGCGCTGTCGTCTGCTCTGCTCTGCGTCTCATTGTTGAGAGTAACGTTGCCTACTCGGAGGGTGCTGTTGCGGATGATATTTTACAGATTGAGCGTTTCCCCATTGAAGAAGCTGTTGCCAACATCAAGTACCTTTCAGAGAACTTTGTTTCTAAGCTTCTATCGGTCTTGTTCAACGTGTTTAGCCAGACTGCTCCCGAGCACCGTGGCTACATCCTTGAGTGCATCAATGCTTACTTGAGCATCACCAGCACCGAGGACGTCGAAGCTACATTCAACAAGATCTCTTCTTTACTGCACAATGCTCTCGAAGCAGAGTCGAAAGACGAGACCCCTGCTCCCACTGGTAAGGGTGCCCTTCCTCCTATGAGCTCGACGATGCTTGACCTTGTAGTCGCCGTGACCCCGTATCTCCCCAAGTCGTCTCACAACTCGCTTCTGGCTATCTTTGTCTCGGTTTCCAAGATGTCAGAGAAGCCCCAGCTGCAGAAAAAGGTGTTCCGTGCTTTCACCCGTCTGGCTGAGACCGAGGATGGTGCTGCCACTATTCGTGAGAACATGGAGAACATTGAGAATGCATTCATTGCTCTTGGCGACAAGGTGACGTCTCCTGCCCGTGGAGCAAAGCTTGCTGCTCTTTCTCAAATTGTTGAGCAGCTTCCTTCAGACGATCTCCACTTCATTCCTTCTGTTCTTTCTGAGACTGTTCTGTCTACGAAAGATGTCAACGAGAAGACTCGCGAGGCTGCCTTTGATTTGCTTGTGCAGATGGGCAAGAAGATGCAGGCCGGAGGTACCGTCCAGCACTCCAAGGTGCCAGAGATGGACGACAGTGCTCCCGACGTCGAGGCAACCCTTGACGAATTCTTCACCATGGTTTCGGCCGGTCTTGCAGGTTCTACCCCGCATATGATCAGCGCTACCATCACTGGACTCAGCCGAGTTTTGTTTGAGTTCCGTGATGACATCAGTGTCGATATGCTGCAGGAGCTGTCGTCGACCGTTGAGCTCTTCCTCACTTCCAACAGTCGCGAGATTGTCAAATCGACGCTCGGTTTCGTGAAGATCACAGTCATTTCTCTACCTGTTGAGATTGTGGAGCCGCGTCTCAAGTCGCTTATCGCTAATCTCATGGTGTGGTCGCACGAGCACAGCGCGCATTTCCGCGCCAAGGTCAAGCATATTGTGGAGCGTCTTGTGCGCCGCTTTGGCTACGATAAGGTTGCTGCTAACTTCCCCGAGGAGGATATGAAGCTTCTGACCAACATTCGTAAGACGAAGGAGCGTGCCAAGCGTCAGGCTAAAGAGGCCAAAGAAAACGAGACCGGTGCTGCCACTGAGACCAAGCAGTCCAAGTTCTCGAACGAGTTTGACGAGGCCATTTACGGTAGCAGCTCTGAAGACGAGGGTGATTCAGATGCTGAGGTTTCTCGACCCAGAAACAACAGGAAGGGCGATCGCCAGAGCGACCGGTACATTCTCGAGAACGAGGACGAGCCCATGGATCTTCTCGATCGAAGTGCAATGGCTCGCATCAGTTCCACGAAGCCCAAGGCCAATGGTGGAAAGCTGAAGATCAAGGAGAAGAACAAGTTTTCCAAGGATGCTGAGGGACGTATTGTTGTCAAGGACGCTGATGAGATTGATGACGATAATCTTGATTTGAAGAGCGGCATTGACGCCTACGTTGATGCCATCAAGAACGGACCTGTTCGTGGCCAGCGTAACAAGCTCAAGTACAAGCGCTCGCGCAAGCACAATGAGGACAGTGACGATGATGATGGCGATGATGAGCCTGTCAAGACTGGAGCTAAGCGCGGCAATGGCCATAAGCAGGGCGGTCGTCCTATGAAGAACCCCAAGCGATTCAAGGCGCAGCGCAAGTTGTGAGCTGTTTGCCACAGCTCTCAGTCGAAGCTTCCTTTTTTATCTACAAGTGCATTAATTTAATAGACAGCAAAGTAAAACATTTTACCATCTTCATATTTCAAAAGTGCAAGAGTAGAGCACAGCTTCTCGACCCCTTGAACGTCTCTCCGCACAAATATCGGGCTAGGGTCCGATAAGACAGCCGCGCAGGTGATAACATCGTAGGTCATATACACACCTTCCCTCATAATCGTCACCCATCTTATTGCTCTAGATTATACACACCGACCGGACAAAACACGGCAATTCTGTTGGGATCCTAGATACTCCATTGTGGAGAGCACTTGTCAAACATGGCGCCTTCGTGGATGCCACAAAATGTGCAGAAGCGCGTGTTCCGCTATGTTCTCAACCGGCTCCAAGTGTTTTCCAACGTTGATCTAGACAACCTCGATGTGCGTGTCGGTACTACGACAGAACTATCGCTTAAAGATGTTTCTCTAGATACCTCGACACTCAATCTACCTGGAGTCAATGTCCCTAGTGCTACAGTCAAGAATATGAACCTCAGTGTAGGCGTAGGAGGCGTCAAGGTGGACGCTTCTGATATCCACGTCTCCATCGTCCTACACTCGGGTGACATCTGCGAAGACGACTTTTCCGATCTGCTGTCACGGACAACCGCTGATCTTGCACAGAGTCTTTTACAACCAGAGCCGAAACAGGTGGACCCTCGCCGCAACTCGAACATACCCGGTGGCATTCCAGGTGCTCTAGTCGATCCCACCGACTCGGATGACGACACCGAAGACGAAGAGTCGACTGGCTATGGATTTGGTGAGTTTCCTGATATCAGTGGCAAGCTGGCCGATGTGGCGCTGTCGCAAGTGCAGGTGTCTTTACGCAACATCACAGCTTCCTTGGAGATCGATCAGAGCACAAAGGTCAACGCCAGCATATCCAAAATCCACTTCGGAACAGGTGAATCTGGCAAGAGGTCTCTTGAAATGACTGACTTTGAGCTGACGACACCCGCTCCGTCGAAGCCATACACAAACACGACGGATGATAATCCAGATGATGCATACGATTCTGATGACTATGATGACACAAGGGGCAGCCAGCTCATGCAGAGCATGATATTTTCGCATGAAGAGGCTAGTGCCATGTATATGAGTGCCATGGAGACGATTGTCGAGTCACAAGAACTGGAGCCTGAACCTCTTCGTGTCATGTGGTGCGACTCGTTCAAGCTCAACTTTCGAGGCGTCGTCGCCTCGGATATCAACCTTCAATTCGGTAAAATCGCCGTCGCGATCCTCCAGCTTCCTCCTGTTCTAGGTGCACTCTTGCGACTACTACGTCGAGCCCACGAAGGTTCAAGCGGAAGGTCTCATGATAAGCAGGATCTAGAGGCTTCGACTTCGACAGTTACTGGATCAAGTCCCGCTAATGGAGGCCCTGCAGGTGACTCTGGTGGATCTTCAACACAATCTGCTGGTCGTATCGAATCAGTTACGGCCAACAGAATCTGTATCACGCTGTCGGACGCACTCCTACCATATGGGGCTGTAGATGACGAACGCTTATCGTTCTCTGCGGAGTCCCTTTCGCTCTTACGCACCTCTACTACCGATAACTTGCTAACTATCGGGTCGGTATATGTCTCAAGAGCTTCTAAGAAACTGCTAGTTTTCAAGCGACCAATGGCTGGATCTGACGACGACGACGTCACCGTGCATTTAACTGAGACTGACAACGCCTCTGCGACCACCATTCTCGTTCCGTATCCCTTGGTTCTTGATTTGGCTATAACTGATGTTCAACATCTGCTCGAATTGGTATCGGTAGCTAGTCCCATTACTGATGAGTTATCCAAGATGCCGAAAACTGCATCGACAGAAAAGAACAGCACTCTAGCTGCAAAGTTCAACGCTGTCGAAGCTAACTTCAGTGCTGGCACGTGTCGTATTGATTTCAAAACAATGCCAATATCTCTGGAAAACGACGTTATGGTTACCAAAAAATTGCATATTGCATTGCATTCCGATGATTCACGTCAACCTGACACTGTTGATATTGACAACGTGAAGCTTCTGATGGCTTCTCCTACTTCGGGACCCCGAGCAAGTGAAATACGGCTCCACATTGATACGGTGACCGTACGAGTCTGCCAAGCCAAGCTCACGCGCGTGTTGAAGGAGATACAGCCTCTCCTTGACTCGATCCCTTCGTCCGAGAGTGACACGTCGACTGCATCTGTGGGCAATACCAAAGGACGTCCATTTGTTCGCATCCAAGAGCCTGATACAACACGATTCACTGCAGTTGTGGAAAAGGTAGAAGGTCAATTCGAACCGGCCCTGGCACAATTGGGTACATGTGACTTGGACATCGGCCGTTTACAGTTCAGCTCTTTGTCCTCTGGTACTCTCCAGGTTTCCGCAATGATTGTCTTTGCTGCCATGGACCTATCACGGGTACATCCTGAGGCCAAGGGCCCCACCCCGCTTATCTATGGAGCCAATCCGCAATTAAAGGTAAGTCTCTCACCTTCTTATCATACACTACTAACAACAGGAGATGCCAATGATATCTGTCGAGCTCAGGGATGGTATGCCTGAACTCAAGCTGTATAACACCTGCGTTGATTATCATGTGCATCTATTACAGCTCTTCGAGGAAAGCTCTCAGCCCTCAACGGCTGATGACGACTTGCATACTATCAGTGAGTCTATTGAAACTTTGAAAGAATCCCGAGACTTGGCTATTCCCATATTTCTGGTTGACTGCGTTATTGGGCTCAACCCTATTGGTCTGCCGGCAAGAGCACTTCTATGCATCAAAGATAGCATCACGGGTATACACGCTTTCGATTCAGGGGAAATCCGACTGGATTTGTCCATGCGCCGGTCGCAGTTGCTTCTTATAGATGACGTTAGCAATCTGGATGCTGACTTGCGTGATATTCGCCGTGAATCCATTGCTCCCGCACTGGGTCAGGCATCATATTTTCTATCGCGAGGATTCATTTCAGTGGCTACAATGTCGTTGCTTAAGGTTGCCGTCAAAGTGCCTCCGAAATCTTCCAAGCATCGACCCCTCTTGGATGTGACATTGGACGGTCTGACGCTAACAACATGTGCTGACTCAACTCAGATCTTACTGCAGGTCATTAACGGGTTGAAGCCACCAGTTGAAGCCAGTCCTGCAGTTCGCTTTCATACCGAGACTGAACCTGTGGACGTATTCTCTGATATCGAAAATGACCTTTTTACGGGGCCACACCAGTTCTCACCCACCGATCTTATGTCCACTGCGGATCTAGTCACAGACGACCTTCCCTCGAACTTAGACTTTGTGGAAAGTTATTATGCCGATGGCGGAAACTCATCGTCGCGACTTAAGTGGACTGGTTCTTCCGGCTCTGGTTCTCTAAACAGTAATGCGTCGTCGCGTGCCGATTTCTTACTCGGCCAGGATTTAAGCACTTTGGCGGGTAAAAAGCCCTTGCATAGCTCTATTAGTGACCAGGAGTCTTCAGGCGACGAAGTTGCGTCGTCAAGCTCTGGGCTTGGCGTGTTTGAGCACCGGGTTCAAACTTATGATTCTGAGATTAAGATTTCGGAAGATCACTTTGTCAGCAGTACATCGGAGTCTACTTCTTCGAGCGCTGCAAATACAGATTCAAAGCCGTGGGATAACGAGGATCCAAAGCCTGATGAATTTGGTTCTTTGCCTCTCAAAGTCAAAATAAGGATTCTTTCCGTCGTATGGAATCTCCATGACGGCTATGATTGGACTCACACACGAAGCACAATCAATAAGGTTGTTCGAAGGGTCGAGGTTGAAGCCGATAACATTCGCCGAGATCTTGACTTTCCTACTCGCACATCATCTCCCGGGTCTCAAGGCGATGAAAAAGTTGTTGTCGCTAATGGAGACGAGGAAGTCGAGGCTGTTGTTGGAGATATTCTATTCAACTCTATATACATCGGGCTTCCAGCTGGACGCCCCGCTGAAGATCTTCGTCGTGCGATTTCGCAGGATGTGAATGGCGAGGCAAGTGAAACGGCTAGTATCGCAAGCTCTGCTCAATCTTCGAGCACAGCTCGACGGATAAGCTTGTCAGATCGTCCGCGTCACCTCGGACTGAGAAGGTCAAAGCAGCATAAGGTTAAGATTGAGCTACGTGATGTGCGAGTTGACATGACAGTGTATGCTGGAGTCAATGATCCCGTACCTCCGCGTGAGTTGAAGGGTGAAGATTGCGGCATGCTACTCAATAAGATGGACATCAAAGTTGGCAGTCTCGAGATTTTCGACAATGTGCCAACGTCGACGTGGAACAAGTTCTTGGGCTACATGCGAATTGCTGGGGAACGGGAATCTGACGCCAGTGTTATTCATATCATCCTTGACACTGTCAAACCTGTTCCTGAACTGCCAGTGTCGGAAGTGCGCCTAAACGTTTCGGTATTGCCTCTTCGATTGTACGTTGATCAGGATACTCTTGACTTTGTGACTCGATTCTTTGAGTTCAAGGACGAGCGGTTCCTCATGAATGAGGTCAACGAGGAGGTTTTCATCCAACGAGTCGAGGTTAATGAGGTTAAGATCAAGCTCGACTATAAGCCCAAGAAGGTCGATTACGTCGGTCTCAAATCTGGGCGCAGCATTGAAATGATGAACTTCTTTACGCTTGACGAGGCTGACATTATTCTCCGGCACGTTGTGCTGTATGGAGTTAATGGGTTTGCAACCATGAACAATCTTCTCAACGGTGTGTGGATGCCCGACATTCGCACGACACAGTTGGGTGGGTTTGTTGCAGGGATTGCGCCTGTGCGATCACTTGTCAATCTGGGCAGTGGAGTTCGAGACCTCCTAGTTATTCCTTTGCAGGAGTATCAGAAAGATGGGCGCATGCTGCGAGGTTTGCAGAAGGGAATGTGGACGTTTGCCAAAAGCACAACCAACGAGCTAGCTAAGTTGGGAGCCAAACTTGCATCTGGAACACAGGCTGTACTTGAGTCTGCAGAGCAGGCGATGGGAGGCACTGGAGCCTCGACACGAGATGGTTCTGCTGGTAATCGTCGTCCATACGTATCGCCGTATTCGGACGATATCGATAGTGAAGACGAGGATATAGGCTATGTTGGTAGCACGAGTGGAGATCGTGACGGCCAGCAGCAGCAGCAGCAACAGCGAGTTGTCAGTTTGTATGCGAACCAACCACCAACGATGAAGCAGGGTCTTCAATCTGCATATGAGAGCATGGGCCGCAATTTGACACTGGCTCGCAACGCCGTGGTGGATATCGGTGCCGAGACTGCGGAACGAGGTGATGTTCAGGTGAGTATAATACCACAGATGAGCTAAGGCGATGGCAGCGAATCCGTATAGAGTTTTGCAATCTATATTCGCTGTCTTCGCCGAAACAACGACGGTCGAGTTTTTTTACTAACTAAAGGGAGCCATGGTGGCTGTAGCTAGAGCGGCTCCTATAGCCCTCATACGACCTATGATAGGGGCTACCGAGGCCGTGTCGAAGACGTTACTAGGAGTGACGAACCAGATTGAGCCGAGTCAGCTCAAGGATGTGCATGACGTGAGTATTCGAATGATTTTGGAGAGTTGAATGGTGCTAACTCAGAAATATAAGCCGGCAGGTGGCTCTGGTAGATAATGAATATTAATTAGCATGTGTATGTGGTATGACGTGGGGTTTAAGGCTAAGGGGACGTGAAGGACGAAATGGGAGATAGGAATACGAGGCCCAATAAATTGGAGTCCAGCTGATCGACGCGTGCCAATCGCGTCTATCACGTCAATACGACGAAACAAATCTAACCAGCAGCTGTTCAACACCAAATGGACCGCTGTTACGCTTTCCCCGCTTGGACCACAGACGCGCTCGGTAAAGTCCCTGCATTACCGCGGCTAACCCGCGTATAGCACGCCCTAGCCCTGACGGTTGTCAGGGTTAGTATTTGTGATCAATAAGAAAATGGCCAAGACCACACCCCAAACAATTAACGGTTGGTGGTAGACGTTTAGGAAGCACTGACAGGCCTCTGCTCGTGATTGGTCCCGTGCCCTTTGTTAGTCGTTTGCCTATTGCCCTCCCAACTGCCGTGTCAAGTTCTTATTGGTTACTGCACTGTTGCGCCATTGCAGTGGTTGACTGTGCTTATTTGCCTGTGTGGAACCGTTGAACTCGGCTTCGTGGTTCGTTCGACTGAGTCTTGGGGTACCGACAACGCAAGAAAATCTCGCCATTAGTTCTGGTACACGTGTTCTTTATCGCTCTTGTTCGTTTGCACCTGTTTCTCTTACTTGTGTCGACGGCATCTCGGTTCATCTGTCAGACCTGCGATTGTGCTCGGACCTCCTTGACATGTCTAGCACTTGATCGACCCCCGATTTTTTTGTCTCCCCCTTCTATCTGTCTTCGTTACTTACCCCCGTGTCCCCCCTCCTCTCTTCCTGATATAACCTACTACCGTCGCTGAACCATATCGCCCCTATAACCCCACCCTCGTTTCACCCCCTGTCTCACGCCATGTCCGATACCGCGACGAAGAAGAACCCTAGAGGCCTACAACTGGCGATGGACGCGTCTTCGACCCCGGACCACCCCCGCCGGCCTGGTACCCACAAGCAGAGTGCCAGCGCGTCGGCTGACTACTTCACCTACGATGGCGCGGCCCAGTCACCCTCACGTCTCGTCGCCATGTCTCCAGGCAGCCGCGGCCGAAACTTCTCGCGTCCAACGACCTTCTACCAAACTCACAACCCTAGCGACAGTCTATCGTCACTTTCCAACGACCCTCACATCCTCACACAGCCGCTGAGCCCGCCAGGGAGCCCGCGTGACCGCAGTCCATTTAGCTTTTCGTCGCGCGATATGCCCCCCCCGCCTCCACAACCGGCCGCTTTCCGGTCGGATTCCAATTTGACGTCGCGAGCTTTTTCGATACGGAAAGTTCAAGGTCCTGGTTCTACTGAAAGTCCCATGCCTGACACGATCCCATCATTTCCTGGTGCCCCTGGCAGTAGCTCCAACTGGAGCTCGTTGGTGCCTCGCTCGACCTCGGCTTCTGAGTTGCCAAATCGACTAAGTCAGGTGTCCATCCCCGGCCGCCCACCATCACCACTCAAGCGATCGCCAGATCAAGACGCTGAACCGCGGCAACGAACCAAGATATGTTGCAAGTGCGATCTCGCCATCTCGGGCCAGTTTGTTCGTGCTCTTGAATCCGCATATCACATTCACTGCTTCACATGCACCGACTGTGGAGACCAGTGCTCATCAAAGTTCTTCCCCATTGATAATCCCGATACAGCCAATGCTGCTGAGCGGCCCCATATCCCCCTTTGCGAGCGCTGCTACTTCAGGAGGCTGGGCCTAACGTGCTATGTTTGCCACGAAGCGCTGCGAGGATCGTACATCACTGCGTTGGGTCGGAAATACCATGTAGAGCATTTCACATGCTCCATGTGTGACGTTGTATTCGGCCCGGAGGACAATTATTACGAAAACTCGAACAACATCTACTGTCATTTCCACTACTCGACTCTTTATGCCTCTCAGTGCGAAGGCTGCAAAACGGCAATCTTGAAACAGTTTGTTGAGATCTACCGAGGTGGTCGTGAGCAGCAATGGCATCCTGAATGCTACATGATCTTCAAATTCTGGAATGTCAAGCTCTGTCCAGATGGCTCAGAGGTGACTTTGAACCCGTTAAGGCCGTTGTCAATATCTGCTAGGCCTCCTTACGAGAACCTAAGTCACGCAGAGGTTGCACGACACGAAAAAGAAGTTGAATCAAGTGTTTACCGGATATGGACGGTCCTTTGTGGATATGAAGAAGCCACCGCCGCTTTCATCTCTGATATGCTACAAGCTGCATCCAGCGGTAAGAGTCAAAAGGCTCTTGCTGCCGCAGCAAACTTGATTGGCAAAATTGACGTCTTATTCGCGGCACTCACATCCCTACAGGTGCTACTTGATCCTATACTAAAGGCTCAGGGGCCCGTTGATCCCGATGAGGACTCCAACACGGCACCACAGTTTGCCAGTTTTGGCAAAGAACCCAAGAACCTCTGCAAAAAAGTTGTCGAGTTCATGTCAATTGTTTCCAAGGCTCGGGAGCGCAACGTTAAGCGTATGGGAATCACCCAAAGCCTCTTGAACCTCGTGACGAGCCTTGCACATTACCTCAAAGTGTTAATTCGATACGGCCTATCTAATTCCCTCCTTTACGACCGTACATACTCTGGCAATGCTGTCAACACATTCTTGGAAATGGTTGGCGCTCACCAGGAGTCCAAGAGCGTTCTGAAAAACTTAGGGGTACGTGCTACCACTAGTGACCGCTGTGGCATTTGTAACAACAACGTTGAGGATGCTTGCGTTCGCCTTGGTGATCGGCTCTGGCATCTGGAATGCCTGCAGTGCGGCAACTGTTCGCGAACCCTTTCTGACGATGTGGCCTCGTGTCGATGGGTTACCAAAGACAAAGAGGTTGTTTGCAGTGACTGTGCGCCTGAAAATGCTATTGGTGGATTCCAGTACGTACCGAAACTGCAGCAGTTTGTTTTCTTGCTGAAGATCGCTGTCGCTCGTCTACAGCTTGTTCTCGGAGTATACGAAGAACGAGACCGTCGACCCAAAACTGGCGAGGAAGACGAAGAGAGCGAATCATCAGAGAACCCTGCCGCTATATCTACAGAGACACTGCAGAACGAAAAGGGATACATGACGACGCTATCGGACATCCGTCGATTAAGGTCTGCTAAGCTTGATCGCCGCGTGTCTGAGATGTCGCGGAAGGCACGACAGTCGCGAATTCTGACTATGCCCGATTCTGAGGTTGGTCAGGTCAAGAACGACTCGACGCATTCGTTGCAGCTTGATACGGGCGGAGATTCGAGTCCATCGGATAAGATGGAGGCGGAAGAGAGTCCTGACTCGAGCCAATCAATGACGGAAAATCAGCTCAACGTGAACCGGGTGCGTGATAGTCCCCAGAAAGCACAAGCTGAAATCAAGCCGACTTCCAAATCCAGTACTCCTGAGCGGAATATTTTGCAGTCAGCAAGACGAACTTTTAGCGTTAAGCGCAAGAAAGAGCTTCGCATTGAGGAGCTGCGCACAAAGGAGTCAAACCACCGTCTCGATCGAACTACTGATCTCCTCAAGAATGAGAAGTCCCTTACTCTCGACGATATTCCTCGCATTGTCGCTGCCGAGCAGGCTCGAGAACAGCGTCCTAATGCCTTCCGACACCAACAGCGCAATGCTACTGGACCACTGCCTATATCCAGGAGCGTTACCGATGCCAAGCCGGTCGCCTCGAAGAAGTATATTTCGGAGCTTACGCCATCTGAGTTGTTTTATGTACAGCACATTAGTGTTATTCTCGCTCAGCATCTTGCTTCGCAGTGGTTTACGACTGGGGAGCTTTTTGAGCTCATTGAGACCAGGAAGCCTCAATCACTGTGGGGAAAGTTTGGAAAAGCGTTTGGAGGTGGAGGCGGAGGAGCGAACTCTCAACAGAAGAACAAGAAAAAGTCTGTTGGAGTATTTGGAAGCCCACTGGACCAACTCGTTCAGAAGCACGGTGTCGATTCGACTCTTGGAGTAGGACCATCGCCGCTGCGAATTCCGGCCTTTGTTGATGACTGCATCTCTTCGATGCGTCAGAAGGACATGTCGGTTGAAGGAGTCTTCCGTAAGAATGGTAACATTCGCAGATTGAAGGAGTTGTCTGAAAAGATTGACAAGAACCCTGAGCAATCCGGCGTGTTGTCTGAAGAGAACGCTGTCCAATTGGCCGCACTATTGAAAAAGTTTCTTCGCGAGCTTCCCGAGCCTTTGATGACTTCAAAGCTGCAGAAGCTGTGGATCACTGCTCAGAACGTGACGGACATTAACGAGCGTCACCGGCTCTTGCATCTGACGTGTTGTCTTGTGCCGAAGACACATCGCGATGTGATGGAGGTTCTTTTCTACTTCCTCAACTGGACTGCGTCGTTTGCGCACATTGACGAAGAGTCTGGATCGAAGATGGACTCTCACAATCTTGCTACTGTCATTACACCCAACATCCTGTATATCAAGCAGAAGGAGGGTGGCAGTACAGGTCCTGCTGAGTCTGGAGACGCGTACTTTTTGTCGATTGAGTCTGTCAACACGCTTATTGAGGAGCAGAGCCAGTTTGCGGAGGTTCCTCAAGAGGTTCAGACGATCTTACAGCAGACCGGCCTTGGTGAGGAAACGACAGAGCTGTCTTCTCGCGACGTGGTTGCTCGCGTTGACAAGTATTTGTCTGAGGCAGGTGGTGTTGCAGGTGTACTTCGTACTGTCGACGAGACAGCTACAGACGTTGCTAGTGTTCACACGGTCCAGGCAGCTGAGGGCCTCGAGGCTCCACAACGGCCTACTACGAAGCGTGTTGACACGGATGAGATGCCTGCCAGGGAACAGCCAATCCAGGCTTCCATCAAGCAGGTGGATAGCCGTAATGGATCAGTCAGTGCGCCGGGCGCCGAAGAGCCCACATCTCGATGAACAGTTAATACCTATAATGTACACTAAATAATGATATTGGGATGCCTTGGAAATGAGAATTAGAGGCTAGCAGAGTGATGGGAAGTGGTTTGTACAAGTGGATAAAGGACACCACTGCTTCGTACGACTGTAGTGCATTAGGTTCGTAACATCATAAATAATCCGGGAGGTTTTTTGATCATAGCTCGGCAGAAAGCTCCTCGAGCCTAGAGGGCCCACCAGCAATCTTTGTATCAGGTTCCGGAACTTCGCTGGCCAGCACAGAGCCCTTGAACCGTGTTTCTTGGCCGACGCGCATGCGCTTCTTCATGAGAACCGAGAGCCAGTCTTCGTCTCCAGTAGCACGTTTTCCTATCTTCGTTTCCTGAGTGGACTCTGTTTCTCCGGACTTCTTTGCCATTAATTGGGCTCTTGAACCCAGTGTTGGGGCAGGCATCCGTGAAATGTGTCGTGCTTCTTCTGGGATTGGTCCCTTAGCCCATTCGATGAAAGCATCGAAGCCAGCAATGCCATTGGGACTGAGGTCGTATGGGTCCAAAATAGCCCTTGGTCGAATAACGCCTATCTGTTCCATTGCTAGAGCCATATCCTGGATGACAACTTCTGGTCGCCCGCTTAATGAAGCGTTCCTTGATGCCTTTTCTGCTAGTAGCGTGAGATGTCGAAGCATGATGTCGGTGACGGCATCAAGTATGGAGGGCGAGCAACGGTCAATCCCAGCCGCCCGTAACAACTGACCACATGTTACGCGTGCTAAAGCGAAGTAGAAATCTTCGCTCATGGCGCCATGGAGGGAGACTGTGTATGTATGTGTGGATATAGAGACGGCAATTTGTCCAAATGTCACAACTGAGGAGCAGGGTTAGGTCGGCTCTGAACGGATGAGCCTATCTTGTTCTAAGCCACCGTCTACTGAACAACGACCGACACGCCCTATATATGAAGCTTCAAAACGATCAATTGAGTGGTCCTATAACGTCTAAGTCGTTCTAAATAGACCACCGCGACTATTACTATAGTTTCCCTGGAGCGTGTCGAGCTTAACCCCCCTCGCCTAGCCCCTGCCCTAGCAGCCGCGTTCAACACGTTAACTCATTTCCGAGTCGCTGGCATTCTCTCCACACGATACAATGCCGTCTGATCTGAGCTTGTACTCGGTCAAGGCTGTGGTCATTCTGGACAATGACGGCAAGAGGCTCTTTGCCAAGTACTACCAACCTCCTCATGGAGGTGCCGACTTGCTGGCCGATTTGGCGTCGGTCAAGGACCAAAAGGCCTTTGAGAAGGGACTGTTCGACAAAACCAACAAGCAGGACTCGGACGTGATTCTCTACGATTCAAAGGTCATTGTATACAAGAAAATTGTCGACATGGTGCTTTATGTGGTTGGAAGTCTTGAGGAGAACGAGGCCATGCTTTACCAGGTCATTCTTGGCCTCCGAGACGCCATTGAGATTGTGCTGCGACAATCGGCCGACAAACGAACGCTTCTCGAAAACTACGATCTTGTCTCGCTTGCAGTGGACGAGACTGTCGACTCGGGTATCATTCTTGAAGTCGATCCTGTCATCATTGCATCGCGGGTGTCGCGCGCCCCAGCCAACGACATCAACAACATCAACGTCGACCTTTCTGAGCAGGGTCTCATGAACATGTACCAGCTTGCGCGTGGTGTTCTTTCCGAGCGTCTACGCCAGCAGTTTTCGTAACCGCGGTAGGACCAGGATGAAGGAGGCCTTCAGGTATAGTTGGAGCTACGCGACTAAAACATGGCTTCTTCGTATATCGGCCAATGACTTCGGTAGTTTAGCCAGGTAGAAGCTAAATGCCTAGAGATGTTTATTCCACACGTAGAGTGCATCAAGTAGAATGTATTTGATACATGGAACCCCACGTAGGAGCGCTCCATGATGGTGGTCATGACATGATGGCAATGAAGAGTAATACACTTCAAGATCATGTCCATGCTATGGTCATTACACTATCGTCTCTTGCTTCCCTTTCCACCACGATTCGCACTCTTTTGCTGTCCTCCCTTGGCATTCGCGTTACCAGCACCAGGAATTGAGATTTTCATCTTTCCAACAGCAATAGCAAGAACAATCTCGGCTTCTTTAATTGACTTCACGAGCGACACTTCAATGGGCCAAGGATAGTCGACGTCAGTACCGGATGCATCCACTTTGACATTTGACAGAGCGTGGATAAAGTCCTTGACAGCCTTGCCTTTTTTCACGGTGCCTGGCTGCATTTTGACCTTGTATTTGAACTTCTGCAGAGCGCTCCAAGGACCAAACATGGGGACAGCGGCTAATGGACGGTCACCACTGAGCAATTTACGGACAAGTAAGTCAAACGGATAGACGGTATCGTCTTCTTCTCCGCCATTGGATGATTCTTCAGCCTCGAGTCGCTTTCTCTCCGCCTCTTTGGCCCGTTGCTGTCGCTCACGCTTGGCTCGCTCCTGCTGCTCCTTCTTCTCCCTCGCCTCCTGCTGCATCTGCTTCGCTCGCTCAAGTCCTCGCACAGTTCCCAGCTGATCCATCTTCTGCTGACGCTCCTCTTCATCTTGATCTGCGTACTTGGATGCTATCTTCTTCAGCTTTCCCTGCTTTCCACGAACTTTTGGTGGCTTTTGAGACGGTTTTTCATCTGAGCTAGATTTCATCTTGAGGCTGTCGAGAGCTTTTTCAATGTCAGACACAGGAGAAGATGTCTCTACAGGGACTTCAGGTTCGGGAGTGTTTGCGGCAGAGCCACGCTTCTTCAGGCGACGTCGCTCAGCAGCGGACATACGCTTCTTTCCCTCCTTTTCAGAAACAGAAGATACTACGCTTTGTGCATCATCGATCTCGGCATCATCAGTAGTAGCGAGTTTACCATCTCCCTCTTCTGCTGGAAACTCTTCAGGAGCTTCTTCCTGTTCAGGCTCTGGCGAACTTTCTTTTGCTTCTGAAGACATTGGTTCATCCTCGTTGTCGCTGACAATCTCAGTATCCGGGAACTCGTCATCTGAATCAATCATAGTATCAGGGAACTCTTCATCACTATCAGTATCATCTGACTCAGCTGCTCGGGGCTCTTCCTGTCGCTCATTAGAAGCTTCAGAATATCCAATAGGGCCTGTTCTCAGAGAAGGCTTGGAATATTTATCTTTCAGTTCCTCAGGGATCAACCACAGGAAAGCGAGTCCCATGTCTAGCTGGCTAGGAGGCAGGAAATGCTTTCCCTCACCCTCGACAACGATGAACTCAGTGTTAACAATGTCTCCTTCCTTCGTGAACCGAGGAATCTGGTCTCGAGTCGCCCACCAAGCCGATGTAATCATCTTAGAGTCCCAAGCCTTCGAAGATGACGCGACTGAAAACTGTCCAGCCTGAGTCACTGTGGATGGCGGGATCTCACCACCAGTATGATTCTTCACAATAGTAACAGAAGAGCCAACGACATCGCTGTGGACATAGATGTCGTTCTTCTTAAAGTACCGTCGAAGTAGTAGCTCGTTCTGAAATGAATCTCGCCCACCAATGCACAAAAACCCGTCCGAGCTGACAAACCAATAAAACTTCTCAAACCAGTATGTTTCCCGTATGACGTGAAGAGAGTTTTGCTGCCCTTTTTCCTTCTCCAAAGACTTCTGCAAGTCCCGCTGGATCTTTTTCTCGGCACTTTTGTAAGCCTGGTCTGCCTGCTGGATAGTACGCTCCTGCTTCGACGCAGCAACCTTCTTTGTGTCAAAGTAACGACGAGCGTTCGCCCAAGCAGAACTACCAAGTTCAACCTCAACCTTCAAGGTACGACCTGATGGACGCGACGACCGGGCCTCTTCGCCTTCATCATCGGAGGACTCATCAGCGCTCAAATCGTCACTATCAGACTCTTCATCTTCCTCCTGTGTAGGATCAGGTAGCTCTACAGTGATGCGGTTATGCAAAAGATTGAGTGGCAAGGAGATGAGTTGAGCGACTGGATTAGAGCGTGTCTTCTCAACCTTGATAAGGTTCTCCATGTCTACCCAATCCATTCCCTGATTAATCAGTCCTTTGATAGCATCCATGGCTTCTTCAACACGACTTGCGTAAGACTGGAGGGCCAAGCCCATCAAGTAAGTTTTCTCCTGAACTTGGACGAGGCCCTTGACACGCTTCTCTTTCTCGATTTTCGCAGCCATCAGACGCTTCTCTGCAACCTGTTCCTGGCTGGAGATTTTCAAAGAGAGCTTGGTAGCCTCTAAGGTGGAGAAATAGGCATCGACTGCCTGATTGAACGTAGTACGCTCAATAATCTGCCACTCACCTGATGGAGCGGACTTCGGAAGTAGCGGCTGAAAAGGTTGAAAATCTTCAAACAAGTACTCAATATCCTGGGCGTTGACAGAAGCCTCGGGTGATACCAGCACATCAGATCCAGATTTATAGGTTTCGGAGCCCTCAGTGGGTTTATAACGAGGATTCTTCTTTGCGACAATATAACCAGGCACTGAGCTTTGAGTAGAGATTGACTTCGAAGTCTCGGCGGCAGCGGTGAGGGCTCGAACAATTCGAAGCAGCGACTG
This sequence comes from Sugiyamaella boreocaroliniensis, assembly GCA_030575195.1. Classification (NCBI taxonomy): domain Eukaryota; kingdom Fungi; phylum Ascomycota; class Dipodascomycetes; order Dipodascales; family Trichomonascaceae; genus Sugiyamaella; species Sugiyamaella boreocaroliniensis. The sequence goes on along the minus strand of JAJMIE010000010.1, from coordinate 129,370 downwards.
GTTATCAGACTCAGCCAAAATAGCGTCGTAAGTCTTGAGAGATGGTTCAATATCAAATTTCAGCAGCTGTTGCTCAATAATACCTTCAGCAACTCCTGGTGCCTTGATATAAAGCAACTTTTTAAGAGCAATGGCCTTGGAATCCTTTTTCTTTCCGGTAGGTCTCTCAGTAATGAGCCTATTACCTTCTTCGACTTTGTCATCGTCATCTCCCTGTGATTGGGACGCTGGCGTGGTGGTGGGTGCTAGCCAGCTCCTCACAAGCTCAGGAGTGAACTCCACATTTGGCTGCTCAACATTAAGATACTTGTCGAGAGGGTAGGTCTCTCCAACAGCACATCTAGACTGGTTATCATTGGCTGAGACGACTCTCTGAAGCGAGAGGATGCGGTAGTCGCTGTCGAGCAGAATCATGTTTCCACCTGCAAAGAACTCTAGAACGAGGTAGTAGGGATGCTCTTCCGAGAACGTCAGAACCAACAGACGGTTCTCTGGTGCTAATGAGATTTTGGCAAGTCGTCGAGTCTTGAGATGCTTACGCAGTTTCGTAACGAAGCCCGAGGGGCCCTGAGTAGTGGATCGCGCATAATCCGTGAGATGGATACGGAATCCGGGGTCGACAATGACATGCTTCTTTGAGTCAGGGACCGAGAATTTAAGCAGGAAAAGATGCGAAGATGAGGTCAAGTCGTAAATGTTCTGGAGGCGATAGTTGAGGATCTGAGACTCAAGCTCAGACCGAATCACCTGTAGATCTAGGTAGTTGAAACGTTGCTAGGTTAGATGGGGTGGTGAAAGGCGGGTGAAAGAGACAGAGGAGATGAGGACCTTACCTTCATGACTCAACAAAATGCAATTGAATGATTAGGGAGAAAACGAAGAGACGTCAAAGTGAACAAATCCGGGAGCAACCCGTAGGTGGAGGATTACCAATGTGGTGAAGAAGCCCTGGCACCAAAAAGCATAGATTCTATATGGAGTAAAAGCCTAACCCTGGACGTAACGATGAGTGATTGCTTCGTCATAGTGAACTGTGTCGTATTTTAAATATTTTTGCTAATGCGCTTGTTGAGCATGTGTGAACCTGACCTATAAAATCTGCTAAATTAGTCTATGCCCCTTGTGTGAACCAACAGACTGCTAGAGTAATAGGCAAGTAGTGATGCGATGACGAAGTTCTGATATTTGGGTTAGGAAGCTCTCCTCTCTGGAAAGTTCACTCTTCCGTGATACTTTTGCACACATATGAGTGTAAGGATAGTCTATGGTTGCGAACCACGCTAATTCAGTGGAACTTGTGGGCACGGTACACGGCACTGCCTCGACGGGTCAGATTATACGTGGGGCTCTCGACGCTTGCCGTTGCGTACATTGGAAACAGCATGTTGAATGAAGTCGAAAAGGAGAATCAGATCCGCCAGGAAGCTGAGAGGCGGCTTGCTAACGAGCTTGAGACCCGCAAATAATCAAAGAGCAAGATGGTTCCACGATTAGCGTAACATACGCATGTAAATACATTAGCATATCCGCACAGTTTAAGACTTGGATGCGAGAATCAGGATGGAGGTCCATTTAATGGTGACTTCGGTGTCATCGGACCAGCCCTCGGCCTGCTTCATAGCTTCAACATACTTGTCAGCGATATCAGGATCTTCAGGATGTTGTTCTTTCCACGTATGACAGGAGCTGAAGGTCTTCATGTAGGCATTGATTTGGCTCAACTGGGCGGTCTTCGTCATTTCGAGAGGCAGACCAGTGCCAACATCAAGCGAATCGTCGACTGTTCGCTCAACATCTACAAAAAGTCGTTTGAGAGGCGCTTCTGTGTGTACAAGGAGATTGCGCAGACGATTGCGGCCTGGTTGCTCCCAGTAGGGACCCAGCGCCAAGTCTCCGTACGAGTAGTCAAGATTGAGCTGAGTAGCTTTTGGATGTCCCACAAACATATGATCAACGTAACCCCACAGAGCAAGAGTTCCGCCGGGGTTGAGAAGATCGAAGGCTGCCTGGGCAAACTTGTCGAAATCAAACCAATGGACAGCCTGAGCTGCCGTGATAAGATCCACAGGGCTAGAAAGAGCCTCACGGATAGTTGCATCAGAGCCCTTGATAAACGAGACTTTTCCTTCCAGAGGCGTGCCCTGGATGGACTTGTTGCCCGTCTCAATCATACGGTCACTGTGATCTATGCCCAATACGGATCCAAAACCGAGGTTGGCCAGCTCGAGTGTCGCTTTACCAGGCCCACATCCTACATCTACAGCAGCCGCGAACGAGCCATTGTGGCTTCTATGGTACTTTTGGATATACTCAAAGAGCGACTTGGGGTACGATGGGCGTACAGCCAGGTAAGACGCAGCATTGAATGTCGCTTTGGCAAAGGTAGCCATAGTTGGAACCAATTGGAAGAGTGGTTAATAGTAATGGAGATACTAGCGACTCGTGAATGTGGGGGGTCATCTAAGTTAAATAGCCGTGTTATGGGCATGAAGAATTCGGCCGAACGCCAGTTCGGGTCCGTATTAGGCGTAACACTCAAGAAGACCAGCCAGCTGACTGTCAGTACATCAGTACACGTCATTGACAAAAACAAATGGAGACAACTGACTCGTTATTTTTGGTCGGCCGAGAATCGGCACCCGATCCCCATATGCCCTATTTAGGCTGATCGCGTAGGAGAGTCATTGTCATAACAGCAATAAATAATCTAAAATACAGACGACTGCTTAGGAAACACGTTCCAGGGCCTCCATCAGCACGACGGAATTGCCGCGAATGACCTTGAGTTAGTATGTGTTGTGACCAGAAACGATAGTTACTTACGGTTGTTCCCATTTTGACTTTATCACCGTTGGAGCATTCTTCCACGGCCTCTTCTAACACGATGTTTAGAAATGCATCGAAACCACGCAGGACTCCAATGATTTTGCGCGAACCGTTGAGCTGAACAAACAGCTTTTTGTCCATATACTTTGTTAGACCTGTTTCAGGGTTGTCGACTGTAGGTCTTTGCTGCCAATAAGTACGTACCTTTTTCAGTTCTGGAACGGAAGCCACCATTTTGAGTTCCAATTAGATGCAGAGATACGTGAGGTGGATGCCAAATGGGGAGGATCAAGCTAGAGAAGCTTCAAGTGAACGACAGTAAGTGGTGGGGACGTTGAGAAGCTGAAATTTGACGGCTCGGAACCGTATATGTGCATACTCAAAGTCTGATATAGGGATATAGGGATACGAGCCCGCTGATGTTCTATCCCTGTAGAAGAGCGGTAAAAGTTGGTAAATTAAACGGAAATTTAGCTGGAAGCTTATATAGTATAGACAAATGACTGAGACTAAACAAAGTGCTGGAAGCTTGGTGGAAAAGACCGTGAGTCCTGGGGGTTGATGTTTGAGGCCCTGCAGCAGATCCTGCAAGCACTTGCATCTAAGGCTCTACTATAGCATGAACCTCGAACGAAGACCCACTATGGAGCCACCACAACAGACAGCCACTCAGGAAAGACCCACCAACGGAATCTTAACTTGCGTCTAGGGCCCAATATATCTAGGTAAATATCAAAATATTTTGAATCTTACACGCCTAGAGATGGCCTAGCTTACTGCCAGCACGACGCCGGGTAACTCTGATCATTGAAACGAACAAGTGGAGGCTCCCTGCAGGCAGTGCCTCATTTCACCGTCACCGAAATCCGCATATAAAAGAACGTCCACGGCCCTTGTGCTTTATACGTCTTGTCGGGTAAGCCAACTGTTGGAGGCGCCGGCGTGGAACATATTACACGACCTGCGGAACTACCACGGAACTACCACGGAACTTTAAGCTTGCGCTTCTAGGCTCCATATACCCTGGTAAGCTTCTAGATTATATTGGCACGACTTCGCATGGCCTTTTGACATTGTACATTTTGGTTTGGATTTGACAATAGTATGAAGTTGAACAGGAGCTTCTTGTTGGTGCTGCTGGCAGCCATCTGCCAGGCCCGCTCGCATTATGACTGGGATGAGTTCGTGGAGAATCACGGAGGCCCCGTTGTAGCCAGAGATTACGACAGCAGAGTGTACTTTGCAGTGCACCTACACAATCATGTGGACCCCGAGAACTTTGATAACAAGTACTCAGCCTCGCACGACTGGCGCTACGAACAGCCGCTGGGGACTCTCAAGGACCACTACCTATTCTCCATGGCCAAGGATTGCCCGCATGTCGAGATCCTCGAGGGCCTCAACGACGAGCCGTCCCAGATCTATGAAGACAAGTTCCGCCGCGATGGCGTGTCGCTGGAACGACGCGAGCTCATCCGCAATCACCATAGACAGCTGGAGCAGGATGGACTGCGCATGTTACAGGTGCTGCCTCCTAAGCACCTCGAGAAGCGACTCGTCATCCCGCGAGAGCCATCTTCGCTGGTACTGCGCCAAGAGGTTGAACAGACTCCGCCCACAGACTCGTCGATGCTGCCCATCACTCAGGCACGTGAGAAGTTTGGCATCAACGACCCTCTATTCGAGCAACAGTGGCATCTCATCAACCCGATACAGCCTGGCCACGACATCAACGTGACTGGCGTCTGGGCGCAGGGCATTACGGGCAAAGACGTGTCTGTGGCAGTCATTGACGATGGCCTGGATATGGATCATCCTGACCTGAAAGCCAACTACTTCGCCGCCGGATCATGGGATTTTAATGAACAGGGCCCCGACCCTCGACCAACACTAAAAGAGGATACCCATGGTACAAGGTGCTGCGGAGAGGTCGCAGCTGTCAAGAACGACGCGTGCGGTGTGGGTATTGCTTACGACGCCAATATTGCCGGCATCCGCATTCTTTCCAAACAGATTTCCGAGGCTGACGAGGCCATGTCTCTCATGTACAAGATGGACCTCAATGATATATACAGCTGCTCGTGGGGCCCGAGCGATGATGGAACAGTCATCTCGGCACCAGGGATGCTTGTCAAAAAGGCCATTCTCAACGGTGTGCAGAACGGCCGTGATAAGAAGGGAAGCTTGTATGTGTTTGCGTCGGGCAATGGCGCCGGATATGGGGACAACTGCAATTTTGATGGCTACACTAATAGCATTTATTCGATCACGGTGGCTGCTATTGACCGCAAGGGAATGCACCCATACTACTCCGAGTCTTGCTCTGCCAACATGATTGTCACCTACAGCTCGAACATGTTTGAGCGCATCGTGACGACAGACGTGCACGGGGGCTGTACTGACCAGCACGGAGGCACGTCGGCTGCTGCGCCTATTGCTGCTGGAATTTACGCATTGGTGCTACAGGCACGTCCTGAGCTCAGTTGGAGAGACCTGCAGTACCTGTCTGTCGATACAGCCGTCCCGGTAAATGAAGACGAAAAGGGCTGGCAAACTACAGCTATTGGCAAGAGATATCACCACATGTATGGCTACGGCAAGCTCGATACGTATGCCATAGTGGAGCGGGCCAAGACGTGGGAACTTGTGAAGCCGCAGGCATGGCTGTTCAAACCAACTCAGCCCGTCAACGGAGCCATTGAGTTCAAAGATGATAGCAACGGAGTCATGTCGAACGGAGTCATGTCGTCGGTGACAATAACTGAACAGGATCTCAAAGATGCTAATGTGGAACATGTAGAACACGTGACTGTTGTTGTTAACATCAAACACCAATCGCGAGGAGCTATCACGGTTGATCTTATCAGCCCCAATGGTGTTGTCTCGCAGCTAGCTGCACCGAGACACCGCGATAAGTCGAGTGGAGGTATCATGAACTGGACATTCATGAGTGTAGCTCACTGGGGCGAGAGCGGTGTCGGTGAGTGGAAGCTGCATGTCTACAACAACAAGGTTAAGGATGCGACAGGCGAGGTTGTTGATTGGACCTTGCAGCTGTGGGGAGAGTCGATTGATGCCTCTAAGGCGAAATTGTTTTCGCTGGACCCTGAGCATAAAGACCCTGAGCCCGAACCAGTGGCCAGCTCATCGACGGAGCCTGCATCAGCGGCCAGCTCATCGACGGAGCCAGAGCCAGCACCAGAGCCAACGAGTACCAGCACCACTGCTGTTGCCGCCGAGCCGGAACCCACGAACTCGTCTGAGCTCGAGAAGCAACCTGAGACAACTTCGAGTTCTAGACCGTCGCCAACGCAGGACGACAGTAAGACGACGGCGAGTGCTACGAGTGTGCCGACAGCGTCGACAGCACCCGAGGGAGACCACAAGTCGATCTGGTCGCTGATTCCAACTTTCGGACTCAGCAACCGCACCGCACTGTGGATCTATGGCTCGTTGCTGCTTATTATTGCATTTGTTGGAGCGCTAACGACATACATTTGCGTTTCGCGACGGCGTCGTGCGGCAAATGGTGGCACGTTCAAGCTGCTTCCTGACTTGCAGTCGCTCGAGTTTGACATGCTCCCGTCTGACGAGGAGGCCGAAGAGCTATTTGACCTGGGTTCTGACGACGAGGGTGTAGTCAGTGGTGACGAGGGACCTCAGGACTCATATCGCGACGAGACTCCGACGAATGACAGCGAAGACACCGAGCGTAAGACGAAGCGCAGCATCTATGATACGTATGCTGGGGCCAAGACGGAAGAGACTGAGGCAGAGCAGCATTTTGAAGTGGGCAGTGAGGACAGCGATGATGATGGGGAGGACAAGGCTAGCGGCAGTGACTCCAGCAGGACTGCTGTGTAGCTGAGAATCCAGAAGCATTAGACATTAAACTATTTATTGCCTGAGCGTAAGAGGCTCAATGAGCGTAAGAGACTCGTTGAGTAGGAGTAGTTGATAGTGTAAACTGTTATACAGTCAACTTCGTGTAACGAAGCAACGCTCACGTCCTTTATTTGATATGAAGGTAGACCGACCTTGCTAAAGTAGTTGAATAGGCTGAAATACCGAGTATTTGCGTGATTGCGTCGTTCTCAGGCCGCTTCTGGCCGTCTGGGTAACTCGCTGGCCTTTTCGCGCTTCTTCGTTCGTCATTACAGCCGCTCGAGTCCGTGAAGAGCCCTTAGAACATAATTGGCAAAAAAACCCCCGTTACACCTCTGAAAACCTCTCGACGTTTGCTATCTATCATCTTCGGTTGGGTCGTGACGTATCGCCATGTCGGAAATGCCTCATCACCCTTACGAGCGGCCTGGCCCTATGGAGCCTGGAGCCTGGAACAGGGACCAGCCGCCAATACCTCCCGTATCATCGATGATGCCACCAGTCAATCATATGGCGGGTCCTGGCGGGCCCGGTGGTCCTGGAGGCCCCATGCCACCACCGCCAGTGCAATTGACAGGACCGATGCCTCCAGGGCCTCCAGGGCCTCCTGGTCCTCCTCCTCCTCAGCAGCTCGGACCACCTCAACTGCCGATGATTCATGGTATGCCACCACAGCACCGACACGAACTTCCACCTTTGCTGTCGCCTGGAATGGTGCCAATGCCGCCAGGGATGAGCCCGCATCACATGCCCCCGCCTCCCATTGTACACATCGAAGGCCCCTCGACGCCTGGAGACGGAAAGAAGAAGGTCAAAGCCAAGGGCTCGGGTGCCAAACGCAAGAGCAACGGCAACGGAGGCACTCCCGGGTCGTCGAAGCGTACCTACAATCGCACCTATCAGACACTGCTCATTGCTACCAAAGTGCGACATCTCAAGAAGAAGGACGGTCAACCGCTGTGGCGCGAAGATATCCAGTTTGACTTCCTATCCAACGTGTTCAACGACGAGCATAAGGTGTTTCAGAACAGCTATGATGGCTCGCCCAATCACTCGTTTGCCGATATCTACATTGATGCTATGGCTCGCTCGTCCAAGTGCTCGCGCGTGCTGCGCGAGAAGCTGCTTGGTGACCGCAAGGCGGGTCTCAACATGGCCATGGTTTGCCTGCTGGTGAACGTAGGTCGTATGAACACGACGCTCAACTTTTTCCCAGAGATGAAGGCGCAGCTTCGCACATACCACGCAATCCCATCACTGCAGTCGCATGCCAACCAGTCTGACTATAAGCAGCTGCAGGACGCACCCCGTCTAAAGAGCATTCTCAAGGGGGCGTGCGAGGACCGTGTCGAGCCGAGTTCACTTGAGGAGCTCATGGCCGAGACCAAGTCGGCACCCCGCACAAACCCCATCAACCTGCTGTTCCTCATGTCGACGTACGCGTCGCGTGTTGAGGACACCTTCTTCACATCGGGCTACGAGTTCTTTGATCTCATCATGAACAAGCAGTTGTCGAGCGCCAGTCGAGCAAGGGCCTTTCTATGGCTCGTATGGGCATACCTCGAGACAGACCTCAAACCAGAGCAGCTTAAGGAGAACCCGTTTGGACCAGGTGAGGAAGATGGATTAAAGGTACCACCGTTTGAGCAGTTGACTCCCGAACAGGTGGCTCTCGAGAATGTGGACCCTGAGAGTGAGAAGCTGTTTGGTTCCGAGATGAAGAAGCTGCGTGCCTTCTACCTTGAAGACAAACAGGGACAGCAGGGCAGTCCTGTTCCTATAGTTGCCAAGAAGCGTGGAGGAGGCCGGTCCCGCCAACATCATACCGACGACGATATGGATGGTAGCATGGATCTTGACGACGACTCGTTTGCCGACCACCGGACCGGGCCCACGCTGAAACTGACGCTCAAAACGCCTGGCCGCTCGTCGGAAGACCAGCACCGTGATGACCGTGTTTCTTCAGAGCTTGATGTTCTCATCCGCGCCAAGCGCGTCAGACATGCCGCTAAGCGGTCTCGAGAGGGCGCTGTTGCATCTACCTGGAGAACAATCAAGAGCCGCGACCCGGCCTATGACTCGGAAGAAGAGACATACGTGGCGCCTCAGGACGATTTCGGAGAGATGGAGCACGCTGTGGTGCGGGCACTCAAACGCTCGCTTCGTTGGCGCCAACGCTGGGCCGAGCCAAGCGCTGCCCCGGCCAGCACCAGTGTCATGAAGGTGTCCAACCTACTACAGGCCTAGCATAGCTATGAGAAAAATGCAATGAGTTGAATGTAATATGTAGAGAGGAAATATGCGTGTCGTGATATCATAAAGTCGTGAAGTGCATGAATGTGTGATTACAGTTCGTGGTGAAATCGTGAAGTAATAGGTCATAATTTGGAAAAACGACCAGTTTACGAGAGCCTCGTGGCAAGAAGCTCACATAGAGCTGTAGTAGCGCTGTAAACGCCATACTGGGTTACCAGCGAATCAAAGACCTGGCGAACACGTAACTGGTCCGAATCCACCTTGCCAATGAGCACTGCTGGATACCGAAGCGACACCGACGGCAGTGAACGTGGATTACCCATATCATCAAGCGCGATAGGCCACTTGAGAGTAAGCTGGATGCCCGACGATAGTGGGCGGAGTACGAGAGTATGTGAGCGTCTCCACAGCGAGTCCACGGCCGTGTATTCGCGCGACAGACGCTCAAACACGGCCTGACGTTTGGCAACAATGTTACCGTATTGTGCTAAACCGTACAAACAGTAGGAGATAGCCTTTGAGTCTTGGGTTTCGCGGATAAACTGGCCTATTTCAGCGTCAACCCAAGGAGACACTCGCATAGAGAAGGACGACACCGTTTCTTGGGGTAGCATCACGGAGAGTGAGACCGAGAAGGTAAACAAAGTGCGGTTAAGCGCTCGGCACTTGCCCACAAAGCTACTCTTGTGTAGGTTACGCGACACAAGACGCGAAGAGCCCGGCTCGAGTCTGAGACAGTGAAACATGCCAAGCAGTTTTGTGGACTCGATGGATCCGTCGCGAAGCGGGAAGAACAGATCATCGCGCACATCTGTCATTGATGACTTCTGCTTGCCCTTTTCGACTCTGTCTGCTGTCAGAGCTGCCATAAGACCCTCATCGTTGGACGCCAGCAGCGCGTGAACAGCCTGAGACGTCGAGGGTCGTGGTAGTGGGTCGAGCAGTCGCGTCACCTCGTCCTCGGCCACCTGGACCTGGGCACGAAGCGATTGCAGTTCGCGCTGCAACTGTCGTTTATGTTCTTCAAGCCGTTGCATTAGAATGAAGGGAGAGCCCCTCGAATAGTGAAATGGTGTCGAGATGATAATGTTACCCCCTGAGTGTTGTGGAGACAGTTAGGGCTGCCAGGGGGCACGTGACCTGTCTCATATAAGTATATACGCTCTGTCGGATTAAGTACCGTAGCCGTGGTCTTTGTTTATAGCAACGAGAACAGATATTATATGGGGTACTTTTACCAACCATGCGCCATTAGGTTTGGTTTGGGTGCTATGTATTCTTTGTCAAAACCTCAATCTATGAGTAAGTATAAGACTCCTTAGTACTAGTACTAAGAGTTATGGATCACTGCACATAGGCAATTACATACCTGAGTGATTGGGGTTGAAACACAAAAGTGAGTATAAATATACTTAGATATAATGTAGCTACACCGTATATACCATGACTACATACCGTAACTATGCACCGTAGCTATGTACTGTGTATACTTCTACATAGAAGAACTCAAAGACTGGCTCTCAGAGCCTAGTTATGATCCTAGACTGGAAATGCCCCTGCCCTATTTATATGCCGCATTCTCCAGCCGCACGATCAGCGCCGCGCAGTTCCGCCGTGCCCTCTCCCAGTCATGTCCCGCCAGGGCTAGGAGTAGCTTGTTTCCCAGGCACGTGGATCATCCATTGGCCATCGACGGCCACACACTGCAGGTGCGCATCACAGCCGCCAATGCAGCGGGTTTTTTGCACCCACCCCCAAAAATCCTCCCATCCGCACATGGGGCTGGATCTGGGTGCCCAAACGGGCGGATCGTTTCGCCTAAATGGGTGTCGCACGCTGCTGATTGGCTCGACCCGTGCGCCGGTACTGTGCACAGCCGTGCCGAAGCCAAAGACTCCGAGGAGCCTATTACTTGGTCATAGTGGCTATTTGTCTAGTTAAAAAACTATATAAAGACCCTCAATTGCCCTCGATCTCAGTGTCTACTGCCTTATTAAAACACCCCTCCCTCGGCTCTTAATCCGCCGCGGACTCTCGCCTGTTGCGGCGCCTCCTATACAACAAGGTCATGCATGCCAAAAGCAAACCCCCCCAAAAAGTGACCATTGTCCAAGGGAAATTTCACAAAAACATTCTCTGTTTCCTCACTTTCTCAATTGCCAGTGGTTTTTGTTGCAGTCAGTGTCAGCCAGTGTCAGTCAGTGTCTGAGTGTAATTACAGTACACTTGTGAGTATTTCCAAGACAGCTGATATTTTGGACGTCTGCGCTTTAGCTTTACGGGTTTTTTAGTGTCTTGTTCTTGTTCTGCTGCTAAACAAACAAACAGGAATCAAAGATGCTGTTTGGACTACGCCTGGCCAACGAGATCTACCCGCCGTGGAAGAATGAGTACATCAGCTATGAGAAACTGAAGAAGTTGCTCAAGGAGAGCGTTATCGCTGGTTCGGGCGAGGCAGACCCCTCGTGGACCGAGAAGGACGAATCGACGTTTGTGCAGCTGCTCGACTCGGAGCTCGAGAAGGTCTACTCGTTTGAGTCGGCCCGCTACTCGGAGCTGTCGAAGCGCATTGCTGCTATCGAGGACGCTGTAGAGAAGAATGAAAACATTGACGCCAAGAAGGCTGATGCCGACCTCGAGGAGATTCTCGAGATCGCCAACCAGCTCGATCGCTTCCGTCGCCTCAACTTCACGGGCTTTGTCAAGATCGCCAAGAAACACGACCGCCTGCACCCCAAGTACCAGGTCCGCCCTCTGCTCCAGGTGCGTTTGAATGCTCTGCCGTTCCACTCGGAGGACTACTCGCCTCTTCTCTACCGTCTGTCGGCTCTCTACTCGGTGCTCAGCGAGAACTATGGCTCCACCAAGTCATACCCGGCCACTGCTTCCGCTGTCATGTCTTCTTTCCACCGCACCTCGGGATACACGACCCTGCGCTTCTGGGTCCATCCCGAGAACGTCATGGAGGTCAAGACAAAGATCCTCCGTCACCTTCCCGTGCTCATTTACAACCGCAAGTCTGACGACGGCGATGGAGAGGAGTCCAACGACCCCATTGTCACGTCGTTGTACTTTGACAACCCTCAGTTTGATCTCTACGACGCCCAGCTCGAGAAGCGTAACCCGACTGTTGTCGACAGCACCCGCCCCTCTCTGCGTCTCCGCTGGCACGGTCGCCTGTACGAGCGCCCCAACATTGTGCTTGAGCAGAAGTTCGAGGACCACGCCGTGCGCATCAACCTTAAGGAGAAGCATATCAATGAGTTCATCAAAGGCACGCCCTCGGTCATTGAGCGCAACGTCAAGAAGCTCAACTCGCGCAATCTGCCGCCCGCTCGTATCGACGCCTACAAGTCGGCTGCCGAGGACCTGCAGACTTACATCAAGGACAACAAGCTGACGCCCGTCATGCGTACTGTCTACACACGCACTGCCTTTGAGATCCCTGGCGACGATGCTGTGCGTATCATCCTCGATAACGACATCACGTTTATCCGTGAGGACTCGTTCAACTCGAGCTCGCCCATCCGTGATCCCGAGTCGTGGCACCGCCAGGACCTAGACATCCCCACTCTCACCGATCCCTTCAAGGTCCTGCGCAAGTCTGAGTACGCCAAGTTCCCATATGCCGTTCTGGAGCTGCGCCTGAAGACTTCGTCTGACTCGAAGCCCGCTTACGGTGCCTGGGTCGACGAGCTTACCAGCAGCCACCTTGTTACCGAAGTGCCCCACTTCAGTAAGTTTGTCCAGGGTATTGCCAGCCTTTACACCGAGGACGACGCCATCCAGGCGCTGCCATTCTGGCTGCCTGAGCTTGAGCATGACATTCGTCGTGACCCCACCGAAGTCTACAAGCGCAACCGCCAGCTGCGCAGCGAGGCTGCACAGCGCCGTCTGTCCATCGCAAGTCCTATCCCCACCAGTGGTGGTACTGGTGCCCTGATTAATATTGAAGAGGAGGACTCGAGCGATGGCGGTGGTTCATCGTCTGGCTCGTCGAGCGCTCAGCTGCGTCGTAACTCGGTCGGATTCCCGACTCTCGACAGCCACGGCCCCAAGCTCGACATGGATTCGGAGGAAGAAGAGGTCGTGCTGCCTCCTGGTGTCTCCAAGCCCACTTCGTACATCAAGAACCAGGGCGCTGTCAAGGTCGAGACCAAGGTGTGGCTTGCTAACGAGCGTACCTTTAACCGCTGGCTGCATGTGACGACTCTGCTGTCGGCTCTTACCTTCACTCTGTACAACTCGGTGCAGCGCTCTGTGTCTGAGTCGCTGGCCGAATACGTGGCCTACTCGTTGTTTGCCCTGACCATTTTCTCGGCTCTCTGGGGATACGGCACCTACCTGCGTCGTCTGCGCTACATCCGTGAGCGCTCGGAGAAGCATCTTGATGCTCCTCTCGGACCCGTTGTCATTGCATTTGGTCTGCTGTTCTCGTTGATCCTCAACTTCTACGCGGCTTTCCAGAACCGCCAGAGTCGTGTCACTGCTTCTGCTATCTAGTTGCTGTCATATATATGTAATAATCATGATTTATTCTACATTGGCTGATGCCCGTAGTGTCGTATATACACATCCAAAGGAATAAAGTTTTTACTCATTCCTCGGAAGCACTTACTTAGCAAGAGCTCCACAGGGATCCCAGGGAGGAAGGACAATGGGCTCCTTGTCGTCGAGGTACTTGACAAGATCAGGAATCTCTGACTTCTCCACGACAACCTGGTACACGTACTCCTTGAAGTACTCATGGGTCATGGAGTAGTAGCCCTTCTGCCCGTTCTCCTCACCCCACGAGTTCTCGACACGCCAGCGCAGAGGCTTGCCGTCCTTGTCAAGGTGCACAGCAGTGAACACCATGGCATGGGTCATAAGACTCTGGTGGTAGCGAAGACGGTCAGCCTTAGCCTGGACAGGGTCAAACGACATGAGCTTGTAGTCCCACAGGTCGACATCAATGATTCCAGTCTTGTTGTCAGTGTACATGGGGGTGTGAGTGCCAAAGAAGACGGCCTCGTTCTTCTTGATGTTGGCAATGGCAGCATTGGCCAAGTCCTCGATGTCCAGGTTGAGGTACTCAACTCCTTTTCCGCCAACAACGTTACCAAGACGCTCGACAGTGACAATACGCTTGTAAGGGTTACGCGGGTCATTGAGAAGCGACACAGCCTGGGTAGCGTCGTATTCGACAACCTCCTTGTAGAACTTGAGAGGGGTCGACTCAATGGCACCAACCTTCTTGTCCTTGTCCTTGTAGTCCCACACAAAGGTGTCATTGGGTCCAGGTGGGGTACCAAGGTACAGAGTCAGCAGCTTGTGAATGCGCTTCATCTGGGACACCTTGAGCGACACCACGTCGTGCTTAGCAGCGACAGCCTCGCGGATCTCCTGTGCAAACTGACGAAGCAGCGTGGTGACCATGTAGTTGAGGCGCTCACTGGCAAGAGTGCTGCAGGTGTCTGGGAACACTGAGTTGGGCACGAGTCCGTACTTCTCAATGATGTTGACGACCATATCGTACTGGCCACCGTCACCAACAGGGTCAGTCAGCAGGTGCTGGACAACACGGGAGTCGACGGGCTCGGCGGCCGTCTGAGTGATCTGGTCAAGGAAGAAGTTGGCCTTCTCGAGCTTGTCATAGAAGAAGAGGAACGAAGGTGACAGCTGGAACTTCTCGAGATTGTACTTCTTCATGACAGGAATACGCAGACAGTTGGTAGTAGCAAACAGCCAGCAGCGTCCGCTCTTCTTCTGGTTCGTGATGGGTGAACCCTCGAGCTCAATGGCTGTGTTGAACACCTCGTTGGTGCCCTCAATGTACCGCTCACGGTTGATGAGGGCTGTATCAACGTTGACATTGCGCAGCACCGTAGCAGCAAGGCTTGCCTGGGCGTCGCCCTTGATCTCCTGGGTCCACGAGCTGAGGTTGTCGGTCTTGACAGTAACTGACATTGTTAATTGTGTTAAACTGGAGAACAGATGTCACGGCGCTGAGCCCCCCATTTTATATCTGATCCCAGCGCCGTTCGCAGTGTCGATCCATGCATCGTCGGACATATTCGACCTCCTCCGAAAACCTGATTCAGTAAGACGAGGCGAGACGAGATGAGATGCCAATGAAAGGAATACGAATGGAGTATGAAGTGACTCAGAGTTGGAATCAAATCGGGGGAGTTATACTGGTGGGGTTGGTGGAGTTAGTAGGACTGTTAGAACCTTTGGGGCTATCTTTGAATGGCCTAACTAACTGGGAACTACCTCGATGGTTACTAGGGCAGTGCAGTTGCAGCCATAGGGAGACACTGAGACAACTATAAGATTAAAGATTGACTAGATCAAAGGACTGAAGACCTACTTATGAGAGTCAACCACGCACATGCACTTTACACGATAGTGTGCACACCACACGCTTTACGCTTTACGCTTTACGCTTTACGCTTCACGCTTCACGGCTTAGGATAGCATTCGACGCTTCGCGCTCCAGTTATACAGCTTAACGCTCTCTTACGCTGAGCGTAAGCCATGTTAAGCGATAATACAACATCCTCCTCGCTTGGACTTCTTTTCTGAGGTAGCAGCAGCAGAAGCAGTAGGACGCGCCGAGGCCCGTGTAGCCGCCGAGGCAGCGCTGATGGCAGTGCGGTTCTCCACGACCTGGCGAATGATGATTTGAAAGGTCTCCTCGATGTTGACCATGTTTTTAGCACTTGTCTCCATGAACCCACAGCCATGGGCCTTGGCCCAATCGAGTCCCTGCGAGCTGGAGATGACGCGATGGTCACTTAGATCGCACTTGTTACCAACAACAATCTTAACAGCGCCCTTTGAGCCCTCGGGTCGGCCTGCCACGTCGAGGTTCTTTTCAATGAGTTCGTCAAAGTACTCGAGATTCTCGAGCGACGTCTCTGACGTGATGTCGTATACAAGCAAATACGCGTCAATAGCTGAGTCCACGCTGAACAGCGACCCCAACATGTCGCGGTACTCCTCCTGGCCAGCAGTATCGATAATGTCTAATCTGTAAGGAACGCCATCTGAGTTAGCAGAGCGCCATAGCACCTACACAAAGGTACTCACCAACTACTCGCTGAGTTGAATATGAATCCTCTTTTGTTAGACAAGTGGACGAGGAGGAAGGAATAGTTGCAGCACCCACCGATCGTGGGGTCGTACTCATCGACCCATTTACTGCGGATCAACCGCATTGTAATACATGATTTTCCTGTTCCTGAGCTGTTAGTAGACAGTCATGCGGTCAACCAAACGGATACCACTCACCTCCGTCGCCCAGAATGACCACGGACACCTTGTTGTTGGCCGTTAGTTCGTGGCTCGTCATGGTATCAGGGGCAGATGCAACAACCAGAAAGAAGACACGTTAAGCCCGTTGAAAAGCACTCAATTTCAACGCGTGTTGCGGTGTGGGGTAGCGAAAAACAGAAAAGCCCAGACGACGCACAGCCGATTGTTTTTGTTGCCGCTTGTGTTAAAGTTTCACTGCAACTTTACCACTCGGTTAGAAGGCTTCACTAACAATGTCCCGAAAGGGGCTAAATGTCTCCAGATGCCAGGGTACGGGCCATGCCAGGGGGGTGGGGCCCTTACTGTACGAGGTTGGCAGCGATGACGACCAACTTTGACGCACTTGTCTCTATTTTACAGTTTCGATAGCTTTACAATGTATCTTTGTGCTGGTACCTTGCAGCTGGGTCCCGCAGTCAAGCACCACTTGAAACATGCAGTAAGTTGGTGTGGAGGAGGAGGAGGAGGAGGAGGAGGAGGAGGAAGGGGAAGAAGTGAGGTGTGGAGGAGATAAGGTCACTATGTAGAAAGTGGTCTCGACAACTCACGTATTACGACTGTATTGCAACTGAAGATGGCGTGTTGTGTAAAAACACTAGATGTAGTAATCTACCAAGTGATATTACAGGTCCAACAAGCAGTTATGCAGGGTACCAGAACAGTCTGTTGAGCACTGATGTCATCACAGAAATACGACGAACTCAATCTGATCATCTCAGTACTAGATAGGCCCACGCAACCACCTAACGAAACCCGTACTTTGTACACCATCAATGAACCCTTGTCATAAACACTCTATAAACATGCGTATAAACGAAAAAGAAGCACAGCTCTAAATGCAGCATCTCCACATAGTACCGCACCAACACGTACTGACTATAAAGCAAGTATTAGAGCACCCCCAACCACTCAAATTAAGGTTGACAGTGCTCAGAATATCCCCCTGCCCCATCAGTTGACGGCCTGCTCGAGCTCGGTGACTGACTGGGTGGATTCAGGGGCGACGCTCAGCGACGCCATTTTCTCCGACACATCGGCAATTGCTGGCACGACAGTCGCCGACGACGACGAGGCTGGGGACGGCGTGTCGGTGATAGTTGAGCGAAGATCAACCTCGCTAAGTCCAACTCCTCCTCCAAGAGCGTGGTACTGCTGCATGTACTCTTTGCGACGCTTCTCAGCAATGCGCACCATGACAGGCCAGTACTCAGAGTGGATGTAGTCAAACTCAACGTGACCTCCAAAGTCAGCATCAAGCTGTTCTGAGGGCACGTAGTTGGGGAAAGGCTCTTGGAAGACAAGCTTCTCACGCGTCAACGGATCAATGAACGGGTGAATGATCTTGAGGAAAACCCATGCAAGACGTGGGATATTAGTGAGAAGGGCCTTACCAAGGCGCTCCGGGTAGTGGTCCTGCAGAATGCTGAGAACCTCGCGGCCTGTTGAAATGGACGGCAGCTTGGAGTTGATACCGATTTTGGTGGGCTTGAAGTCAATGAGCAGAGCCAGCTGATCTTGGCCCGACGGCATAAAATCAATTACACGCTCGAGCATGAACACAAGGTGCTGGACCTGGCGATGCGACGCCTTGGTGTTCTGGCGACCAGGCTTGAGGTAGAGGCACGGGCGACAGTCGTTGTCGAAGCCAAGAATGACCTCTTTGCCCGTCTCGTTCTCGGGAGACACCAGAGCACTGGTCAGCGTAGTCTCGGGGTCAACGCCAAAGGTACGGCGCCACACAAGTGTCGATTCGATGCGATGGATACAGTCATCTGTCTTCCATTTCGTGGCGCGAAGGTATCGGAGAAAGCACTCCTTGGTGAGCCACGCTTGTTCGTGGTCAGTCAGAGGCGACTTCTGATTGTGGTGCTTGTCGTCAATAGGAAGCTCTTTCAGCTGCTGGAAATGTTCCAGAACGTGTTGGTATTTCTCCTGCTGCGAATCGTCGAGCACTGGTGGTGCGGGTACCTTGGCCTTTGGCGAAGGGCGCGTGAACGGGTCGACGTGTGACATTATGAGTAACTGAAAGTACAGGGACGATCCGAATTAGCTATCAGAATGGGCAAACGAGTTAAAGATCCAGCAGGCTTGACCAAGGAACGCGTGAGAAGGTGAATGAAGTACCTAAACGCGACGTTTCAAAAGTGTACGAGCTGATTAGTAAACGCGGATGGTAGGAATGAAATAGTCGTAAAAGATGCCCATTAAATAAATTTCGTAAATTTTGGGGGGGTTGAACGGCTCGGAGGTGGGAATTGGTCCGACGCGCCGAAGTTCAGATGCCGTTAATTAGTGTAAAATACAATCAGCTGACGCGATGCTTAGCGGGTCTCGTGTTTTCCTGCACTAAGAGACTCGGTATATTGCCGAACAATGGCCGAAATAGCGGGTTTATGTACTTGTAGAGACTAACGGCGAAGTCGGCATTCAGGGCCCGATGCCCGTCGCTCATCGGACCCTACCCGTACCCTAGCTTAAGCATAAAGAGGCGACGCGACGAACCCTGGTTCCTCGATAAAAGAGGGCTCCTCTGACCAGGGAGAGCAGAATTTTTCTGGGTGGGCCAAGACTCAAAGGTAGCGGGTATTGGACGGGCCGAGTTGCCGAAAAACAGCCTAGCGTAGCGTCTTGCATAGCACCTAGATAGCGCCCAGTCGGGTACCAGGCTAGCGTTCGGGTAGCTACACACTCCAGTAGTCTCTTTCTAGCCGTGCACTGTCCGTCTAGTCCCTGCAGAGCCACGAAACGAAGTAGCAATTTCATTGTACTTGCGCCTAGACTTTGTACTTTACACTTGATTGATCATTTGGTCGTGTGCACGTAGTTCCACAGTACCAGTAATCTGATACGTTCAATCGTGTGACCGTGTCTTGACTTGGAGTACGTCAAATACGGTGAATTGTACTGCGCCTTCAATCCTTGTAAAGTGAGTGATCTTGGACAACTTGGTTGATACCAGCGGTTCCCATTACTGGTAACTTCATAAGGGTCTTCATTGATAAAGTTCTTGAAGTACGTGAAGTACGTGAAGTACTGAAGTACTGAAGTGCTGAAGTGCCTGATAGCGTCCTCATCCACGCCCCCTAACAGTGAAGCTCGTAACCGGCCCTCATAACTTGGGTTGATCTCCTCTGGGTCCAACTCACCTTCCGCCTACTCGCCATGTTCTTTGCGTTTACACTACGAAGTGCAGCGCTGGCAACGCTAGTGCACCGCGCTTACTCGCACAAGTCGCTGACTTTGCTCGGCATAGCTGCAGCCTTTGTGACTGGCGTTATCCACAGCCTGACCTCATCTTCCATGAGCATTGTACTTATTTTCGCCTTTTTCCTCACAAGTACGCACTTCACCAAGATGAAGGCCGAGCTAAAGAAGACACTGACGGTGCTTGTTAGTGACAAGAAGAAGCCAGAAGGCGACGAAAAACGTAATCATGTCCAAGTGCTGTGCAACTCGATCATCGCCTCGACCCTCATTCTTCTGCGCCTAGTGACGCCTCGTCACCATGTAGGCTTCCGCAGCGCGCTCGAAGTTGGTATTATTGCCAATTACGCAGCCGTCACCGCCGATACTTGGTCGTCGGAGCTGGGAATCCTTTCGAAGGGCGACCCAATTCTCATCACGACGCTGCGCCCATGTCCAAAGGGCACTAATGGCGGTGTCTCTCCACTGGGACTCGGTGTAGCTATCGGTGGAGGCTGCCTGATGGGTCTAATTGGTGCTACGCTAGGAGATCTATCAACTGGCTTGACTGTTTTCGAGCGCCTCAAGTTTGTAGCGTTTGCAGGCTTCTTGGGTCTACTAGGAAGCGTTGTGGACTCATTACTGGGAGCCCTGTTCCAGAAGTCGATTGCCAACTCGGAAGGAAAGATCCTTGAAGCTGATGGAGGATATAAGATTGATGTTGACAAGCTTACCTCTTTTGCTACCGTATCTGGCAAGGACAGTCTGTTCAAGGTTGTCTCTGGACAGGACATTCTCTCCAACAACCAGGTTAATCTGTCCATGGCTGGTATCACGTCCTTTGCAGGCATGGTGCTTTGGGCTCTTTTTTTCTAGACTCTGAAATACACGCGGGATAATTGTATTGGTGACACAAGCTACGTAACGTAAAATAATGTCTTCTCATACGGAAGGTACCTTCACCTCAACTTCCTCGATAAGTGGAGTACGAGTAGTTAGACAGTAGTAGCGGAATATGGTAGTGGGGATCTCCAGAGACCTCGAAAACCACATCGACGTATGGGAAAAACGACTTGCCATCGTAGCGACTGAGATATGGGCCTGTGTCGAAGCGGATCTTGTACACTCCGTTATCAAGTGTGACCGAATCGGCAGCTCCTACGGGATCCGAGAACTTGCAGCGGCCATCGTCATTGCTGAGCCGCTGGCTCAATTGGCTGATAGCCACAGTGCCATTGAGTTGAAACAGAGTACAGGTGATGCCAGCGGCAGGCTTGCCGGCCACCGTGTCGAGAATATGGCACGAAATAGTCGATGGCATTGTTGAAGAAAGATAAGCTTGGGGGGCTGCTTTAATACTCGGCCTCAGCCGAGCCCCAACCTCTATCTTATCGTTGGAGGGGGTCCTATACAGGCGGTTCAAACAGCAGCCAAACTTGTACTATGCACTTGGAAGTACTTCTAATAAGTTCTAAATGACGAGTTTAATTGTTTTATCATGTTTATTTGCTCTCTGGGTTCATAAACCGTGACAAATCACTGCCTCAATATTTATACCCCATATCCCCTTAAGTTACCTAGTTGCTTCATATTGTTCCTACACAACTTGGCCTCCTACAACAATTCCATGGCCACGGTGCCCAGCGGCCGACTTGCCATACGCGACAATGACGTCTACTATGATCAACGCCAGTTTACGCGTTCGTACACGTTTAACCAATGGGTTCCACTAAGTTGTGCCGACATCTCGGCTCTCGATACTTTTGAATCCATCTATGGCCATATGAGCCAAGTGGCAGCTACACGCAACGACGGACCGTTCTTCTTCCGTAACCACCCCATAAACTACGTTGTAGTATGCGGATGGTGCGTGGAAATGCAGCCAATGGGCACGTCGGGCCCAGCAGTGTTTGTTCTCGACGATGGATCAGGCGCTACCATCAGCCTAAGCGACTTCACCAAGAAATCAGAATATTACAGCACGAAGCCGTGGATTGGCAAGTTCTTTGAAGTGCGAGGCAAGCTACGATGGCGTCCAACGTTTGGAATCCGCGTCGATATCCGAGATATCATTCCTCATGATGGATCCTGGGCTTCTGTCATGCTCATGTTCAACGAGTCCATCGAGGTCCGCCACCATATCCTGTGTAAGAGTTGGGTTCTTGACGAATCGACTCAGCCTATAGCAGACGATATTGAGAAAGAGTCGTCGGATCCTCGTTTGTTCTGCTCTCTCAGCAGAGCTCCTTCTCGACTGGTACATCATTCGTCGTATCAGCTCCTATCCGAGTTTTCATTTGCACCGAGTCCTAAATCCCCTGTCCTTCAAGTCCCAGACTCTATTATGTCTGTGACTCCGTCAGAAAGAACCACTACTGCAAGTACTTTAGCTGATTTGGATGACGACTCCAATGTTTCCAGTGCTTCCAGTGCATCGACACATGATTCGATCACCAGTGTTCACGATACACAAGATTTGACTCAATTGCAACCTGACAGTTGACCCTAGCGTGGCTTAACACAACTTCCAATGGGATATCTGCTAAAATGCTCGTTTTCTCCTTGACCTTTTGTGGTGTCGGTTCATCCTTCTCTCTATCGAGACAGTCAGCCGCGCAGGATCCCCCTGCAGATTCTTTACAAAATTATTTTGACCATCAGCTTAGCTATCAACTTCACCGCAAAAATGTCACTTTTCGAAGTGGAGGGATGGGATCTTTCGAAGAAGATTAAAACCGGCAAATCGGAAAAGGCCAAAAAGGCCGACAAGAAGATCAAAGACAAGAAAGCTAAGAACTTTAGGAGCGATGATCTCCAGGGCCTTTACGACGAGCATATCGAAGGAAAGAAGCGACCTGCTCCTGAGGAGAGGACAAACGATGTTGCTGATGAGGAGCCCGTGAAGAAACACAAGACCAAGAAGTCTAAAAAGGCGACAAGTGAGGATAAAACAGCCAAGGCTGCTAAGCCAGAGGAGGCTCAACCGGAGGTCAAGCCTGAAGTGAAGATCGAAACGAAGCCGCAACCGAAACTTACTCCTCTTCAGCTCAAGATGAAGGAGAAGCTGACCGGAGCACGATTTAGATGGATTAATGAACAGCTGTACACGTCGTCCTCTCAGGATGCGTTCAAGCTCATTCAAGAGACACCCGAGATGTTCGACGAGTACCACGAGGGTTTCCGCAGCCAGGTCAAATCATGGCCTGAGAACCCCGTTGACACCTTCATTGATCAATTCAAACAGCGACTCGAGAAGCCCATTAACGCTCCTGGTGGTCTTCCTGGCAACAGCGATGGTACTGTTGTTGTCGCTGACATGGGCTGTGGAGAGGCTCAACTAGCGCTCGATCTGATGAAGGTTAAAGGAACGCGGAAGACTAAGAAACTCAAGTTCAAGGTTCACAGCTTTGACCTCAAAAAGGCCAATGATCGTATCACTGTTGCTGATATCAAGAACGTACCTCTTCCAGACCAGAGTGCCGACGTCGTTGTGTTCTGCCTAGCCCTCATGGGTACTAACTTTCTGGATTTTGTCCGTGAGGGTCTTCGTATTCTCAAGCCTAGAGGCGAGATGTGGATTGCCGAGATTAAGAGCAGATTTGTCGAATCTGACACATCGCAGTTTGTCGATGTTCTAAAGTCAGTTGGCCTCTTCCACAAGTCAACCGACGACTCGAACAAGATGTTTGTTCGCTTCGAGTTCTTCAAACCGCCCAAAGATATTCTCGAGCAGCGCCAGCGAAAGCAGGAGGCTCGTAAGGGACCTAAGTTCATTGAGAAGGAGCCCGAAGCAGCCAAGTCAGGACCCGAGGGCACCTGGCTGTTGAAGCCTTGTCTATACAAGCGACGATAATCATCTATTTATTATTATGGTTAACTATGAGCTGGTCTTGTTTTGTGTTTTCTGGAAGATCGTGTCAATCATGGCGTTACCCAGAGCCAAGGCTTCGGGGAACATGTGCTCAAAAAATTTCTGTGTAATCTCAAACTCCTTCTTGTATCGTTCAAAGCTGCCGCTGCTGACAATGTTGCTCCAGTTCTGTGTTAGATCCAATGTCAAGCAGGGGTATGTGCCTAGTACTTACTCTTGCTGCAATGGTGAACTCGAGATCGTCGGATCGGAACAGCCTGTCTTTTACTGAGTATGCTATGCACTCGTCGAGAAGGCCAGGTGTGCAAAAAAGGTACTCGGTGACGCCGAGCCAGATGCGAAACAACTGTGTAAGTTAGTTATTGAAACTTCGTTTGCATGTAAGAAAATGAACTCACCGGTGTTGAGCAGATCATGTGGTCGTACGGAACAATACGCGACTGGTACCAACTGTCGACAATAGCTAGAAGACTGAGATGGGAATTGGGTGTAGAGCCTTCCGGTGGTTTGTTTCCTAGCGAGAAGTTTCCTAGGAGGTCGTCAGACAGGAGAAGACTGTGATCTGGACTTAAGTTACCAAAAACGTAGTCACGAGCAACATAGAGACGGTTGCGAAGAGCATGCTCGTCTTGCTCCAGCATCAGTTTAAATAGCTCGGTGCATGAAGATGCGTACTGAAGGATCTGCTTGTGAGCAGCCGGGTTCGTGATGGCAAGTCCAGCATAGACGTGCCATTTGTTGGAGTAGATACGCAACGAGATGTTCATTTTGGCATTCTCGATACCTCCAGACCAGCGCGGGGTTTCCCAAGGGTATCCAGATTGACTGGATTTCCAGGCAGTTCCCATACTGAGGAAAGCAGCATGAGTCACGGCCTGGGTGTCTGCAGTGATACGGTCATGTTCGGCGGCCGTTAGGTATACAGCACGCGATTCCAGACACGATAGGACTTCTTCAACGAACGCAAATGCCTCGTCAGACGCACGGTGCTTGATAAGAACCAAAGGTTGACCCTTCGTATTGACCTTGGGTCCATGAAGCGAGTGACAGCTCACGATACTAGCATCGTCAGGAACATAAGTCTCGAATGCCTTGATTTCGGGATCCTTGCACGAAGTCTGACCTCCTACTATAGCTCCGACTTTCGTAGAAGGACCATAGGCAGCGACAATTTGACTGATATTCTCGGCTTCAACGCTGTAGATGATGTAGTCACTCTCTCGTGACACATAATGGCCGTTTCTGACAACTTTAATAGGCGAATCTACGTTAGAGTCCACATAAATACATAGACAAACACATACCTTTAAACTCTTCGGCAAGCTTGGGGTAATTGGCCTCTGTATCGCAAGCAACAACTCTTTAGTTAGAAGTGAGTCAAATCAGTGGTGGGTAACACATACTTCCAGCCAGCGGTCGAGATCTTTGTCGCGTACAACCGACCCATATCACCTAGTCCAATGATACCAATAACCCGAGATGCCTTCCATTGCTTAGCGAGCTCGCTACGCGACGAATTGATCGGCTCCATCATGTTCAACGGATAGTTATTAAGCCTCTCGGAAGTGAGCATCAACTTGCCAGATCCACCCTAACCCCATAGTAATCTTGAGCGGACGTTTTTCTTCCACCGAAGAAGATGGTTAAATATGCAGCTGATGGCTTGGGATCTAAGCCAAGAAGACTGTAGTACATCTTTTTTTTTTGTTTTACCTAGACCGCCTAATAGCTAGAACAATAAGCTGACTGTGACTCCGAATCTCCGTGGTGCCGTGAATTGCGTATCTGAATATTATGCGATATCTCATTAAACAGTAGTTGACACGCTTAAATCTCCACTCAGGCGGAGTCGACGCGGTTTTGGCACGATGATGTACGACGATTGGGCGTACAGGCCCACTGTCGCGGAGGCAATACAGCCAGTGGTGCCCCAGGCAGCTTCTCCGAAGGGCAATCGCGCTCGCGCACACTCGCTACTTCAGAAAGTAGCCACGACAAGCCACGCGCCAAGCGGGCATATGATCCCTAGCGAACCCACTGTTCGGAGACGCGCTGCTTCTATGGGCCCATCCAGACGGCAGCAGACTGTTCAAAAACACTCAATTACTATTCCATTCACAAAAGAAGAGCGCCGAGTCGTTTCTGACGTTGACTCGCTCCTAAAAGGCTCGGAGCCATTCATCAGCTTCACCAACGCATTCTTCGACCCTCGACAGTCGCAATTGAACGAGACGGAGCTACGGCCATATGAAATCTTTAGAGACTCATCAAGACTACACTCTCGAGCGTGTTCTGAGCTGTTGGGCCAGGTAGACAAAGTCGTTGCGTACCTCGACGAACTGGCGCTCGGATTTCGTGATGTTCAACAGCAGACGAGCGACTTCGAGGCTGCGTGTGATTCGCTACTATCCGAACAAAATCATCTTGCTCAATTGCATAAGGATATTGAGGCCAATCTTGAGATCTACTCGACACTAGAAAAGACAATCCGTCGACTCAATTCTCCGGGATCGGATCTCCCTGCGAAGGCTGCTTTCAAACCTCTACTAGAAGATCTCGACAAGGGTCTTGCTTATACGCAAAAATACCCCAACTTTCCTGACATGGATCTGTATCAGATGCGTTACCGCCAGTGTATGACAAGAGCACTGACGCTTGCTCACGACTACTTCAACAACCGAATCCGACTCATGGCACGAAATGTGCAGGACAAAGTGACTACCAACAAGGGCCTCAACCCCACAGCACACTCAGCACTGCTGTATGCTGGATTTGAGACGGACACGGACTTGCTTCGTCAAGTGAGCTCGTACATCTCTGCACGCTCGTCGCTCAACAAGGAGTACGAAGCTTTGTATGACGAGTGCATTCGCATTTACTTTGGCATTCGCCAGCGTCTACTGCTTCCTATCATCCAGCGCAATCTTGACGAAGCTGCAAAGGACACCCGTTCAGGATTTATTCCCCTGTGTCTGTCAAACTTGTCCTTCTTCAAGGATATGTATCTACAGGAGTTCCAGCTGTTCGAAAAGTTCTTCGATGCGCCGACAAGTGTTTTTGAAGCTTGGTTAACAGATCTCAGTGAGCCTCTATACGACAGTCTTCGCGAAAAGATTCTTCGTCAGCAAAGTGTTGACCAGCTGTGTGAGCTAACTACGTTGCTACTAAGCCAAGGGTCTGAAGCTGATGAACTAGTTGTCACCAACTCCGCCGAAGTCGAGGTTGAGCACCACTACAATGGATCCCAACAGGAGCCACTTAAAGTCGGACATCTTCTTGCCCCAATCCTTGAAGACGTGCAATCCCGCCTGGTCTTCCGCGTTCAGAGCGCTGTTGAACAGGATATTGTTCGATATGTGCCTAAACTGGAAGATCTCAGTGAATTAGGCCACCGTAAATCGTCCGTATCAGTTGAAACTCCAGAGCCGATAGCGGGCAGTAAAGGGGAGGAGTTCAGCAGCTCTGGTATGCTTTCTGGGCTCTATCCACCAATGCGACTTGCTGTCACGCTACTTTCCCAGATCTATCAGCTTGTCAACTCCAAGATCTTTGATGATCTCGCACATCGCATTGTTCATGAGAGTCTATTGTCGCTTGGTCGAGTACAGAACCTGGCTACTGCGCGGTTGGGCACTCTTGAAGCCCAGCTTTTCTTAATCAAGAACTTATTAATGCTGCGGACACAGGTCGTTGAGTTCGATATTGACGATATACCTGCTGAAAGGCAGCTTGATTTCAGTGGTCTACAGGAGGTTTTCACTACTATTCGCCAGGGAGGTGTCAGTTTTACGTCCGAAGTTCTTTTGAATTTGGCTCGCGCAACCGTACCTAAAGTTGTTAACAACATGCTTGACGCCAAGCAAGAACTTTACGCAGAGCTCAAGAACTCCATCCAAGACTTCACCGAACAGTCTGTAAAAGTTGTTACGCAGCCAATTCTTCCTCAAGATCCAGGCACTGCTATCGAGGACACACGTTTGCTGCGCCAGACAGCGACAACTGAGCTACCTCGTATCCGTTCAATGATTGCGCGGTATATTTCTGACGGTCGCACAATTGACATTCTCATGGACTCGATCCAGGATCTGACGATTCAGACGTATGAGGAGTACCATAAGACAATTGTCGCTGCCAGTCGTAAGCCCGAGCAGCTTGACGGACTCATGGAGCCAGATGGACTCATGTCATGGATTGGCGACATTGTGGGTCGACTGCACTCGCGATCTGCTCATGGATCAGTGAGTGGCTCCGTCAGTGAGCGGAGTGCCGTCTAGGAAGCATGTATTTAGGATGAATGACAGCTCATCACCACATCACCAACGAACAGAACTTAGAAACGAAATAGGCGGGCGATTAGTTTTCAGCCTCCACTGGATTGAAGGTATTCTCATCGAGAAGGCGGTTCAATTCCTTCTTCAAATAATCAACTTTAGAGCCATCAATGAGTAAATGCGTATCGTCGAGTTCCTGTGTTAGAAACAGCAGAGAAACCAGGTGTTCAGCACCTACTTCTACAACGATGTCGTTACCTTTGCTGTCAATGTTGAGGATGAGCGCACGGATCGATGGGTCGCTTTGTTAGACAGTTTGCTAGTTGCTCGTTAAAGCACATACCATTCTACGAGAACACCTGGGTTAGTAAACAGAATCGCCTCTTCAATCCTCCCTACCTTTTACTGCGCTCGGCATTGTGAAGTTAAGATGGTAAATCACCGCCGCATCCAATTTCGACTTTAACCATTACCGCCCCTGGAACTTGGATATACCCGATGAGTGCGCCGTCAGGGCGCTCTGCCAGTGAGGATGAGTCCACGATAGATGGGCGATTGACTGATGATGAATTGAAGGTGTCCCCAGCCGAGGATGTAACAGAATCGCGGTCTCAAGGTACTACTCCAGTGCAGTCGCTACATTGTGACCCCGCACAGAGCAGTTCCAGCCAGCATTCGAATGGCACCGCTGAAGACAATTCTAGACAGCCAGATGGCGCAAATAATCGTGCAATTGGCTCTGTGGAAGTGTCTGAGGGCGACCGTGAAGAGGACGATGACGAGGACGAGGACGAAGAAGCCGAGAATGGCAACAGTACGAAACATACAGACGACGAAGCGGAAGATGATGATGACGACGATGATGACGATGGTGATGATGATGATGATGATGATGGTGATGATGATGATGATGACGATGATGATGATGACGAGGACGATGATGACGGAGAAGAAGAAGACGAAGAAGAGGAAGAGCCGAAGTTGAAGTATTCGCGAATTACAGCCCTCCCCCCGACCGTGTTCTCGACAGATGCAGTCAGCGCCTTCCTCGTCACCGAATCTTTCCTCGTCTTTGCTACTCACAGAGGAATGCTTCATCTGCTTCGATCTGACATGACGATTATACGCTCACTTCACGCTCACAGTGCATCAGTTCTATCACTATCTAGTGACGGGCATTATCTAGCATCAGCATCCATCGATGGTACTGTTGTCATTGGCTCTGTGGAAGACCCCAAGGATATTGTTAAAAGCGACTTTAAACGACCTGTTCATGCTGTGGCTCTCGATCCAAACTATAAAAACACGAAGATGTTCGTGTCCGGAGGAATGGCCGGATCCGTGATATACTCGCAGAGAAACTGGTTTGGCAGCAGGGTTGATACCGAACTAGATACGAGTGATTACACACTGACCGCGCTCTACTGGGTGGGATCACTTATTCTATGGATGAATGAGGATGGTGTAACCGTCTACAGTACGATTTCTAAGTCGAAATTGTTGGTCATTCCTCGGCCGAAGAACTCACCTCGGGCTGATCTCTACAAGCCCCGGCTCTCTGTCCCTGAGTCAAACCGTATTTATATTGCATGGGTTGATCACATTTGGGTGCTGAAGATCAGCATTGTCAAGGCAAAAAAAACTGCACTGCTACCATCTGGTGCTTCAGCGCTCTCACTTCATCCTGAAGAGCACGTCGAAGTCGAAGCCCATCGCAAAGTGCAATGGCTCATCAGTGGAATTGCTCCATATGGTCAGGACACCGTTATGCTTTTAACGTACCACCCAGAAGAAGGACAGGGCGGAATCGGTCGAGCACGCAAGGCCGGCCCACCTGAACTGAAGTTGGTTGATCTAGGAACCGGCGATGAGGTCTATGCTGACGTGGTATCTATGCGCGGGTTTGAGAGACTCGGACTTGATGACTACCACTTGAGCCAGTACTCTGTCGCCTCCTCACCGACGAAGTACTTCGTTGTCAGTGCTAAGGATGGTATTATCGCTATGGAGCGAGACCTCAATGATCGCATGTCTTGGCTTCTGGACAGAAGTATGTATCGAGAATGCTGGGAGATGTCTGGAAACATGCTGGAACCAGTAAAGCGAATGGGAATAGGAATCAAAGGAGTGGAACTTCTCTTGGAGCAGGACAAGTGGGTTGAAGCAACTACATTTTTGGCACAAGTGATTTGTGCCGTCGAGGATACGCAGGTCATTCGTGAAGAATGGGAACGATGGGGCTGGATCCTCGTCAAGTCGCACCACATAGATCTACTTGCGCGTGTTCTTCCCACTGATGAGAGTCTCGAACTAGAGAAGTCTTTGTACCAAACTGTCATCGACCACTTGCGAGTGCATGATCTGAATAACCTGTGCTACGTTATGACCAACTGGCCCACCTCCTTATACGACTCTGAAACTCTGAAAGGTCAACTTGAAGATCTTGTCAGCGATAATGATGGGCCTGACTCGTCTTTTGAGCATGCCGAGGAACTACCAAGAGTTCGCATGGCTCTTTCCGAGTTATATACGAAGACAGGCGATGCATTGTCTGGATTGACACACCTATTGATCCTGCATCATGCAACAGTCGTTGACCATATCTCACAGTACCATCTACTGCCATTCTTGTCTGGTGACTTGATTGACAGAGTCCTGACGTACAACTTGTTACCTGAAGACCTCGAAAACGCGCCATTTGAAATCTTGCGTGAGAAAACTTCGAAAGCTATATCATTGTTTGTCGCTGGCCGACACCAAGTTGTGCCTGACGTTGTAATTGCTCGACTCCGAAGTCAGAAGCAGCTTGCTCCACTGCTCTTCTTTTATTTGGAAGAGCTCAATCATGAAGACCCATTCCTTTGTAAAGGATATGGTGACTTGCAGGTTAAGTTGTACGCCGAGTTTGACAGGCCTCAACTTGTTGGCTTTCTCCACAAGAGCAACAATTACAATCTGACAGAAGCTCTAGAGGTGTGCGAGAAAAATGGCTATATCCCAGAACTGGTATACCTTCTTGGAAAAGTTGGTCAGAACCAGAGAGCTCTTCGACTCATTATTGAGAAGATAGGAGACCCAGAACAGGCGCTTAGTTTTGCTAGAGCTCAGAATGACAAGGAACTATGGGCAGACCTGCTTCATTACAGTATGAAGAACCCACTTTTCATTCGCGTTCTTCTCGAACAAGGCAATGATGTTGTGGATGCTGTCAAAATCATACGAGATATCCCTGAGAACACCGAAGTTCCGGGCCTCAAGTCAGCACTTCTCAAGATATTCGCTGATAAAGAGATGACGCTGTCACTAACTACGGGAGTCTTGGACATCATCAAGAATGAAGCATTGAGCGTTTCGCACCAACTTCGATCGCAACGTCTCAAGGGAGACGGGTTTGATTTTGAGCGCCAGTTCACGTCATTGGATCTTACCAAGCCTATAATTCTCACTCCAGAGAACGAGCTTCTCAGCGAGCAAGATCTCATAGGCAAGTCCTGGAGTGGCCTACCAGTCTCCGGCAGCCATGTATGGTCGGTCAGCAACAAAGTAGCCAGACTTCGTCAAGTTCTACGCAATCTCTCCACCTGAGTGGCTGCTCTGTAATTAATTAATTTATATTATGCCAAAGTATTGCTGTCTAGTGTTTTGTTAACCACTTGTGTAGCGACCGTATGATCTGGCTTCCTTCTTTCCTTGCCCTGATCTTGGAGATTTATAGCTGCAACAGTTTGGACTCGTCTATTCATCGTTTAACCGACTTTCGCGACGTGACCACAGTTACACTTCTCTCTCTCCTCTACCAGACTTTGCTCGTCTTTACTCAAAGGCTGGAGTTGCTCGTCCTTGTGCAGAGCTTCTTCGTATGTGCCATTGACACTGCATGCAGCGATGGAGTATTCCCCAGCTTCACCATTAGTGCCGTTTGACAGACGACGATCGATCCACAAGAGAAAGCCGTCGCACCATTCGAGGAGGCCCTCACGTCACCACTTCCGACCTCAAGTCCCCCAAACAGTCGATACCAAGAGGAAGAGAACCCACGCGCACGCGTTTGCGCGTGCCTACCAGCAGTCTCCACGCGATCTGCTCGATCTCCAGCCTCAAAGCAAGACCTCGAGTGACAACGTCAAAGTAGACGAGCTTCCGAGTTTTTATTTCGAGGGTGATATTCGTGGAGCCAGTGCTGCCGAGTGGCTTCGTAACGTTTCTTCTTCGGCACTACTAGCTCTTCTCAGCGGAGCGTGGACTGGTGGACGGTTAGCAGTTCTGGGTATCGTAGAGTTAGCTCAGCTTATTCGCTCTCAATTTACGGATAAGACTCGAGCAGCTCACCTAGGAGACTCGCCTGCTGTCAAGCGTCGAAAAATCTCGGACTTGCCCGAATTTGGTTCCTCAGAAACACGAATCCCAGGTTCGATTTCCGACACCGCGTATACGCGATCTCCTCGAGTGTCAATTCCTAACAACGCCCACCTCAATATCGTCACTACTCACAGCGAACGCATCGTTGACTCCATTGATCTAACAGTTGAAGACCCTGTCATCGAACTTCCTACAAAACGCAACGGGATTGTTAATCCTCGCGAGGCATTCTTGTCTGACCTTCGCGCTACTCCACAGTCCCGGTCGAAAATGTCGCCTTCTATTTCACAGATGTGGGGCTCCATCACCTCGGGTCCAAGTCAAACAACGACAACATCAGAGCAGACCAATGCTGCCAAGTCATCAGGGGGTCTGTTCACACCAAGCTCCGGCAAGTCAAAAATCCCTGCACCGGGAACGCCCTCTTCTGGGGGAGCGCTTAGTCTCACAAACACACCCATGTTTCGCAGGATGATGAAGACGCGATACGAGAAGGTTAGCACTGGACCTCTAGACTTCAATGCGTCTACAAAGCAGGGCGACAACATCATGCCAGCGGTAACATATGGTACCTCTCTATTCCTGAAGAAGGCCCAGCCGTCTGAATCTCAAGGATCTCTTGCCACTCGATTACGGAACGCGTTCAGAGGCACCTATGAAGCGCCTGTGACCGTGGTACCACCAGGATCACTGGAAGTTGGGGACCAGGTGCGACGTGGTTCTGCCTCTTCCCCATTATTCCAACTCTCATACCGTGATCCACAATTTTTGCGAAAGCTCGAGAAACGACGTGAATATGATCGTTTGCAGAGGGAGGATGAAGCGCGCAGAGTAAAGCCCGTTCAGCTACCGACCGAATCTGTCCTGAGTGATGAGAAGATTAAACGGTACAAGGACATTCACCAGAGCCGCGAAAGTTTACAAAAGGCAATTGCCGAGCTTCGAATTGGTGTACCTGACGTGGAAGAGGTTGCTCTGGACACTGCAAGTCTTAAACGGGTGGAGAAATATTGGCATCAGACTCCTCGTCAAAGTGATGGTGTGATCATTGGCACAGCCTATAAGATCGATGTACAGATTGGCGACATTAAGACTCTGGCTGATAAGACTTGGCTTAATGACAGCGTTATTGACTTTTATCTCAACCTTGTGATTGATCGCGCAAATGATCAGGGATACTCCAAAAGCTTTGCGTTCAGTACTCATTTCTTCTCAAGACTCGAGACTGATGGGTACAAAGCAGTTGAAAGATGGGCAAAGCGCAAGAAGATCAATGTCACGGAAATGGACTATGTTTTTGTTCCCGTTAACCTGAGAAACACACATTGGTGTCTTGCAGTGATAAACAACCGAGACGCCAAGTTCCAATACTACGATTCTATGAATGGAAACGGCGATTTTGCCCTCGTTCAGTTACGCGACTATATGATTGCGGAGGCAGATCGCATTTCGCCCAAACAGCATGACCAACATGTGATCAAGTACGAATCTTACAAGCGCGAACCACGTTGCAAGTGCCCGCAACAGGCTAATGCTTTCGACTGTGGAGTGTTCACGTGTAAAAACGTTGAACTGATTGCGCTTGGGCGGCCATTGAACTATCTACAAACTGACATGCGACTGTTGCGTCGACGGATAGCACACGAAATCCTTGAAGTAGTTCTCCGATGACAAGAGCTGAGTATATTTATTGTATAGTCATAATCAAATGAAGCGTGACAACTTCACTTTTATCTTCGTTTCTTCGTGGGGCGGCCCTGTTCCGCGATGATTTGCTGGTATCCGGCAAGTTTCTTCTCCATATCAAGAATCTTAGTTTGACTGGCATTCAGCTTCGCCATGAGGTAGTCAATACGTGCCTTTGATTCCCAACGACTGGGAAGCGTGGAAAGAGTGTGTAGCTCATCTTCGTAGGCCTTGATGTTGCCCTCTTCCTTAGTAATAACTGCAGAAACAATCTGCGACTCCATTTGGGCAAGAAGCGTGCGGTCCCTAGCAAGGGCGTGGAACGCGGCATGATAGATGGGCTTCCCTGGACGGATGGTGATTATTCGACCGCCCACAGTGTGTGTTGAAATGAGCTCACTGTGTTCCAGAGCGTAGAGTGACTTCTGTTGGTCTCGACTCTTGAAGTTGGAATTCTGAGCAATCTGACCAAACGGAACACCATCATCCTCTCCCAGGCCAATGTTAGCCAATTCTTTCACAAGAACCCAAGCCTGTTCACGAGTCCAGTTCTCATTGTCACGCATGAGGAACATCTGCAAGATCTCCACAGCGCTTTGATCAACCATATCTGATAATGCTGCACTCACAGACTCGCCCGACTTGAGACGCCTTGAAAATGCCTGGAGATCGGTCATCCTACCGCCGATTGGAATCAGAGCGTCGTCGAGTTCCTTAAAGTCGATATGGTGCTCTCTCTTTGGTTTCTCAGTATCACCATCACCATCAGCAGTTTCATCAGGCGTAGCTTCTGGAATTGCCAATTGACGCAGAACAAACTTTCGCGCAGATTCAAGGCTGGCATCACCAACTGTGAGACTCTTAAACACCTGGCTCGGCAAAGCTTCTGCTAGAACCTTGTCATAACCTATGTCGCTGGAAATGAAGATAACATGAGCAGTGTTGGTCTGGATGAGTGATGCAGCCCATTCAGAAATCTGCTTATAGATAAACTTCTTAGAATCGCCTTCTGCGCGGCCCATAAAGCTGCTAATCACCACAACAGGTCTGCTCTCAGGGTGCAGAAGTAGGAATTCCTCATCTGTCTGGTCTTCCTTGTCGCCTCTAAACTGAAGTGCTGTGTTATGGATAGCAACAGCTGCAGTATTGAGCATGCCCTTAAACTGACTGTCAGTCGATTCGGCGAACCCAGTCTTCTGGCCACTAAGACCTTGAGCAATGACATCTAGGAAGTTGGCAATAGTATTCTTCCAAGGGAATACTGGAGCATAGCCTATTTCCTTTGCTGCCGCCTTGAGGAACGCGGAATCAGATCGACTCTTCAACAGGACATCACAGTCGATGTTTAGGACATCGCCACGACCTTTCAATGCGTGTTTCAAAACGAGTTCTTCTTTCCCGCCACCTCGAGGACCAGAAACAACAATAAAGGTACCAACACCTTCTTCAATCCACTGCCGCAGTGTTTCGACGCTTTGAACACGCTCATCCCATAATCCCACTGCCGAATTGGACGCGACATTCTCAGTAGTTCGAATATAGCTGTTCACCGTTGACCAGGCATTACCAGTGACACGGCGCAAATATCTCACCAACTGATATTCCTCGAACGGCAACACTCCATGGATCTTGCGCTGGACCATCCATACACGAATCGGCTCAAATATGACGACTGTAAGAGCTGCGAGTATGGCAACGACTATAGGAATGACAAGCCTTGGGTGGCCAACGACCCATTCTTTAATAACATTCTGATGAGTGAGCGGTTGAAACGACAGGTGAATCTTTGTCTCTCCAATCACAAGACCAGTAACACAATTGCGAGCTGTAGCAGCATCGCTGTAGTTGGTAAAGGTAACAATGGAGCTCCGTGGGACGTCTTTTGTGCCTGGGGGTGGTGGTTCAATGTCAATTAGAGGTCCATAACGTCTCAGAGCAGAGTAGATATCTTCAGAGGTGACGTCGGGGCCCTCAAAGGTAACCTTCAGCTTGTTGGTGGTGAATCGTCTGAGGTCCTCGATCCATGGCACACCCTTTACCGGGAACGCGCGTACTGGGCAGAAGCCCGTGAACCAGGGGCGGTAATTTGCGGCAGCCTGCTTCTTCTGAATAGCTTCAAGGATTTCTTTCATTGGCGCAGATGAGTTATCATGGCCGCTGTTGACCTGGAACGTTGCAAACACGCCTCCATCTCGTTCACGGGGAACGATGTTGATGAGTTCA
This sequence comes from Sugiyamaella boreocaroliniensis, assembly GCA_030575195.1. Taxonomy (NCBI): domain Eukaryota; kingdom Fungi; phylum Ascomycota; class Dipodascomycetes; order Dipodascales; family Trichomonascaceae; genus Sugiyamaella; species Sugiyamaella boreocaroliniensis. Next base: position 93,511 of record JAJMIE010000010.1, on the reverse strand, counting down.
AGGGGATAATCACTTGGAAACGACATGTCAACAATCTTGTTGGCAAGTCGCTCCCTATTACCAAAGGGTGACATCTTTATGATTCGATTGATGATGGAGATGCGTGCTAGGCCAGGAAACATATGGTCGTAGTACAAGAGACCCTGGCGCGCCTCCGTCTCAATGATTCCTGTCGTCTTCTCGACATCTTCAGTACCTTCAATATGAACATGGGGTTCAGCGGCGGATTCAGATTCCAGTTTCTTGTCACCTGTCAGTGCCTTGTTCGTGAAATCACTTGCTGCAGCAGCAGTTGAGTTGTGGGCTACGAAGGCGAGGGGCGAGTGACTCGGATAGGCAAGCCGTCGAACAGGCCTCGCCAATGCTCTGACACCTAGCAATCGTGGGTGCAACATAGTGGTAGGTGTACATATAGACACAACAACCCCAAAGTAAATCCCCAAGTAGCAACAGTATAAGAAAGAGAGATCAATAGATCAAGCATCTGATAGCGATCATCACTTGCTGTGGGTAAGGGGCAACCCCACAGCGGGGCAACGTCGTTTCGTGGGCTTGCTCGAAGCTTAAATGATTTTTCAGCTTGGCGACAAATCTCAGCCAATCAACCAACTCGTGCCAGTTCACTTCAGTTCACCACTTGTGTTATTTAAATTGCGTTAGATTTCCTTATATGTGACTTTTCATTGAATCCGAGGTTCCTCTGTTGAAGCTCAGCTGCACGGCTTAACAACTTTTTTTGGCGGAGTTGCCTACTTCCGCTTCATCGAACAAACGATGGGGGTCCAGCGAGTTTTAAAACGCTCGTTTGGCAGACCTTTTCGTGGAATCTATCATGATATCCGAGGGAGACTTCCTTTGTACGTGTCCGACTGGACAGATGCTTTCAACTACCGCGTCATTCCCTCGGTAGTGTACATGTACTTCACCAAGTGAGTTGCTTAACTGGCTTCTTTTTTCTGCGCTTCTCTAATACAGTCTTTTGCCATCAATAGCATTCGCTCAGGACATGTTCGACAAGACAAACAACTCGTATGGTGTCAACGAGGTCCTACTGGCTTCTGCTCTCGGCGGTATCGTGTTTGGCGTGGCTGGAGGTCAACCATTGTGTATCGTGGGGGTCACTGGGCCGATAGCCATCTTCAATTACACAGTCTACGAGATTGTTAATCCCAAGGGAATCCCGTATTTCCCGTTTATGTGCTGGATTTGTCTCTGGTCGATGGTGATGCATTTTGTCATTGCTGCGTTCAATTGGGTCAACGGCCTGCGGTACGTGACTCGGTTTTCATGCGACATATTCGGCATGTTCATCAGCATCATCTATATTCAAAAGGGTATCCAGCTTCTGACAAGGGAGTTTGGTTCCAACGACACCGAAAATGTTCAGGCGTTTCTTTCTGTCGTAATTGCACTCCTCATGCTGATATTTGGCCTAACCACTGTACTCGTTGGTCGCTTCTCATCGCTTTTCTGGAGCCCCGTGCGAAAAGTCTTTGCTGACTACGGCCTCCCTCTAACGGTCGTGTTCTTCACAGGATTTGCATACTTTCCAGGAAGATTGCTCGACACTCACCTTCACCGGCTCAACGTTGACCCAAGCTTCCAGCCAGCTACAGACACAGGATCTCGAACACACGGTTGGTTCATTCATTTCTGGGACATGGATGTTGGAAGTGTCTTTCTCGCTATCCCTTTTGCGCTGCTATTGACGATGCTCTTTTACTTTGATCACAACGTGTCGTCACTTATCTGCCAAGGCTCAGAGTTTCCTCTGAAGAAGCCTGCATCATTTCATTGGGACTTCTTCCTTCTTGGAATCACGACCGGAGTGTCTGGTCTCCTGGGAATCCCAGCTCCTAATGGGCTTATTCCTCAAGCACCTCTTCACACTGCCAGTTTGTGCGTCACGAAGTTCGAGCCCAGCTCGGATGGCCGCTTGCCGAAGATGCACATTGAGTCTGTTGTCGAGCAAAGATTCACGAACCTCGTCCAGGGCCTTTTAATTCTTGGCACCATGTCTGGACCCTTACTCACAGTACTAGGGCTGCTCCCTAAGGGTGTACTTGCTGGCTTATTTTGGATGATGGGAATCTCGGGACTCATGGCCAACGGTGTCGTAGCCAAGCTTTATTATGTGTTCAGTGATGAGGCTCATATTAACACAGACAACCCCCTCAACACCGTTGAGAAGAAGAGCCTCTATCTATTTGTGCTGTGTGAATGCATTGGTGTTGGTGCAGAGGTGGGCATTACTCAGACCATCGCAGCTGTGGGATTCCCAGGTGTTCTCATGGTTTTCGTGGCTGTGGGTATGGCTCTCCCGCACTTCATTCCCCAGCCAGACATGGGAGTACTCGATCAACCCACTGGTTCCGAGTTTATCTTGCGAAACCTCACCTCATCGTCTTGGACGAACACTGACAGTACCAGTGAGTTCAACAAGGGCGCACCGTCGTCGCGAGATGAGGTCGAGCTACTTTCAATAGAAGAGAGTGGTACCGAGAGTCCGATAAGAAATCCGCGTCGCGAGTCGGTCCATCAACGGAAGAGTTCCCACGTGAAAAGCTAAACAAGCACAATCATTCTATTTCCCCGTCCTTTGCTTTTATTGCTGTCATTACTCGTTATAATAAATTAATTAGAACCGCGCAGCTTTGGTAGTGCGTTCGAAGAGCTCGAGATTCACGGCAGAGAGGAAGCTGGGGATATCTTGGCGTTCCTTGATGTAGAACGTAACAAGATTGTCAAACTCAGCAGCCCACGCACTCTCCTCGATGCCAATGAACTTATACTTAGCTTTCGGGTCGGGGATGAACGTCAAAGAGTCGGAATCCGTCGCATACTTGGACGTGGCTCGAACCTTTCGGTTAGGTAGGAGGTCAAGCTTGTATCCAAGTAAAGAATAGACTGCTTCGCGGAACTCGAGCGACTTCTTGGAGAAAACCTCTTTAAGGCGCTCCGTGCGCTTGTTGAGCTCAGCAATCGTTCTCTCCAGCTCTTTGACGTCGTTCTTAGACCTTTCCAGGGTGCTGACGGGCACCATGTCAAGCGCAGAAGCATTTGACTGCAGTTGCTGAAGAAGATCGTCATTCTCTTTCTTCAATGCACGCAAAGTCTCCATCTTGACGGTCTCAACGCGCGCAGTGGGATTGTTCCGCAGCTCAAGGATACGCTGCTTCGTAGACGAAGTTTGCTGAGCGTGTTCAAGCTGCTTATTCAGAGCTTCAACCTCTTTGTTCAGTTCACGAATAGTAACTTCCTGCTTATCAATATCAGTTTGCAGGTTGCGAAGTTTGCGGTGTGCTTCAGAAAGACGCTCCGACTGATCTCCACCCGAAGGGCGAGGACGGCGCAATGGACTGTTAAGAGTGACAACCAGCCCCTCCTTCTCCGACAGCTGTTTCGAAAGGGTCTCGGTCTGAGCCTTGTATTTGTCGACAAGCTGTTCCAGCTCAGTAATGCGAGTCGTCCTGGACTCATCAACCTCCTTGTTGTTGAGGACGGCATCTTCGCTGTCGTATGCTTTCAGCTGGTCACGAAGTAGCTGGGACTCCTTGATAGACAGCTCGCGCTGGTTCTCAGCGCGCATTCGTTGGGTGATCTCCTTGTCTAACTTGTCCTGTGTATCCTGTAATCTGTCTTTGAGATCCTGAATCTCGTTCTCAAAGGCTTCAGACGAAGAGGAAGTAAGCTGGGCGTCGAGAAGACCGATGCGGTCTCGTAGGCTTACGTTCTCGATACGCAGGTGTACCAGAGCTCGGACAACCTCCTCAGGAGTGGAGAAACTGTCATCTTTGTCCAAAAAACTAGACCAACGATTCTTGGAGTTCTGGAGATCAATTACCTGAAGCTCAAGGTCCGAAACTTGCTGCTGTAGGCCCGGAATGGTGTTGACTTTGGCTTGCAGGGACGCTTTCTCCTCTTCAACAATACCAACAAGCTTACGCTCCTGGGTCAGACTCGCTATCTTTTGGTCTTTTTGAGCAACTTGAGATTCAAGCTTGTGGCAGTGTGCCATGAGGTCAGATATTTCGCGCTTCATCATTTCTATCGAGTCGAGGTCGCTCTTGTTGAGCTGGGTATCGAGAGCACTAGCCTGAAGTTGTGCCACAAGCTCTTCTTTTTCAACAAGAGACTTCTGCTTATCGGTAATTGAGGCGTTTAGAGTTGCGATCTCGCCCGACAGTTGTTCAATTGTAGATGTTGCGTTAGCGTTACGCAGCTTTAGCTCGTCAATGATCTGTTGTAGTTTCGAAGATTCAGAGCGCTTGTCGGACTCAACCTCTTCCAGCCTATCTGTTGCTTCGGCAAGTTGGGATCGAAGGGACGTACAAGTGCTTTCAAGCGCCGTCTTGGCCTGAGCTTGTTGTTCGCGGAGTTTGGACAGCTCGTCGGCCGAGTCCTTGTTTTTCGAGAACAAAAACACTTGATCCGACATGAGTGCGTCAGCCCGGCGGCCCTCTTCTTTGACTTTTAGTTCTAGGCGGTTGACGACTGATTCATGATGTAGTCTGTCACGCTCGCGGTCCTCTTTTTCTTGTGCAAGCTCGAACTTGAGAGCCTCAAGCTGTTCGCGGAGCTCCGAGTCACGCGTCACGGATCTCGAAGGTGAAAACTGCGAAGATGGTGGCAGCCGACTAGGTGTCGACAGCCCTGGAGTTTGTACAAATGGCGACGACATCGGGTTCATCGCCTTAAAAAAGGGTATAGAATAGGATAGTTGAAGAGATGATCAGCCAAAGTAAACAATGTGCTGCAGGGGGTAGAGAACGGCAAATGTGGCGTATATACGCATATGCCATTATCCGCAGTGGCAACGGCCTCTGCTTCGTATAGCTGCCTAGCTGCGCCGTTAACTAACCCTCTCCGTTTTATGCGAATAGACCGTTGAACTTCATTGCCAAGATGTCTACGCAAATGTGAGTAGTACCGGGAGGTGACCGGCACAAGTGACATCGACTAACACAGACCACGAAGCTTTCGTCTGCTTGAGGAGTTGGAGAAGGGCGAGAAGGGCCGAGGCTCTGAGTCGTGCTCACTGGGTCTTGCTGACTCGGACGATATTGACATGACGTACTGGAATGGAACCATTCTGGGACCTCCCCATAGCACGCACGAGAACCGCATCTACAGTCTCAGTCTTGAGGCAGGACCCGAGTACCCTGACAAGCCTCCCAAGGTCAAGTTTCTGTCCAAGGTCAATGCTCCGTGCATCAACCAGACAACGGGCATGGTAGACCCGGATCTGGTGCCATGTCTCGCCAAGTGGAAGCGATCCAACACCATGGAGATGGTTCTGTTGGACATTCGTCGTGAGCTGGCGTCTCCTGCCAACAAGAAGCTGCCGCAGCCTGCAGAGGGTGCGATGTTTGAGGAGGCCTAAGGCTCTATGCTCAAGGCTAACGGCTTAGGGGGCTTAGAGGGCTTAATGAGGTCACGAACACTGACAATTTGTCGGTGTCTGTGACTGTGATCAGGACGTAGTGTAGGTCTAATGCATCTATTGAATGTCAGAGGTTGTAGTAATTGAGGGGATGTAAGTGGGGTGGGTGGGGTGAACGGTCAGATGGCGATAGAAACTGACAGTAAACGTTGAAGGTGGTACTAGAAGCGACAGTACATCGCTCAGTAGAGTCCACAGTACAGATTTGTTGTCATTATTCGACTCCTAACTATTCGTAGCTGGTGAGGTGATCTCAATGAGGTGTTCACCCTTGTGATCAATGCATCTGGTGTTAGATGATCCATGGATCCAACCCGTGAACCTACGCTTGGAACAGCCGTTTGAACGGCGTACACACCACTTCGTCGCCGTGGATCTGGCACTCGTACTGTACAAGCTGTTTCAACGGGCAATCGGGCCGTTGCGGCACCTGGTCCTTGGACAGGATGACGATAGGAGGGGCCATGAAGACAAATGGTACGCGGCTGCACATTTATAGTGGGAAGTACCAGCGAGCAGTTCCACCGATAGTTACACTGAAGTATTCAAGTACAATGAAAGAACCAAGTAGAAACGGCAATTTAGCTATATAAGTCTCCGTCTAATGGTTTAGTGGTGTATGGTTTGGTAGATGGTTGTTTGAGTCTAGATCCTACGCAGTGTCCTGTATGATGATACTCCTTACATCCGTTAACTCCTTCGCCTAACACCTCAAACTATAAGACTCAAGTATTGCAATACTCACCACGTTATGCTCCTCTACTGTAGAATTCAGGTTCCTGTACTCCATATTTCGTGTTATACAGCGTTTTATATACATAGGCTGTAATACACTGGGTACTGAACTGTACTACAGCACACTGTCCTCCCCCTTACTTCAAGCCTTATTACTGATCTTTAACAATACTAGAAAGAATAAATAGTCTCGATAAATAGGTCAGCCCACGAGGTTGGAGATGCGCAGCTTGGACGTGTCAGTCGGCGACAGGGCCGGCGAGTCGGTCACGGATAGTCGCTGGTGTAGAACAGGCGTTGTCTGGCCCGACGTAGGATATGCCTGCGGCACGGGCTGCATGGGCGACGGTAGAGGTGCCAGCTGGTGGTGATGAGGAGGAGGGAGACCAGCCACGGCATTAAGGCTCGGTGATGGATGCTGTGAAGCGTATGGAGACTGGATGTGAGGAGTAGCTTGTGCCGATGATGTTGGTACATGGGGCGACATCTGCGCCGACATGCTTGGAGCCCGCAGCATATTTGGATGTAAATATGGAGACAAGCCATTAGTGATGGCAACACCGGGGTATAGGCGCTGCTGCTCCTGGAGTCGCTGCTCTATAGTCGCCATACACTCGGTGAGATGCTTGATGAAAGCAACCGACTCCTGCAAAATGTCCAGTTTGTGGAGTCCAATGTCTCCACCACGCTTGGCAGTGCTGAGTTGTGAGCAAGCTGGCACTAGCTGGCGCAGAGCCTCGAATTGCTCGTTGATTTTAAGTCGACGACGGCGCTCAATATCTGAGTGCGACGTGCGACGGGCCTTTTTACGCTGCTCCGCATCGGCAGGCATGTCGTCCTTCTTGGCACGCTTCCGGCGCTGAGACGACTGTCCGTTCCGATTGGCCGACATATCCGACGGCAGTGTGTGGATTATGGTACAGGAGCGCGAGGGAGGAGGGGGGAACATGGTTTGTTCTTTCGGCGTCATGGCCCCGGCATGGACCTGGCGCGAGCCTAGCTGACCGTCTTCAGGCATTGGTGGTGGCAGAGCAGCACCGGGAAGCGTCAGAGCAGGCAGATCCATGAGCTCTTCTTCTGCAGGATGCTTTTCAAGAGGAGTTCCAGTTGATGGCGGAGCGCGACGACTACTAGGTCTCAGATTCGGCGTCGACTTTACGCTGCTGAGTTCATCGTCGTCAAAAAAGGCATCGTCTTCATCTTCATCATCTTCAACTGCTCGTAGCGGCGACGGAGCAGGCAGCAGCGGAGTTCGCAGCGGATGTGGCGATTTGGCCAGCAGATTGGCTGTTCCTGGCGGTGTAGGCAGCGGCCCTGGAGGGGCTTCTTCGTTTTTGATTGTCATGCCGAGGGGTTCTCCTAGATGTGGGTTATTAGGTAGGCAGTCGAGCAATTAAGCCACTACAATTGGTAGCAGAGTCGAGTCAAGTACAACCGAACAAACTTGCCGAGCAGGTGAGGTCTAACAAACTCTTACGAATCAAACAAGCAACTCAAAAATCAATCGAGCAGAACAAAGATCCTTAGTCAAATTCTGTGGTGAGTCTTGTCGGTCAATCTTGTCGGGCAATCTTGTCGAGCAAAGACGTTGGAATTACTAAGACACGCAACACAGATGTAAACTGATGCCACGAGGTAAGGCAACAAAAAAAAGCAGCAGTTGAGAACCTGAGCAGCCAAACTCTATAAAAGGTGCAAGAGGAACTCGAGAAACGGTTTGGACTTGAGGGCGTTGCCCGCAATAAACCGGCGCAACAGCAAAACTTCAAGTGGTAAGCAGCCACAGCAGCTGCGCACGCTTTTATACAACGCACGCGCGCCTCTGTACTTTTTTTCCGTAAACCGTTGCCCGCAGCCAGGGCACATGGCAGGCTAATAGTCGGCAAAGACAGTTTTAGGTGCAGCCTGCGACGATCCTCGCTTCACGCGAGGCACTGGGCGCGGCTAATTGGTGCTGGGATAAGGCACGTGGTATCTGCTGGGCTTCTCGTTTGAGCGACGGCGCACGCGACGGCCCAAACCACAGCGCCGACTCGAAGCAGGGACGACAGGGTGACAGGGAGGGAGTACAAGGCGATAGGAGATAGATTGGCTTCACGGAGGGCCTGAATGTCTGTACTTGTCTATTACTGTACTTGAATCAAAGACTTGTTCAACTTTGATTCTCAACTTCACTTGTCTCCACAAACTACACTTGGCATTAGACTAAGTGGGTAGCTGCAGTTTAGGGGGGACCGGAAACGCCGCTGGTTGCTTTGCTGCCTGAGCCTGGGGGGCCGGGGCCCGGAGCATCTTCTTTATGCAACCAACCTCCTTTACGATCTGGGACTAGTAGGCAACCAGTTCACAAATTCAAGTTTATACTTTTGTCCCTATCCAGGAATACGTTTTCTTAACATTTCCCTTTTTTCACCCTGTTGTTATCTTGTATCCTCCTACTGCTGTTATTCCTCCCTCCTTTCTCTCTTCTGCGGCCTTTTTTATATGACCTTTACATTAACGTCCATTTCGGTGCACGCCCCTGCCCTGGCTGCAAAGGGTGTCGTGAGCTATTACCGAATGCGGATTACACGCAGGGCGCAGCTTCCTTACCCATACTCGCCGTATGACTCGCCCAAAACGGCAACACATAAACACCTGCCCTTATATAGGCCTCTCCTCTCTTTCTTCTTGTTCTTCTTCTTCTTCTTCTTCCTCACCTTCCATTCATCAACCTCCCCTTTGCATCTTTGCATCTCTTCTTTTCTCAAGGCTGGTCCTTGCTTCTTTAACATCCTCACTGCTCGCTCTTTGCTGGTCAAAGTCGAGTTTGTTCGTTTCATCTTTGCATCATTTCAATGAGCTTCACGACCCCCATTCGTCCACGGACTACTCTGGTGTTCGACTCGTCGGCACAGCGACAACCGCGCCTTGACCTGTCGACAGGCTCTTCAAGCCTGTTCTCGCAGGTCAACACACCTGGCCGCAAGTCGTCGCTGCTGCAGCACCAGCAGTCACCATATGTCTCCAAGGTCATTGGAAACCATTCACCTCTTCGTAACGAGCCCCTTGCCTCTGAATGGGCCCTGACTGGTTCAGGACCCTATGCAACTGGCTTTGTTAACAACACTCCGGGAAAAATGACTAAGAAAGATCGAGCACTGCGGGCCAGTGCCAAGGTCGATCGATTCATCCCCAACCGCCAGAACTCCAACACTTCGATATCGAAGCTGGACTCGGCCCCTTCCACCTCTTCTCTTTCTTCTCTTTCTTCAACTGCCTCTTCTTCGACTGCTTCTCTGTCGTCCACCCTTTCCTCCTCCTCTTCCACTTCTTCTTCCTCTTCCTCCGCTTCCTCGGCTGATGGCGAATCTCTACAGTACCGCACGTCGGTGGCTGAGGCCTGTGGTCTCAGTCTTAACCAGCGAATCCTCGAGTTTCAGCCAGCTGCCCCCCAGTCGTCAAAACCCGTCGACCTCCGCTCTCAGTACAACCGTCCGCTGAAGCCGGCCCTTAATGCGCAGATGCGTCGCAAGGTGCCTACGGCTCCCGAACGTGTGCTTGATGCGCCTGGTCTTATTGACGACTACTACCTTAACCTGCTTGACTGGTCTTCGCAGAACCAAGTCGCTATTGGTCTCGAGCAGAGCGTCTACGTGTGGAATGCATCCAGCGGCTCTGTTTCGTGCCTTATGGACTCCAGTGCTGGTACCTACGTCTCGTCTGTTCGCTGGTCTGGTGACGGTGCTTACCTGTCCATTGGCCTTAGCGACGGAGACGTCCAGATCTGGGATGTCGCAGATCAGTCAAAGCTTCGTTCCATGACTGGACATTCGGCGCGTATTGGTGTCATGGCTTGGGACAAGCACATTCTTTCTTCGGGCTGCCGCGACGGTTCCATCTGGAACCATGACGTTCGCGTTGCCCAGCACAAGGTTGCCGAGCTCAACCACCACTCTGGTGAGGTGTGCGGTCTCGAGTGGAGACCCGATGGCTCGCACCTCGCTAGCGGTGGTAACGACAACATTGTCAACATCTGGGACGCTCGCTCGTCGTCTGCTCCCAAATTCTCAAAGACAAACCACAAGGCCGCCGTCAAGGCTCTGGCCTGGTGTCCTTGGCAAACCAACCTTCTGGCCACAGGAGGTGGTAGCCAGGACAAGCACATTCACTTCTGGAACTCGACAACGGGAGCCCGTGTCAACTCGATTGACACTGGATCACAGGTCACTTCGCTCAAATGGAGCACTACTTACAAGGAGATTGTTTCTTCGCATGGCTTCCCCGACAACCACCTCACCATCTGGTCATACCCTTCGTTGACCAAGAACATTGATATTGTTGCCCACGACACTCGCGTGCTGCACTCGGCGCTATCTCCTGACGGCCAGACCCTCGCTACCTGTGCGTCGGACGAGAACCTCAAGTTCTGGAAGGTGTTTGAGAACCTCGGCCGCTCGGTGCAGTCTGCTGTCAGCGGAACGCTCGCGTCCGGCAAGGACATGGGCAAAGTCATGATGATTAGATAGTTTCTAGTAATATAGAGTCGACCAAAATACCCCGGGGTCTGTAGCCTACCTAATATACTTGTACTCTTACTGGCTCTCGTGCTGTATCATTGATTTATTCTTCCATGCTTACATTCATAAATAAATATCACAACTTGTCTATGTCTAGTCGTCAATTACCGCGTCAGAGTCATCGCAGTTGTAGTCGAATATCAACGGTCGCTGGACCCGTGGCCTGTGGCTGTAGCGAAATTGTTTGTTACGATTTTTGGGCCCATCAGTAATGAGCGCCAATCGCGCGAACCGAAGCTCAAGGTTGTCGGCGGCATCTGGTCGATGCGGTTTCATATCATTGTCAACCCGCGGGAACCGGTCCACTTGGCGGATTTCGGGCGAGATTGTTATCTCCATGGAGCTGTCGTCATCATACTCGTCATCATCGTCGTCAAAAGCATACGACGAGGGTGGAGAACGGAAGTCGCCAGATGGTGGGATTGAATCGAGAGTGTAGTTGGGATAGCTTGAACCGAATGGTGGTGTAAGAGGCCGAGCAATGGAAGATGGTGCGTCAAACTGATAGGCTGTGTCATGCTCGCGGCTTATACGCTTGGGTAGATGGCCTACAAGTGTATCTGACACAGCACTTGGAATGGGCATCTGTGGGAACCGGTCCGACAGACGCGCAACAACACATGTTAAGTTGTCACATGAGCCCCGCTGAAGAGCCTTTTGGACAATAGTGCGGGCGGCAAGTTGAGGATCGCCTATGGGTCGTGCAATGTCGACCGCTTCCTGGTCCGTCAACACATCCCACACACCGTCACATGCAACAAGAATAAACTCGTCTCGCTCGGGGTCGAGGAATGTCTCTGTTGTGTATGGGTGCGAGCAAACATAGTTCTTGAGGGGCGAATCGCCGAGAGCGCGCGTCAGAGACAGCACACCGTCGACTCGTTGGTTGCGAATAGAGCCTCCGCTAGCTAGCACTCGTGCGCACTCTGCCTTGTTGGAGGACACGACATGGTCAGAGGACAACCGGTGTGCAAACCCATCGGAACATAGAACGACACGAGTATCGCCCACATTGGCAGTACACAGGCGCATCGAGTGCCGACCACCGAGAGGCGGAGAACCAACCACGAATGGCAGACGTTCCTGTTCAGCAATATGTACAATAGCAGCAGTGGAGCCCGATTGTGCGACATGCGATGCACTTAATGAGTTCTCGGCATGTTGGAAAGTAGCATCAAAGACGGCCCAAGGGTCGGCTGTTCCGGCCAGCTGGGCCATATTGAGCTGGAGCAAACGGTGGAAGTTGTCTGCGCACCATTCGGCAGTCGCTGAGCCAGCATGGCCATCAAACACGCCAATGTACGTGTTGAGTCCCATGAAGCGATTGTCGTAGTGGTGAAAGTCTTCCATCGACTTGCGGAAGGCGGAGTTTTTAGCCTCCGAGGAGCCGATGCGGATCTCGGACATGAGGGGCAGTTGTCTCAGGAATTCAGAAGTGAATGGCAAGAGTTCAATGCTTTCAATTGGTGCTTTAAGCGAGATGGTTGTCCGGCACACTAACAGGATACAAAGGAAAGGGAAATCAAAACAGGGCCCAGTTCGTCAATGCGTTCGGCGGTCTTATAGAACCTGCTGTGACCTAGTAACTGTCAATGACGAAAGCAAGGACTGACGAGTTTCAGCGGGTCTCGGGCCTTGAGAGTTTTACGAGCTTCACAGAGCTTCAGAGTCCCAGAGTTCAAGCTTCACAGATCTTCAAAGTCGTTCAGCTTTGAGAGTCTCCAGCTTTAGTGTCAATCTTCAAAGCTTTAACAGAGCTTAAGAACCTCTCAGAGGTTTACAGAGCCCAAAGCTTCACAGAGAGAACCTCCCAGAGCTATAATCGTTATCGGGTTTCGACGTCTAAGGTCTTCAGAAGAGTGTAGAGATAGAGAATCAACAGATGAGGCCAGGAATCGGAGAACCCGATAATCCGAGAAAGCGATACCGAGGAGAGTTCAACAGGTCAGCAAGCTCGGTCAAATAAGTTGCCAAGTGCGTTGCTGGTTACCCACAGTTTGGTGCCGAGACAAGGTTCGAGGTTGGAATAGTGGTAACTAAGCCACCACAGTCAGCCCAAAGGTCGTACTTAACTAACCACACCAGTAGTGTCGATACAGAGACGGAGAGTTTAAGTAAGTTTCAAGACAACAATCACTTAACTACTAAGCTTGCCTCGCTTATCGATGACGTTATCAAGGTTGGAGATGGGTAATGGTGAAAAACCTGGGTTCATATATCGGGGGGCCCGGAGGCGCACCAGAGCCGAAGGGAGCAGAGGGAGGGGGGGTTTCCACAGGCAATTTCCGACTAGTCCCGTTTGGAACGAGTGCGCCATTAACGGGTCCCCCAGATAGTGGAAAGGAGCGGGGGGTGCGCATAGAACGCCCGATTAAGCATGATAGGAGGGGGAAGGGCTTAGAGAAGGGCAGCTAAAAGGAGGGGCTGCGAGGGGAAGGGACAGTAAAAGAGGGGGAAGGGTGGGGAGGTGGTGGGGAGTGAAGTGCGGGGGAGAGGAGCAAGGAAACAAAGACGCCAGAGACGCCTAACACGAGCAAGTCACAAGAGGCGAGGCAAGCGGTGATGCCAATAGTGGCGAGGTGTTGAGGCATGGGGAGCTAGACCGGGTTAAGATTTTGGCCCGGGCCTGGCCGTAATGGCCTGACATCGGCGATTGTCGGGCTTTTGCCAGGGTATTGCGTTTTGCAGACCAGCCCCATATCGACTGCCAAATGCGCCCTTGCTGCAGGTAGGTCCTAAACGGCTTTGTGTGATGGCAGGTGCCTGCAGATCGTCATCCGATGATCGAAAACGAAAAAAAAATTTATTATTGCTCTGATAAGTGGACGAGGCGTATGAGAGATACGGGAGTCAGTTTTGAACTGGTGGAATAAGTGTTGATGAGGATGTGGATGCTGTCTCGTGTACATTCCGAAGGGCTTGTCATTACTAGCCCTTAGTGCCCAGGGATTGGGCATGTTTCATAGTAGAGAGTAGATCACGTACGGCGGGGTACCATACGGGGGGGAAAGGAGTACGAGGCTTTGACAGCATACGAAGCAACTAAAAGTAGGTGAGTGCCTGGTGGGTGTGTGGTAAGTGCCTGTCAAATGTCAAATGAGACTCCTTATCAGGCTAACCTAGTTAAAAAGTTGCAAAGCCTCGGGTCTAATCCGCCTAATCAGCTTCTATGAGGACCCTGGTTAGAAGCCGATTAGGTTACAAAGGTTCCGCGTGTGTTCCGCCTCAGACTACACACATATTCCGCCTAAGTTCCGCCTATGGCCAGGCCTGACATGATAAGCCTCGAAACGAAGCCCCATCCCATGCCCGTAAGGTTGAGTTCGAGAACATACAAGCGGACCGCTACGAGACTCCCCGATCACCTCGGATGCAGCCTGCCTGGCCCTACTACTCCTGGCCCTAGTCTGTACAGTAGAGTAGACCCTGCACATTTCACGCTTGCCCATGACTCCCACTGAATAATAATTAATGATGTGTTTAGCGTCATGTCATTGTACTGTGTAGTGACTATGTAAAGCCACGTCATTGTAGTGGCAGTGCTCTGTTTCTTGGGAGGGTTCCTCGCTTCCATCGTATGCATCGTATGACGACGACAAGCGGCTGGACTGGAGCTAAGTGCTAACAGGTGCACTGCTATGTAATACTACTTTTCGGCAATTTACAGTCTAACAGTCGCATTCTCGTAGTTGAACCAATGATACTTGTATGAGTAATAGTCTCCCATGGACACCTGCACTGTCTACTGGACCTTCACCTCTTACCACTGCTAGTTCCTTCCATCCTTCGACCACCCATACCCCCTACAAGCATACTTCACCTTCTATCCCTCTAACAGCCCTCTCCCTCATATCTGGACCTTCCATCATTACACAACTTGGCTTACTACTGTTGACTCGCCACAGTCAGTAATTCGGAGTATTTTGCACCCCCGCTAACGTCGCCAACGTTTCCTTCAGTGCTCTACAAGTTTAAACACCTATCTCTTCCGTCTACTGTCACATTGCCCGGTCAATCTCTTCACAATGGATCACCTTCATCGCCTGCTTAACTCAGCCGGCAGCATGGGCGCCCAGGCGGGCATGGACTCGCCTGTCGTCGACAACTCGGAAACCGTGTATATATCCTCGCTTGCTCTGCTCAAAATGCTCAAGCACGGCCGTGCCGGTGTGCCCATGGAGGTCATGGGCCTCATGTTGGGCCAATTTGTCGACGACTTCACGGTCCACGTCATTGACGTGTTCGCCATGCCTCAGAGCGGAACTGGTGTCAGTGTCGAGGCCGTCGACGACGTGTTCCAGACCCGTATGATGGATATGCTGCGCCAGACTGGCCGCTCCCAGATGGTCGTTGGCTGGTACCATTCGCATCCTGGTTTCGGCTGCTGGCTGTCGTCCGTCGATATCAACACGCAGCAGTCGTTTGAGCAGCTTAACCCGCGTGCCGTCGCCGTCGTTGTCGACCCCATTCAGTCCGTCAAGGGTAAAGTTGTCATCGATGCGTTCCGTCTCATCAACCCGCAGACCCTGATGATGGGCCAGGAGCCCCGTCAGTCGACGTCCAACTTGGGCCACCTTAACAAGCCTTCGATCCAGGCGCTCATCCACGGTCTCAACCGTCACTACTACTCCATCAACATCAACTACAAAAAGACTCCGCTTGAGGAGACAATGCTGTTGAACCTGCACAAGAGTACATGGTCGTCCGGTCTGCAATTACCCGACTACTCAACTCATGACCACGAGAACAAGGACGCTGTCGACCGCATGGTCAAGCTGGCCGAGCAGTACACGACCCGCGTCAAGGAGGAGAAGGAACTGAGCGAAGAGCAACTCAAGACCCGATATGTTGGAAAGCAGGATCCCAAGAAGCATCTCGAGGACACTGTCAACGAGCGCCTCGAAGAGAACATTGTATCGCTCATGGCCGGTAACGTTGATACTGTGTCTTTCAACTAGCTGCTACCGCTATAGATAAGTGCATGTAATGTACAACGCACGTAATGTACAAGGTCATTAGTTTGATTGTAATTGTGTAGATCGCTTGTGTTACTGTTACTTTGAGTTACTTCATGGTGAATCAGTAACGCTATGAAGAAACCAGTAATACAATTAGTAGAAGTCACCTAAGATGTCGGTGCATTGTTATGTACAGTAAACTTATCAATTACATTGTGAGATCCAGTGATGGTCGCCGAATCAATTCAGAGCTTTACTTAATTGTTACGTTGTCACTTGACCGACTGTTCACGGACTTCTCTCTAAACCAACAGCACTTCTACAGGCTTTCTACAATTCAATCAAACATCTACAAAACTTTCTCCCATTCATCTCTAGATGGTGGCTCCGACCTCGGAACAACCAACTAAGGGTGAACTGGAGAACCAGTCTGCGTCAGTTGCCGGTAGTGCAATAGCAACGACACTGTGCCGCAAACCGTAGGCAAGCCCAGGGGGTCTGTGGCGAGGTGCAAAAATAAGAGTAACAATAAACTGGCACCAGTGGTGCCGTTTCAGTTGTTACACTGAAAAGAACAGATACTACACTTGATCTAAGCCAATAGGCAAAGAGATTGTAAGGAAGAAAACATGGGTGTGGGGGCAAAGGTCATTATATAGTTTTTTCGTGGCCGGGTAAGTGGGTAAGGGTGTACGATGAAGGTAGCATGGAGGACTACTATAGGCCTATAGCCTAGGAACAGCGTATATAACCAGTAGATATACTCGTATTTATATTAAAATGCACGGAAGAGGCTCTTAAGCACAGTGGAACCCGCTTCAAGAAGTTTCACAGAATACTGTCAGTTCTGTGGCGTGCAAAAATGCACCTGTGTCAACTCCACGGCCGCTCCCCTACACACCACACCTTCGTCTCCTTAACTAACTTCAATAAGTCTAGTTAAGGTTCTCCCCCACCGTATGCTACATATTAAGCGAATGCATGTGTTGGTTCGTCACTCCTCGCCGTACAGAATGTACTTGAGGATATCACTGAGCGTGACGATTCCCTTGAGCACACCCTGGTCATCAATGACAAACAGACGGTGTAACCGTGACTTGCGGATAATGTCCATGATTGTGTCAAGACGGTCTTGAACAGTGCAGGTGTGAACACCCTCAAAGTCCTCGGCGCGTCGCATCAGGGCCTCGCCAACAGACAGTGACAGGTCCGTGTAAATGCCACCCTTGATGAGCGACAGAACGTCGTAGGCCTCGTAGATGTTGACGAGCTTGCCCTGTTCGTCAACAATAGGCACTGAAGATACGCGCTTAGTACTGAGGATATTGATAACGTCGATTACGGGACTTGTCATGGCCACCGTTGCCAGGTTCTCGTAGATGCCAATGTTGAGCTCGCCCAGCGGCTTCTGAAGCATTGTTGTCTCTTTGCAGTTGAGAGCCACAAACTTGAGAATTCGGTACTGGGTCAACACCGACACGACAATCTCTCGGCCACTGTCCTCGTCCACATCAATTAAAGGGATTCGACGCGCCTTTGACTTGATCATCTTTCCACAGGCCTCGTACAGCGGCTTGAACGGATGGATGGAGATCGTCTCAATGGGCTCGGCACCAATGGCGCGCTCGACGTTGCGAAGTCCGTCCAGTGTGATGTCCTCCACCTTGTCCATCTTATCCGGGTTCTGGAAGTAGTACTGGATGACGTTGATGTAGTCGGAAGCGGTCAACAAGCCCGCAAACCTCGAGGTCTTGGAGTTCCACAGTGGCGCGGAAACAATACCATTTTGGAGCAAAATAGTAAGAGATTTCTTTACAAGAAGAGCCGTATCGAGTACAATAAGTCGGAAGCTGACGGGTAGCACGTCGTAAGAAGTCTTTGATTTGAGGAACTCACGGATCGTTTTCTAGGTTAGTACTTAAGGAAGGGCAGCAAGCCGGTGAACAGTGCGCCCAAACTTACCAAGGCATTCCGCTGGTCTATAGAAACCTGGTCTGGAGTCCGTCCAAACACTGAGCCGGCCTCCACCGGCTGTGGTTCGGCCATGTTGTCTGAGTACAAGTGAAGATAACGAGACAAACAGTGAATTCGTGGCGGGTAGGGGGTTTACTTCCCTACATCAGCCGCTCCGAGGTACAGTGCGGGGAGGAAGGAGGTTCAGTTCCGATGGCTTATATCCAAGCGTTTGCAATTATTGAGGTCACGAGGGAATAGCGTGAAAGGGAAGTGGAAGTCTTAGCGGCTGTTGTGAGCGGAGCCTTAAGGGGGCTTTAGAGTCAATAACATAGGTTCACAGTGATGGTGAGAATAGCAATCGATCCTCTTAAGGGGTAGAAGTGGAGAGAGGGAGCCCAACAGGTGGTGGCGAAGGTGACAGTGAACCAGGAAACAACTAAACCTCAATAAGTATTACGTTGCTCTTAGTACACGATTAAAAGAATAAACAGAAAAAAATGTTCACCGGAATTATTATTGGCTATACAGCAGTAACCACCGTTGGGGCCTGTCTAAACCACAGCGACGTCGCGGGGCGCACACGCCATCCCGGGGTTAGGGGGTTCAATAGAACACGTAGTAGACATTAATAATGTACTTTAACTTCTTCCTATTCACACCTACAAAAGATGAAGTACTCTCTAGGAAAATCGGCCATTCTGGCCGCCTCGACCCTGATGACTGCCGTGCTGGCCTCGGACGTTCTTCAGCTGACGGGCAATACTTTTGACGACACCATTGCCAAGAATGATCTCGTCATGGCCGAGTTCTACGCGCCGTGGTGCGGTCACTGCCAGGCGCTGGCGCCCGAGTACGAGGACGCTGCTACTGCTCTCAAGGACAAGGGAATTGTTATTGCTAAGATTGACTGCACTCAGGAGGAGGCTCTGTGCTCAGAGCACAAGATCCAGGGTTTCCCCACTCTCAAGGTCTTCCACGGTGCCGACAAGGTTGTCAACTACGGAGGCGCTCGTAAGGCCGAGGACATTGTTTCGTACATGATTCGCCAGTCTCTGCCTGCTGTTTCCGATGTCTCTGCCAAGTCTATTGAGCAGTTTTCTCAGTCCAACTCGGTTGTTGTCATTGGTTTCTTCTCGGACAAGGCTGACAACGCTACCTTTACTGGTCTTGCCGACTCTCTGCGTGAGAAGTACACGTTCGGTGCCACCTCGGACGCCAAGCTTGCCGCCAAGTACGGTGTCAAGGCTGCTGATCTGCCTGCTGCCGTGGTCTTCAAGAACTTTGAGGACGACACTGACAGCCCCAAGTTTGTTGCTTACAAGTCATCCAAGTCGAACAAGTTTGATGCCGACTCTATCACTTCGTTCATCAACCTCGAGTCGTTCCCTGTCATTGGAGAGGTCGGACCCTCCACCTTCTCTTCGTACGCCACCTCCAACATTCCTCTGCTCTACCTGTTTGTCGACAACGACCAGGACCGTGAGGAGCTGACCTCCATCATCAAGCCTCTTGCTGACAAGCTCAAGGGTTTTGCTAACATTGGATTTTTGGATGCCAACAAGTACGGCGCACATGCCGCCAATGTCAACCTCGAGGCCAACTGGCCTGCTGTGGTCATTCAGGACTTTGCCACAAACCTCAAGTACGTCCACCCCCAAAACACTGAGATCACCAAGAAGTCGCTCGTCAAGTTTGTTGAGGACTTTGTTGCTGGTAAGCTGTCGCCCTCGATCAAGTCGGAGGACATTCCTACTGAGCAGGGCCCCGTTGTAAAGGTTGTTGGTAAGAGCTACGACGACATTGTTCTCGACGACGACAAGGATGTTTTGATTGAGTTCTACGCCCCGTGGTGCGGACACTGCAAGAACCTGGCTCCTATCTATGAGGAGCTGGGAACCCTCGTCTCGTCTGACAGCAACCTGTCGAGCAAGGTTGTCATTGCCAAGCTAGACCACACTGAAAACGAGGTTCCCGATGAGATTGCTGGCTACCCCACTCTGAAGCTGTACCCTGCTGGTAACAAGGACAAGCCCATTACCTTTGATGGTGCTCGTACTCTCGAGGCTCTGGCCAAGTTCATTGAGGAGAAGGGAGCTCACAACGCCGACATTCTGACTCTCAAGGCCAAGCGCGACGCCGAGCCTGCTGAGGAGGTCGAGGAGGCCGAGACTATTGAGCACGAGGACTTGTAGTTTGCGCGTGCTGGAAAGTTGTTGTAAATCTCGCTAGAGATGTAAAATAATTAAAATAATTAAGAATACTGAGGGTGAATGAATCGAGATTCACGGAGTTTGCGCCTCGCCAAGAGAAATTAGGGCCCAGCTAATTCTTGGCTTTGGGAGGAGGAGGTGGAGGTAGAGAAGGATCAAGCGGCGTGTTTCTTGAGCCCTCGAGTTCACGGGATTTTTGCTGCTCTTCGTCAAAATATGAGTTGAGGTCGGCGGCTTTTTGGCCAGTAGGAGGAGGAGCATGGTGTTTTCGTTTAGGTGGTGCAGCCAGAGAAGGAGGAGGAGGCAGAGCATCAGAGGAAGCAGGAGGTGGAGCAGCAGCAGCAGCAGCAGGGGGTGGTGGTGCCAGTGACGCGGGGATGATGAAGTTGGAGGTATCCGCGTCCTCGGCTTCAAACAGCGTGTCGCCGGGTGCTAGATTCGATGGAGCAGCAGCAGTTCCAGGTCTTCCTGCTACAGGAGGAAGTCTGTGAAGAATGCCGTAGCCAACACCACATCCCAGCATACCAGGGCCGCCCCAATTGGGTCTTGGCTGGATTCGCACTGGTCTCACCGTGTCGTAGTCGTGGTTGTACACGTAGAACTCGATTTCTGGTGGAGGTGCACCAGGCTCTGGTTGTGACTCGGGATTGTAGTAACCAGCAACGACACGAGTTATGACACGAGACAACAAGCCTTCACCACCCGCTTCCAGCATGCCCTTTTCAGCAGCAATGATGTAGTCAGCATGAGACACAAGGCCTGCCTGTTCAGCAGGGCTATTTGGCGACACATTAAGAATGTGCCAGACATGGTCTGCAACTTCAATAGGCGTCCATTGGACGGTCATGCCGAGGCCAAAGTCGGTGATGCCGTTGGCTTGAGTGCCGCCAATAGTAGCAGGTGACGTTTCAGGAACATCCAGCATGACAGAGCGACGAACACGGCCCTTGGCCGACCAGACATCAAGCGTCACGGAGCGACCACGGCAATTGGCAATCTCTTGGACAAAGTCGTCAATAGGCGGTGACTCTGCCGTGAAGGGAGTCGAATTGTCGCGGGTCAGGGGGAAGATGAGATCGTGGCCATTGAGGCCGACAATGAAGTCGAACAGCGATTCGATGCCTGCTTCACGGGCCGCTGAGTGTTGCTGGACATGTATGATGCGGAATCCGTGCGAAGGGGCCGTGGAGTCATCAGGTTGGCCGCGTGCGTAGCGATTGTCGTCGGACTGAGAGATGATTCCCTCGGCCGATTTGACGAGCTGACGCGCGAAATTGAACATGACGGGGGAGCGCTGATGTGTAAGGAGAACAAGGATGAGGGCAATTCAAGGGCGTAAATAATAAGAGATCAGAGCAATTGAGCAGAAAGTTAACAGTGAGGGGACGTCGAGTTGTTAACAGTAAGAAGGAAATGACAAGTTGGAGAGATCAGAAGGGTAGGTGTCGATTTGATGCACGGTTAAGCGGGTCAAAAAGCAGGTCTGAAGGATGTGGGTAGAAGGTAGTCAGGAGGACAGATGCCTATAATTAACGACTGGGCTGTCTATAATTAACTGATGACTGAAGTCTATAATGAACTAATGACTGGAATCTCTCGAATGAAAGTGAATAGACTGAGGGAATATTCATCAGTCGATCAGTGGTTGGCTACAGTGAGCTGACGACTTCATCAAACTACTTCATGCATTAAATAAACAGACAACACTAATAAAATACAGTCCAAGGGCGGTAAAGAAAGGCGCCGAATAAGCGAACTCGACAAGATTCGAGTCGCCATTGTACGCGCACAAGCGAGAAGGTAGGGGGTGAAGCGAAGGCAAAGCAGTCGCATGTAGAATACACCAATGCAGGAGGGGAGGGGCGAAGCGAGGGGGGGTGGGGTGAAGCCAGGAGGTGAAACGAGTAGGAGTTGAGCGAGGAGTCAAAAGGCCAAAACACAAATAGTCTATCAGGTTTTAACGTTTTTGAAGGTCTTAAGAGTTGGAGCACTTTTGCTGCTCAACTCTCTTAGACATCCTTTTCGCCGGGGTATGAACGACGTAGGTCAGCCATAGGGCTTGGAGGACCCGAGGAACGGGCCAAAGGTAGCGGCGACGAGGGAGTCGAGCGGTCAGAACGACGAACAACCATTTTGATGGCCGAGATGGCACCGGCACATATGGCGTAGATGAGCAAACTGATGAGCAACAGCACTGCCAAGTTGTAGAACGAGGCTAGCACTGGGTTGGACACCGAAGTCAGCGACGAGCCCGAAGTGTCAGCGTCCAGCAGCATATGCTGGCGCATGATGGGCTGATTAACAGCGTAGGGGGTCATGGTGTAGGAGTAGACGAGTTGACGACAGGAAAAAAAGTCCGGGGTCGAGGCGGCAAGTCAAGGCGGCAGGCAGGCCAGGTGGACAGACAAGCAGACGAGGGGGCGAGGGGGAGACTCCGTCAAAGGCACGCCAAGGTACTGTTTACTCTGGTCGAGCCGTCTGTTTTGAGATTGGTCGGTTGAGTGCTGGTTCGGTGGGTCGTACGCACCTTTTTCAACTCTACTGGGTGGGTCTGACGATATTTACGGACAAATTCCGACAAGGTGTCGTTTTAGCTCTTCTTATGATAAGCCAGCAGACACTAGCGATATAAGGCGGCAACAAGCAACAAGCAGTACTAGGAAGGGGGAGGGTAGTGGCTGGGCTGATTAGCTTGTGTTCTCCTGACGAGCGGAGGCGGAGGTTCAGCGAGGTAGGCGTCGAGTCGCACTTGGTACAAGTCACGCAGGGATGCGGATGCGTCTAATATATATAGACGTATATTTAGCAATTGGCCAGATAGACGAGGCTTCGATACCCGCACGTCATAGCTGCACGAGGATATTGGGGCTGCCAAAAGCCACAAAAGCAAGTTGGATCTGCAGACGAAAAATTGAGCAACGACAACAAGGGATGAGAGGCAACGGAGGAGGATGATAGGGGTGATTAGGCGAGCAGATGTCACTGCGACAGTTTACTGATATGTGGTTAGTGCGGACGAAACAGGGGGTAGCCGGGTATAGGGCCCAGTGCCGTGGGAAGAGATATTTTTATGCCAAGCAGCCACAGTACAGCACGCCCTCGCCAATGGCCCAATAGAGACGGCCGGATAAATGGGCAGGGGGGTTAAGCAAAGGGACTAGGGTAGGGGCCAGCACGCTTCCACCCTAGACGGCATATTCTACACAGACGGCTGGGTGGGGTGGAGGGGGGTAGCCATCGGGTGATCTGTATACGGTAGTATAAATATAAGATGGAAGACCGTTTTGTTGTTGGCTTCTATTCGTTTGTGTGTTCGTTGTCATTGCCATTACAACTATTAGGTAGTACACTAGTGAGCAGTACTCTGTTATCTTCGCGTCGCAGCCCGTACCCTCATCCCTGGCAAACGCGCGTAGTCCCATGCACTGTAAGCTCGAGGCCGAGGCAACCAACCAATCTTATTGATATGGACGCACAAAACGGTGATCATTGAGCTATCCATTCGCCGTTGATCAACAAGCCGTACAAACACAACTGCACACAGCTGCACATCCGTTCCAGCACTTTGACTGTTATTGAGATTGGGGAGTATGTTAAATAGACATACGCGCTAGTGCCAGTCGCCCACACATACCAACAGCCTGCCACCCCAACACACCAACGCACTCCAATGCACCACGCACAACTCACTGTGCCTACAATACCGCGCACTAGTGTCCATACCTGACACAACAATGCATCTGTCGTGGTGGACGTCGTATTCACGCGCCGTTGCACCTCCTTCGGCCCCTTGCCTCGACCCACACGTTTAAACGGTGAGACATAGAGAGCTGCGGTGGTCCGCTGTTGATGGCCCAAACAGATCAAGGACCTGTCGATCACCGCTCATCACTGCCACATCGAGCCCAAGGCTGCGGCTGCGGCGGTTCCGTACGGCTCTTCCGAGCCAACTGTCGATGATCGCATTGCAAACAATGAGCAACAAAGCCGTCTTATCTCAACGATATACAGTGACTAGTCTTTGCATATTTGACCTGGTATCTGTGTTTTACCCCGTGCCCCGCTCCTTCTTATCATGTCATGCCCTCCTTTCTCCCGACTACTCCCCGAAAACCTGCCCTGCCCTATAGCACTGCCTGTCAGATGCTACCGGCTCGGCATCTCCGCTGCTAAGCACCGGGTAACAGAGCCGTGCCTCAACACAGCCGCACCTCGTCCCTGCCAGGGCCTTTACATTTGTCATGTCTCCTATACGGCAGGGCCCAAGCCTGCCTCTTACTCCTCTTCCTTCTCCTCATCCTCCACCCCTTCCCTCTCACACAATGTCCGAATCACGGACGGTTGCGTGGGCCGCCAAAGCTGACGAGCGCCAAGTCACGCTGCGGTCCGTGGCAGCTGGTCTGTCCATTGGCTCCATTGTGCTCTTCTCCAACTTCCAGTTCGGCTTACAAACGGGTTGGGTCTCCATGATGGGTCTTCCGTCAGCACTATTGGGATTTGCCGTATTCAAGTCGCTCCAGCATCATCTCAGTTACCCGTTCACAGACGTCGAAAACGTTTTTGTCCAGAGCTTAGCCGTGGCTGTAGGCACAGGTCCTCTAGCTTACGGCTTCGTGGGGGTCATTCCGGCCATTGAGAAGTTCCTGACTCCTCATGAAGCAGGACTCCCTGAAGACTCCGACATCCTCCACCCCATCCGCTTCTCAACGCTTCAGCTCATTGTCTGGTCTATTGGCCTCTCACTGTTTGGAGTCTTCTTTGCCGTATTGCTGCGCTCTCAGATTATCGTCAAGGAGAAGCTGCGGTTCCCGTCTGGAAGTGCCACTGCTACGCTCATTGCTGTGCTCCACAAGTCGGCCTTGAACGTTCCCGTTTCTGAAGAAGACCTAGAAGACGAGGATGACCGGGCTACTACTGCTGCTTCTGCTTCTGGTACTTCGGGTACCCCAGGTACTGAACCTGCCACTGAGGTAGCAGACGAACTGTTGAGTCACGGTGACATCACTTACTACAAGAATATCCGCATCCTGCTCTTGTCGTTTGGTCTGTCCGGTTTCTACACAATCCTCGCCTACTTTGCGCCCATTATCCGTAACCTGCCTGTGTTTGGCGGCTACCTCGCCAAAAACTACCTGTGGACCTTCCAGCCCTCGCCAGCTTACGTCGGTCAGGGAATGATCATGGGTCTACCGACGGTGGCTTCTATGCTCTTTGGTGCTGTACTCGGATGGGCTGTATTGGCACCGCTAGCCGAGCGAATGGGCTGGGCAACGGGTCCTATTGATGACTGGAAGACGGGCGGTCAGGGCTGGATCCTGTGGATCAGTTTGGCAATCATGGTCGCCGACACCGTCGTGTCGTTTGTTGCATTCTCAATCCGTTCCTGCTACACCTGGTACCGCGACTCTGGCCGCCCTAACGGCGCTTATGAGTCGCTGCCAGAGAGTAGTGGCGGCTCACCGGCGGCTACTAAGCACCACGAGGACCACGACGCCGCCCCTCAGTTCCTTGTGCCCACGCGTATGGCGCTTATTGGCCTTGTCGTATCTCTTGTTGTGTGCATTGCCTGCACACGCATTGTTTTTGGCCCCATTATCCCCCTGTATGCGACGGTAGTAGCTGCCATCATGGCTATGTTTTTGAGTGTGCTGGGAGTGCGTGCTCTTGGTGAAACAGATCTCAACCCGGTGTCCGGAATTGGCAAGATCTCCCAGGTTCTGTTTGCTCTTGTTGTACCACGAGACCATCCTGGTGCCGTTCTCATCAACCTTGTTGCTGGAGGTATCACTGAAGCTGGTGCTCAGCAGGCCGGAGACTTGATGCAGGACCTCAAAACAGGCCATCTTATTGGCGCATCGCCTCGCGCTCAGTTCTACGCTCAAGTCATTGGCAGTGCCTGGTCTGTTTTGCTATCTTCTGTTGTCTACAGACTCTACGACTCGGTGTACGAGATTCCAGGCTCGCTCTTCCGCATCCCAACGGCTACCATCTGGATAGACTGCTCGCGTCTCGTGACAGGTGATGGATTGCCGCCACACGTCGGCAAGTTCGCCTTTACCTTTGGTGCTATTTTTGCTGCGTTTGCGCTGCTTAAGGTCGTGTTCAACGACGCCACCAAGCATCCTTGGACAAAATACATCCCATCTGGTGTCGCCGTCGGTATTGGTATCTACAACACGCCGTCTTTCACGTTGGCGCGTTTCATTGGTGGCTGTATTGCTGCTTACTGGATGTCCAAACGCAACGACCACGACTCTACGGTGACCCTCGTCATTCTGTCGAGTGGTCTTGTGCTTGGTGAGGGTGTTCTCAGCATCTTCACGCTCATCATGACGAGTCTTGGCGTTCCTCATTTCTAGCATTGCATCGACTAATAGACTTTTGATTTGCCTTGTAAATTGTAGGCTGTCATCGTCAAGTCCCAACTATTGTAGTAATCCGTTGACTTCATAAGCGTTCATTCGTTAGGTATGTACATTTGGAGATCCAACTCCTATATTAGTTCGCTGCTCAAGACTTCTTCTTGAGACCAGCCTTGATATCCTGATCCACCTTGTGTTCGACTCGCGACAAAAAGTCCTGCTTTTGAAGATAACCACCCTTATTGTGCCGAGTCAGATCATCACGAATGCCCTCCGAGTCGACAAACCCGAGCCAGTCGAGCCGGCTCTTTTCGAGAGTATTAACCTTCTTGGCCTTTCCAGCCTCGAGCTCTTCAAGAATGGACGATTTCCGCTTCTTGACGATACGTCGTTTGGGTACCCCTGCTGGTGCTTCTGGCACTGCAGCAGCCGCTGGTGTCTCTCGCTGATCAGCAAGATACGCCTTTCCTTCAGCAGATGACGCCAACACTCGCTTCTCCTCGTTTGTCACCTTTCCAGCAAACTTGTACGTTCTTTTGATGGTGATGTACTCCTCTTTGATAGAAGAAGGTGGTGGCGGAGCCGTTGATTTGTCTGGTTCGGACGCTGTAGGCTGAGCAGGCTTCGGCGTGGCGCTCGAATTCATCGATGCCCACAACGAGTTGACATCAACGGTTGATTTCTGCTGTGATCGAGCATACTCCTTCTCTTGATCCTCTTCGGCTTGCCGTTGAGCTCGGGTCTTGATAAGACCTGTTCCTTCCAGTGCCTTGTATTTTGCGTCTACTGATGGATCTAGGGGTTCGTCGGCCTTCACCTCGGCGTCCGACTCCGAGTCCGAGACGTCGTGGTCATTTGTGGCCTCGGGATTGAAGTCTTCGTCCTCGCTTTCGCGGTAATCGTCCTCCTCCTCGCGTTTGGCGTCCATAGTATATGGAAAAGGTCTAAGAGAATATCTGAGATATAAATTAATATAACCTTAGCCAAGTTACCCACTAC
Source organism: Sugiyamaella boreocaroliniensis (assembly GCA_030575195.1). Taxonomy (NCBI): domain Eukaryota; kingdom Fungi; phylum Ascomycota; class Dipodascomycetes; order Dipodascales; family Trichomonascaceae; genus Sugiyamaella; species Sugiyamaella boreocaroliniensis. The sequence continues at coordinate 66,289 of JAJMIE010000010.1, read as the reverse complement.
GTACTGCTAGAGGAACGAAAGAAGCAAGAGATGAGATGACAAGAAGGACACGATTAAAGGAAAATATCATAAGATACCGGCCAATATACCAGAGTCCCATATCAGGAAGACTTGATTTATTCAAGAATACCGGGAAGAGGTTAGTAGAGCCATAAAGAGGCTCCCTGCATAGCCGTCTAGTTACCTATTGATACTCTTCGATTAATAAGAACTCTTCAGATCGAGACCGGCGCAGTGGATATACCTGACGAGCATTGTCTGGCGATGGTTCTGAGTTGACGTCATCGTCGTCATCCGATGTCTCTAATCCATTGGCTTCGTCGTCAGACTCAGATTCGGACTGGTATTCGTCCATATGCGTGGGTAGCTGGCAGAACTTACGCTGTCCATTGATAACGCAGATGCCGTAGGATACCATGGGGAGAGCAGTTTCAGCGTCTAGCGGCTAGTTGTGACTCAGTTGTGACTCTCTGTGTTTGGTTTGTTGAGATGAGAAGTATACAGTGCCTAGAGGTATTGAGGTGCTATTTGATTACTGGGACCGCGCGAAATTAAAACTCTAATTGATGCGACGGCGCTCATATGGAGGAGGACCTGTGCTGTGGGGAGACGTACCCTCCAAGCGCGCGTTACGTGACTCACTGCAACTCCTGATGAGGATGAGTGTAGACAACCAGAAGCATCGGTTGTCCTGAGACTTTTCATATACAGGCCAGCGCCATTGCACTGGCGGGCGGTAAATGGGCCAGAGAAATTCTACAAATTCGCGAATATAGTTGAGCGAGTTGAGTGTGTTGTCGGAGCGAATTTCGTTGGACAGATTCCACAGAGCCCATCGCAGCGAGATGGTGTCGTCAACTTGACAGGTATCTGTGAACCGGTCTGTGCCAATTGAGTTGAGGAAGTCGTGAACCCGCATGACAAGACTGGGGCTTGAAGTAAGGGTCGATTGCAGTGACTTTTTCCAGGCGGCCTCATCTGGGTTCGCGTACATCTCCCAGGACATTCGCGAGTTGACGAATTTGCGAAGCTCACGTTGGAATTGTTTGTACGATGCTGGTTTGGGTGGTGCGTCCTTTAGGTACCTTTGCCAGAATCTTATTGACTCGGCTGTTATTGTGGCCATTATGTCATGAGATGGGCGGGTGGTGAATCCTGGCTGAGAAGCGGTATTTGTATTGGTTATACGGGGTCAATACAGCTGACACAGGGTCATTTGGAGGTATATTATGCCATACTCTGAGAGACACGACAGATCTGGCTGGATGTTCAATAGATCAGATACCATAATAGTTGGAGGTGTACTGTCTGGCTCAGGTAGTTAACTGCTGGCTTACTGTTATCCTTGGTCGCTTCACTCTACTTCATACTACATAGTAACCTACTTAATAACCTTCAAACACTGCTACAGTATAACAGGGCCACCATAGTAGCCAACTGTATCAACTACATTGAGCACATTAACTACCTCAATTGTATAACCTGTTATATGTGACATCATTGTAATTACTCTCAGCTCTCTGTAGCCTATGAACATCTCCCTTGAGCTCTGAAACGTCATCCCTCTGCCCCTTTTCGAACCCTGCACCCGTCGCTCATCGCTTATCAAAGTTGGCTGCTGCAATTGGCCAATTAGAGGCTCGGATAAGGCTGTGGAGCATGCCACTCGCATAGACCGGCCGGTTCGGCCGAACTCAGTTCTGAGAGCCCCACCAATCAGCACAGGACGCAAATGCGGGGGAACACGTCAGGCAGCGGGGGGGACATTATCACCGCCGCAGGCTACCCCGCCTCTTGCTGTGCGGGGTGCGTCACGTGACGGGTTAGGGCCCAATGGCCCTGCGTTTATATCTAATGGGCGAGGCCCGTCATTCTGTTGTCTCCTAGTTTTACTACTGCGTATCTTGGAATCCGTCTGCCTGCTCAATGCGTGTCCATCTTCACCGCCCGACGCCTATTGCGCGTCTGGGACTTGGCTACACGGCCCGCAGAGGCGCCCAGACCTTCCGCCGCCTACCCTCTTTCGCCGAAATCCGCTCCGTCAACATTGAGAAGTACGCAAAGGAAGACAGTAAGTAGTTAAGATTGCTTGTTGAGTCCATTGGATGACTAACGGTTCCAGAACAGAAGACAGACGAAGCAATTAAGTCGTTCCGTGGCCCGGCAGCCGAGGCCGAGGAGTCGGCGCCATCGCTTATCAAATCGTTCCTCTACGGGTCCCACAAGATCAAGCAAGAACAGAAGGAAATGGAGAAGTCGTTCTCAGCCACGCTAATGCGAGGAAAGTACGTCCATGAGATCACCGTTCACAAGGTTCTTCCATCCAAGTCTCCTGACTACGTCAAGCTTGTTTCTGAGGTGTACCCCAAAATTGCCGCCGACCCCAAGAACGACGTGCATCTCGTCGGAAGCTGGCGTACTGTCGTTGGAGACACCGACACCTACACTCACATCTGGGAGTACAAGGGCTACCCAGGTTTCCACCGCACTCAGAACGCCATCCACGAGAACCCCGTAAGTACAATTGATAGTGTGGGCCAAGATGCAGCATGTTTGGAACGATACAATGACATGTCCTTTGTCATCCATTTGCCTCAAGTTTGAAGGACTCATCGTCCTTTGATGGGTCTGCCATTGATGATTTTCTGCACCTTGATATTCCCTGTATAAGTCTTGCTCTCTAACACCAGTACTACCTCGAATACCTCGCCAAACTACGAGACTGCCTCAGATCGCGAGAATCGTCGCTCATGCAGGAGTTCAGCTTCTGGGGAGGCACTGCAGCCCCGCGTCAGCTAGGAGGAATATTCGAGCTACGAACCTACGACTTGCAGCCAGGCCGTCTGCTGGAGTGGGAGCAGCACTGGAAGGTTGGAATCGAGTGCCGTCGCCAGGTCATGGAGCCTGTTGGTGCTTGGTTCACACAGCTAGGACCTCTGAACCGAGTTCATCATCTGTGGCAGTTTGCAGATCTCGAGCACCGCAAGCTCTCACGTGAAAGATGCTGGGAACTCCCCGGTTGGGCGGAAACGGTAAGTAATTCACTGTCGCACTACGTTCACTACTAACTCGAGACTCATGAGACTGTCAAGCTCGTCGACCACATGGAGTCCAACATCCTTGTTCCTCTGCCGTTCAGTCCCCTTAAGGTGAGTTGCCATTATCACACTTCCACGCACCTCTAACACAGTAATGGGTAGTAGGACAAACCAAGTTAACTTTTACGATAGGAATCACGATTCTAAGACGCCTTAGCATCCATATATAAATACACTATGTACAATGATATTGCTCCTCTTCTCACCATTGAGGCTGCTTCTTGCGCGTCTTCTGGCTGTCGCGGAACTTCTTCGTTCCAAACTGCTCGTCTGCCAGCTGCTCAAAGTACTCGTCCATTCCTCCTGGCACGTCGTCATACGCACTGGGCTCAGAACCTCGGGCGAGGCCGCGTCGCGACTCTCGCGACAGCTGCTTCTTCTTAGATCCGTTCCACGCGCTGTCAATAGATTGCTCCGTCGCTTCAGGCTGCTTGGCGTCTGAAGAATCCTTCTCCAGCTTCTTGGACAGGTTCTTAAGCTTGTGCAGGTTTCCACCGCGCATTTGGACAGTCTTGGCTCCCAGAGCCCACAGATCACCACCAGTCGCTTTACGAGCATCGTAGTAAGCATTTTTGCTGTATCCCTGCGTCACCGTCCACTGCTCAACATGCGACGAGGGTGAACACACCTCCATGATAACATGCTTGTCTCGCTTCATTGGTGGTCGCAGGATTCGAGCCCAACTGTCCTCACCGCTGGCATCTTTGGAATTGCCAGTTCGCTGAACTATGAGGTAGCTATGTGTGGCAGTCTCAAAACTGCGACCAAACGGTCGTCCCGTACCTGCCAATGCCTTTCCACCATCTCCTCTGACGGTGCCATCTTCTTGGACATTCCATTGCTGGGAAAGAAGCTGACCCTTTTTGAGTTCTAGCGAGAACTTGGGCCGCTGCACCATCTGCGCAAACTTGCACCAGTTGAAATAAGCCGGGTTCTTACCGCTGTTACGCTGTCCAAGCTCGACCTGCAGCGGGCACTTGCCATGGTGGGTACAAGGAGCCACAATTTGCAGCTTGAAATCTTCTTGATCCTTCCAAGTACGAGGCTCTCTCGAGACTTGTTTCGGGTAATTTTCAGGTCTGAACATGATCTGGCGGGCGCGAGCAATACTTTCGAATCCTGTCGGGTCACCTCGCTCCAAAAGGATGAGAACTCCTTCAGGTGCCAGCAGGGACAGCAGATGTGATGTGTGGTCGTCAACTGACGCGGGGTAATGATATCCACTGCGGTATAGCTGATGAGTGGCAATAATAAGGTCGTACTTTGAAGACGATCCATGAGCAGGCAGACTCTGGCGAATCACAGTTTTGGTCGGCTTTTCGTTTGATCGGGGCTCAGTGCCAGTGGCCTCTGCAGCGGCCTCTGCAGGGTCCTCAGGTGCGCCGGCCTCGCTTGGCTCAACGACCTCTTCGACCTCTTCTATATCTTCCTCTTGCTGCTCTTCAGCCATATTTTTCGCCTCATGTACCTGTGTAGCGAGAAGCGCACCAGCTCGCTTCTTCATCTTCTGATGACCTATAACGATAGCCAGCTTACGTTCCGGGTCCCAGTCCTCGGCGTCTGCAAACACTTCGTTGAGAGCTACCATTCCAGTAGCAGGGCCAAATCCAACATCGAGAATTCTGTTAGGTCTCCAGGATTCGGGGCCCAGTCGCTTGCGGGCCTCAGTAAGCACATTGTGAAGACTTGCGTAGTTCTGGAGAAACACACCTGTCAGATGAGTTTCAACATCAATAGACTCCGTAGCAGGACGATGCGCTCCATTATCTGCCAGTGATTTGTAGTACTTCATAGCGTTGGCTCTTAGTCTGTCGGGGTAGTATCCAACTGTCGAGTTGCTGATGACTGTTGAAAGGGCCTCAGGTACAATAAGAAGTTCGTCTCCGTTTGATTTTCCAGAAAGAGTATCAGGCTGGAGTCGAGACTTCCTGGCTGACACGTAGGTTGAGTCGTCAACGGCCGGTTCCATGTCGTATGTCGACAGATCTTCGAGCGTTACAATAGGCACATCCGAGTTATCGTCGGCTACAACTTCAGCATATGGGGGAGCCCGTGGCGTGCTGTCGAGACGCCGTCGGTTCAGCATCCCTGTCGCATAGCGCCTAGTAGTGGTCAATACAAGACCTGGCGGCCGCCAGCATCTTATATTTATATTCATGAGCTCTGGTTCTGGTAGGTGAAAAAGTCGCAGAAATAAATTTCGAGATGATCTCTACATGCAGGAGATACGGCTGCTGAAGCCATAGAAAACGGGTCATTTTGTCAGCTTCCATTTCTCTCTATAGACTCAACCGACTGATAGAAGAAAATATACAGAAATGTCGGGCAAAATCCTCTGTTTACACGGGTTCACTCAGGTGGGTGGTTCTAGCGTCTAATTGGTTGGTTTGGATAGACTAACAATAAGAATGGACCGCTTTTTGCACGAAAGACCTCAGCGCTTCGCAAAGCACTCGGTAAAGCGGGCTACGAGACGGTGTTTCTGACTGCTCCTGTGGCCGTGGACGTTTCGTCGCTGCCCTTTGAGCCTGTATCACTAGAAGGAGATGAGCAGCAGTCCATGAGATCGTGGTGGCCGAATAACGAGAGCACCTCTGACTTCTACTCGCTAGACTCTGCGTTTGAGGCTGTGACCGAGTCCATCAAAACTGATGGCCCGTTTGTTGGTGTAATGGGCTTTTCTCAGGGTGCAGGACTCGCAGGAGTGCTCTGTCAACATATCCACAAGCTCGACCCTTCCCAACCAAAGCTCTCGTTTGCTATTCTCTACAGTGGATTCCGCATCCTAAGACCTGAGCATCAGCATTTCTACTCCGAGCCTATCGACATTCCTAGCCTGCATATCTTGGGATCTCTTGACACTGTTGTGTCTGAAGAGAGATCCATGGCACTGTTCAATGCGTGTTCGCCTGATACGCGCACCCTCGTATCTCACCCAGGAGGCCATTTCGTCCCAAACTCCAAAGACCTCGTCACAAAAGTGGTTCAATTCATCGCTCACACCGTCTCGGCCAAGGAGCCTGAAGTAGCTGAAACTGCCGACGACTGGGATGAATTTGATGCCATTGGTCGCACTTAGTGCCTCCTATTGTTGAGCTCAAGTAGAGGACTTCGTTGGCGCCTGTTGGCTGTGGCACGGGCCATAGCGTTGCGATACGCATCAACCCGTTTTGCTCGAAAGCTACTGATATAGTCACTGCGCATGTCACGGGCACTCTCTTTCCGGTCCAAATGACTGAGGAATACGCCGATATCCACATCGTCAGACCGATGCACCCTCGTCACCTCCATCTCCATGTTGCTGTTGAGCCTCGAGCGCAAAATTGGCCGCTGGGGAGATGCGCTAGCTACGTGTTTCGGCTTTGCAACTAGTGATCGTGGCCGTATGGTGGACTCGAGCTGTGGTGACCAGTCCACGCGACGAGGTGAAGTACGCAGATGCCGAGTTTGGATTTTGGCAGGTGGTACCGACACGGAATGCGACGACGGTTCCATCTCGAGCTGTCGCGGACGCTGAGCGTCATTGGCGAGCGTCACCATGTCGATGCTTGGGTCGTATACAAAATTCTTGGCAAATGCCGGACTGTGTGCACTTGGCGAAGCTTTCTTTCGTCCCGCTGTGCGTGGAGTGCTAACTTTGAACTGTTGATGCACAACGGCCGGAGATTTGGCCTTCGGCTGTATGGGCAATGTGGGTGATGGTGCCGCTGCTGTTGTTGGTGTTGCAGCAGCTCGCAGTTTATGTACTACTGTTTGTTAGACCAGTTGTTTGACTGATGTGGTGATTGATACTCACGCTTCATTCTCTGGTGTCCTAAGAAACTCTTGATTGAGTGGAATGGAGAGACGTGGCGCGACATACTGGGCTCTTCAGCCACTTCTGGTATCCTCAGGGGAGACTTCCTTGCTACAGACTTGTGAAGGGATGGTGTAGCACTGGCCATAGGAGATGAGGGATCACTGCTGTCGGCCAAAAGAGTAACGGTTCCGTACTTCTCGTATATCGGCAACACGGGACCAAGCAGGAAATTGTCGGGGCGTCTAGGACGCGCTATGAAGCGGGCATTCATAGCTGCGAAGATGTCTCCAGACTCAGGAGCCAGTGAGTGTGAAAGAGGAGGAGGGTACACGGCAGCAGCTGACATGGCAACAGGGGCATAAGGGAAAAAGGGGTCCAGGGATGGAGGCGCAGACCCTCCATAATATAACAATCCCCGGGAGCCTAATTAGTACCTTCTCTGGTTATAGAAGTTTAAACGTTGCTGTAGCTTAATTATCTCCATTATTATTTGGTCGCCAGGGGGTAAGCTTGACTTACCCCTGCATAATGCAAAGCACTCAACTTTAAAATTCAAAGGTACAATATAACTAGTGAACCGTTATACCGAGGTACCCATGGATTGATCAAGTAGATCTACTAGATAGATGTCCAAAATAGCCTGGCAGGGCGTATATATATTCACAAATAAACGTCAAGGTGGGGGGTAAAAAAATACACTGCGAGTTTGATGATTGATGCTTTAGTAGTCTTCTAGCGTAGGGCTCTCACGAATGATGCCACTCAGACGCTCGCGATCGCTGCGGATCTTGTCGAGATCATCAGCATACGCATCCAGCGTCTTGCCAGACTCAGGGTCCACCACAGCTCCATTATCAAAACTCGTTAACTTGGACTCGGCCTGTTTGGCCCGTACAGACAGCTGCTGGTTCTCTTTGGTCAATTGACGCACAGATTCCTGCAACTCGGCCAAGTCCTGGCCTTGGTTGATGGCCTTTTTCTTGAGCTCCGTAGTCGAGCTACGCAACTCATCTCGCTCTTCTTGTAGAATGATGATCTGCGCCTTGAGGTCTCGCAGCTGCAGATCAAACTGCTTACTGTTGTAAGATCCAATACTCGCAGTGCTGCGCTCGCCAATAGTGTTATCAGCATCATCATCGTCCGTGTGCTGAGATCGCAATCGTAGCTCGTCAACCTGCTCCTGAAGCTTGGCGTTGAGCTCCTTGTGTCGCGACAGCTCGTCACGAGTCTTTCCAAGAGCCTTGTCGCTGTTTCGCACATATTGGAGAGACTTGTTGTACTCTTCCTCAAGATCCTTGTACTTGGCCTCGTGTTGCTCCGTGGCCATTTTGTGCTCCTTTAGTGCCTTGTCGAGATTGGCACTCAGCTCCCTCGTCTCAGCACTCGACGCCTGCGTCTGCTGTGTCACTTGATCAGACAGCTTTTGGTGCTTCTCGGTAAGGTCGCCAAGCAGCTTCTTGTGTTCCTCAAGCTGCGAACGATGGTCGTCCAAATCGCCAATGGCTCGCGACCGCTCGTGGTCGGCTGCGGCAGCCTTTGCCTCAAGCTCCTGACGAGCAGCCTCTGAGCTCGCAAGCTCGCGCTTCAGTCCACTGATCTGGTTAAGAGCATGCGTTAGCTGCGAAGTGGCAGTTTCCGCTGCACTCTTCTCCTTCGAGTGCAGCTCGGTAACGGTGTCAAGGCGACTTTGAATACCTGCAACACGCTCGTCAACATCTCTGTCGGCCTCATCAGGAGTACCATCGACACTGCGCTTGCCGCCAAATGCCTTGGATGCCGACCAAAGTGTGACAATACGCTCAACGCCCGAGTTCAGGGCACGCGAGGAGTGGTCAGCCTGCTCGTTGGTGTGCTGCAGTAGGGTGCGGTGCTCATCAAGGTCGCGCTGAGATTGGGTCAGCTGATGCTTGTGGTCGCCAAGCTCCTGCTCGAGAGCATGGACACGGTTCTCCAGCTCCGTACGAGCACTCTTGTGCTGGTCAAGCTGCTGCGACAGCTCAGAGGAGCGACTGTGAGCAGCAGCCAGAGCAGCCGAAGCAGCGCCTAGGGCAGCAACGTGCTCAGCAGTCGTAGAGTGTAGAACGTCAGCATTTTTCTGCGTCTCAGAGAGCTGGGACTGTAGTTGCGAGTTATTGTGCTCAGCAAGTACCAGTTTGTCGGCATGATCACGCAGCTGCTGCTCGAGGTTCAGCTTCGAAGCCTTGAGCTCATCAATGGAAGAAAGCCCATCAGTATTACTGAGCAGCAAAGATCTGCTGGCATGAGCGTCAGCAAGCTGGCTCTTCAAATCAGTAATTGTGCGTTCATGCTCTGATGGATCAGCAGGACTAGACAGTTGCTCTTGCAACTGCTTCACCTGGGCCAGAGCTTCGTCACGCTCCTGCTGGGCAGCACTGATTCGCTTCGATGCCTCCTCGGCCTGGCCTCGGACACTCTGCTGAACACTGTTGAGTTCATTCTTGAGCTCCGTGATAGCCTCTCTGAGAATTTCACGTTCTTTGATGGAACTATCCGTATCTTGCGTAAGATGCTGTGATGTACGTCGAAGTTTGAGAACATTAACTGGAGGGCGTGAGCTAGGAACGTAGCCAGCTTCACGAGCAGCAGCCAGCTCAGACTCGTACCAAGTATTTGACGCCTTGAGCTGCTCCATAACACTTGACATGCTATCGGGGACTTCGTCGGTGACCTCACTTTCAAGGTCATTCTCACCAGTGGCATGACTAGCTCGTGGAGTCGACTGGTCAACAATGACGTGCTCAGGAATCGAGTCATCGATAGAACGAGACCCAGGGGTGTGTCCATTAGTGCCATTAACAGTGGGCAGAGTCGAATTGGATTCGATAGACTCACGTGTCTTCTTCACAATAATGGAATCTTCCTGGCTGCTGAGTGTCGGGCTAACAGATGGCGGCGAGGGGGTCCGCTTCCATCCACCAGGAATGTTAGCAACCTGGCGCGTCGGTGAGTCTTGCCGCGATGGCAGAATGCTGTGGCCATTGGCACCAGCGGGCTGCTCATCGATCTGTTTCGATTGAAAGCCTTGGCTGTCAACCGATTCGAAAGTAGTGTTCGATTTGGAGTCGTATCCATCGTCCGAATAGGACTGAGTCTTGGAGTCAGCACGCTCCTCAAGTTTCTGCACTGGTTCAGGGTATGTCTGGGCGGGCGAGCTGTAGCCCGGCTGGGGCTGCTGGCGCGGAGCGATTGGAGAAGCACCCTGGAACCCCTGTGGAGGTGGTACAGTGGCATCGGCAAACTGCTGCGAGCCAAAGTGGCCAACAGAACCCGGTACAGTGGTTGGCGAGGCGCCTTCACGAGCAAATGCGGCAACCGGTGCCACACCAGGTATTCCCTGCATCCCGTGAGGAGCAGAGGGAGATACAGGCGACAGCGGATGGTTGGCACTAGTAGGAGAAACACGCGGAACTGCGTTCATCATGCGGGAGCCATTTGGAGGAACAGGTGAATGCTCCGAGACGGGCTGTCCAGACGAAGAATCAGCAGGATAGTTGATACGGTGGGTATCCAGAATGTAGACTGAAGAGTTGCGAGCGTTGGGAACCTCATAATCTTCATTGGAGTTCAGATCTGGCGACTCACCACCCATGACAAGCAGCTTGTGGCCAGCAAAAACCGACATGGAATGGCCCGATCGAGGAGAGGGACCCGGGCCAAGGCTCTGGAAAGTGAACCACTTTCGAGCCGTTAGCTTAAGGGCAGACAGAGTACCAAGGTCCTGATCCTGGGACGAGCGACCGCCAAAAACGTACATAATGTCATCGACAACGGTGGCGGCATGGCCCTCGCAGGGGGCAGGAACAAATCCCGAACAGTCAAGAGCAGTCCAGGTTCCGTCCTCGGGGTCAAAGCACCAGGTATCACTGTACCAGCGACGACCGTCGGTTCCTCCAAACAGGTAGAGCTTGTCCTGGAAGGTAACAACTGTGTGATTAGTGCGAGGAGGAGGGCGGTTCTGAGAGTTGATCTGGACTGTTTCCCACTTGGCTGTGGCAGAGCGAAGGTTAGTGAGGTCGTAGCAGATGAGGTCGTCAAAGAATTCGTCGTCGAGCTGGCCACCGAACACGTAGACCCTGGAGCCAATTGTCGAGATGGTGTGTCCGTAGCGGCCAGATGGGCGTGTACCCGACGCGTGGGCGACAGTCCATTTGAGCGTCGTCGTGTTGAGCAGGTACAAGTTGTCGTCAAGCACATCAGTCTCTTCGATCTTAGTGTCACCACCATAGACAATAAAGGCGTTTCCAAGAGTCAAGCTGGCGTGGCCAACGCGCGGGCTGGGGCCGCCCTCGGTGTCGAGAATGTAGCCGGTGAGGTTGTCGGTTTCTACGACCCACAGGTCGCCGAACACGTTGGAGCCCTTGAGGCCACCCATGACAAAGATCTCACCATCGCGAGCGGCAATTGCGTTTGCTGCGTGGCCGTAACGCGGGAATGGCGAGGCGTTGGAGATGATGTGTCGCGACCAGGGGTACATGGAAGCATTGCCCGACGGCGAGCGCAGGCTAGGCGAGGCAGCTGAGCTACCTGGCTGCTGTTGATGCTGCTGCTGCTGCTGCTGTTGTTGTTGTTGCGGGGCTCCGGGGTATTGCTGGTTGATGGGTTTCTGGTGAGGAGATAGCGGCGAAGGAACAGCAGCAGCAACGCCAGCGGCTGCCGAAGCGGCAGCGTGAGCAGGCGATTGGTGCTGAGGCCAGGTTCCTGGCTGCTGCTGGGGTGAAGCAGTGGAGCGCATGCCCATAGATGAGCTTGTGGAACGGCCAGGTGCTGGCGAAGCCGACGAGGGCGCGTCGCCATAGGCAGGCCCGGCTATGGTGTTGGGCGTGTGAGGATTTGGCGAGCCATTGGCTGACGGCTGTGAGGGCTGGCGTGGGAAGGCCGAGGCAGCGAGAGGCGGTTGTTCGGGCGAAAGAGCCGAGGCGGTGCTAGCCGTGGACGCGGACGAGACCTGGCGCTTACCGTCCGACTTGGATGAGTCCTTGGAGGCAGCGCTGGCGCTTCGCGAGTCCTTCTTGTTCTTGTTGCGATTGAAGATTGCCATGAGGGGCGACGGGGGCAGAGAGCCAAGCCAGTGCTAAAAGCGATAGCGATGAGCACTAAAACAAGGACAAGCTAACAGAAGGCGAGCCGCGCGACCAAAAGATGAGGTAGGGGAGAAGGAAAGGAGAAAAAAAGACAGGGGAACACGAAGTTGGGCAAAATGGCCTGCGCGAGGGGGAGGGGGGCTAGCCCTGACCCTGGCGCGCTGATATTAATTGGGCCTGCATTTCGCGTGCCGCCCCACGCGTTGTAGTGGGGAGGGCGTTATGGGAGGTTATTTGTTATGGGTGTTAAAGCTATGGGGAGAGAGGAGAGGAGGAAAGGAGGAAAGAGAAGAGGAGGAAGGGAGAAAGAGAAGGGGATAAGGAGGATAGGAAATAATTGAGGGTGTAAAAGTAGGGATAGTAGATGCTATTGGATGAGGTGATGAGGCTATAGCGAGGCTATAGCTATAGTGAAAGGCTATAGTATAGGGCTACAATATAAGGCTATTGGCCATCAGTAGGACTTGACAACTTCACGGCTTCAACAGTCGCGTGACGCTCAGACCCATGAGGCTGTTGGACACATTTTCAGTTTGATGCAATGCCTAATGCCGGTTCGGGCAACAAAAACACGTCTGAGCGCACATGAACAGCTGCCACCAAAGCTTTTTCATGCGTATAGGGCGGGGGGAGGATCATGCCCTTATGCGGTAGGCTGGATCTGGATGTGGTACCTGGCAGGAGGAATCGCGTTTAGGAGGTCGCGTTAACCGAGTAGGGGGAGGGCAGGAGGCAAAAATAAACAGGAGGCGGGGGTGAGTGGAAAGATAGGTGGGATTGATGGTACTGATGTATGTGTCTAGTTTGGATGCTGGTCGGATGTAGAATGACGTTTCTATGGATCAGAGGAGGTCGCTCATTTGCTTGAAGATCTGGCCCTAACCTGATGGGGGTTAAGCTATGAGGTTATGGAGGTGAGGAGGGGGAGAGGGGCAGTGGAGGCAACGGAGGCAATGGAGTGTGGGGTATGACGTAGGAATGGCAAAAAGCGTGACAAAAAGCATTCAGTGATACGGATAGTTGTTGGCGCCGTGTGTTGAAAGTTTGCGCCGTCGTATGGAATCGACGTATACAGTCGACGAACAGTCGGGTTGTAGTATAGGGGTTGATGATCCGCAGTTTAGCTTACCTAGTAGACATAACAATAGTTGGATGTCGATAGTGTAGCCTCACTCCGTTTAGTGTGCTTCTTTGTAGTTCTTAGCAAGTAAACTTCAGTAGTTGATATTGTGGTGCTTATGTTCTTTCAGTTCTTCCAGTTCTTACTTGTAATGTCACGGTGCTCTTAATTAAAGGTAGCCTTTAGGTATATTTCTATTTGCATTCCAATAGTGAAGTAACTAAGTGCAGCTCACAGTATATGTTCTCACAGCTTGAGCGTGCTGGCTATTACCTCGGTATCATCTGTAGCAGACTAGGGGTATAGTATTGACAATCTAAAGGCTATAGACAGGACAAAGGACTGATAATGGTACTAACTAGATAATCCCTGATAGCAGCCATAACTAAATAACGCCCTGATACTTGCACTAACCAACTACTTGGTTGCTGCCGCCTCTCAGTTAGTGTCCCACTAGGCCTAGTGGCACTAGACCGAAAGTCCTTGCAGCGATCTACAGTGTCAGTAACCGTTAGTTAGTTAGGCTATTAGTTAGTTACATGGCAGTAGCCAATGGCAGTAGTAAATGGCAGCATTACACGGAGATGTATTCCATACCTATAGCGGGTTGACGAGATAGACTGGTGGGTCAGACTCTACACGGCCCGTGTCTCTCCCGCTACCAACGGCATGTGCCGATGCTTGCCACCACCACAACCCCAATGTTGCATCCACAGACACTGGACCAGTTACCCAACTGGGTACTATTATGCCGACCAGCGGGTAGCCGACCAGCGGGTACACCGGCTCGCTTAATTGTTTAGACGGTTCGGGACCGTCGTCTTGTCAACAGCTGAGCCTCTTCGTGCCGGTCACGACGCTGCGCCGCCAGTCATGCCCACTGGCATCTACAACTGTCTAGCTGCGTGCCTGATTCGGTCTGCCCACTCTTTGCCCACCATGGCCTGCCCACCATGGCCCACCAAGTGGCCCTACACCAGTTAATCCTTATTACTCTGTTGAGTGCATCCCTGTTTAGGGCGCTTATTCCATGCACTGCGTCGGCTAGCGCATCCCCTGGCCCGCCAAGCAGTCGCCCGTCCCACAGACCCACCGGCACCTCCGGCCTTGTCTACGCAGGACCCGCCTTGGCCTGCTCGCGTGAGCTGTGCTTCAGCCAAGGCGGGTGGCCATGCGACGCAGCGGCTACAGCGGGTTGACCGCCTTTCGGCCGAGCCCGCACATGCCCGCGCCGTACATGGCCTGTCTCACTCGTACTGTACGAGTGACAACCCGCCACCGAAACCTTCTAGTATCTCAACAACTGCTACCCGCCATTACTAACACCCACCCCTGCGACTTATAAACACCAATTAATTGAATCTACACGATAAACCTCCCGCGTAACGTCTACCATAATACCAACAGAAAAAATGTGCAGGCGGCTACAGCCGTTGAAGCATGCGGCGATCGCCAGGATCGGCATGGTCTCGATCGGCGGTTCCATGCCCTGACCTAGCCCCAGCCTTGCCCTAGACAGCTTCCCAGGGTTTCGACCGACGGGCCACCATCCCGGGCAAGCGGCCGACAGCGCCACAATCCGGCGACAATCCGGTGGGAACCATCCCACCCTGCAATACAACATCTGGCTCCAACATCAGCTTTTTCTAGCCAATGATGTAGCTCACTGCCACCTGCTAAACCAATAAATCAACCAAACAATCGGGAACTCGCATGCGCGCAAAGTCCCCGCGGACCAAGTACGTCTGGTCCCCAAACTCCGTTTTTGTGTTTCTAGTCATCATCAATGCAGTTGTCTCAAGTCGCCGTCGTAGTAGTGGTGGTGACATGAGACGAGCGCTTGGATCAAAGAGAATAATACCATCCAAACAATCCCTCTTCTAATGCGTAGAGTGGCCACGGTGGTACTTGAGGCCATTGAGGTTCTTGTACCGCTTACCACAGACCTCGCACCGGTATGGCTTGTCCTTCTCCATGCCCATTCCCTCAGGATAGGGCGCATTGGACGCCGGGTCTATTATGCTGTAGGTACCATCCTCGTTGAGGTGTAGCGTCTGGTTCTGGTGGCCATGCATCCGGTGATACTTCAGACCGTTCTGGTTCTTGTAAGTCTTCTCACATCCAATAACTGGACACTTGAACGGCTTGTGCTCACCGCGCTCCATAACGTACAGGTGCCGGGCGGGGTCGTCGATGCACATCTCATCGTCCTCGTCCATCATCATCGTGGGAGTGGCCGTGTTGCTCGATACGGGCGACATGAACACCTCGTTGGTGGATACAGCCTCGAGAGTCTGCATGCGGTGCATCACAGGAGGCTCGACAGGTGGCGAGGGCGAGATATGGGCCTCTTCGTAGTGACGCAGCAGATCATGAAGCGTCGGGAGTACCTGGCCACAGCATGAGTAATCCTTGCAAAAGTCGGCCTCAAGGTTGGGCAGGTACGACGTCGAGTTGATGGGCGACATGCTGACCTGCATAGGGGCAGCCATGTGTGCGTTGTTGTACATGACTTCATCACGAAGCCATGATCCCACTGACATACCACCCCAAGAGATTCCGCCCATTCCCTGCGAGTGGGCCATGCTTTCGCGGCGGAACCTCTGCTGAGGCTGCGACGACAGCGAGTTCCGCTGGTATGAGATGTCTATAGGAATAGCCGAGCTCATAATAAATATAGGAGGAGAGGAAGGGGAGAGAAAAGAGAGAGAGAGAGAGGGAGGGGAAGTGGACCTGGCGATCAGTAATAAGGAAGATCAGCAAGTAATCGAAGGGTCAAGACAAACAGACCAGGATAATGGAGCCACAAAAAAACACACCCAGGATTAAAAAGATTCCTTATAGGTCAGGCGATATACACGGCGATGTTGCAATGAGCAGTTGTCGTGCGATGGCGGATCTTGGCGGTGAGTTGGGACGATTCGTGACAAATTTCAGATTTAGGATTCGTCCGAGGGGCAAACAGGGGGGCCCGGCCTCAAGAGGGATTGCTAGTGAAAAAGGCCCTAAGTTGAGCCGCTAGCGGGACGAAAGAAAAGATAAGAAGAGGGGCAGAGACAAATGGAACGATGCCAAAGTCACGCAGCAACCAAGGGCTCACTCAAAAAAGTGGCAAGTGTCGACGATTATATATCAAGGTACAAGTTGAAGGGGGAGGTGGGAAACAAGAAAGCCACTTGCGGTTGCCGGTGGGCGTGGGCAGGGGTAGGGTGGGGGTGTGGTAGGGGCAGGGCCGAGGGTCGACGCCGGCGGGGCAGCGGGGCAGGGGCAGCGGTGCATACCAGGGCAGGGGGCCGCAAGGGCGAGGGTCACTTGTGACAGGGAAGCAGATAAATGGTAGGTGTAACAACTGTGAGGGGCGTCAAAACAGCAATATGAACTACAGAAATTCAAGGTTACGGCTACTTTATTGTTGTGTAAACATACGAGGTCTCCCGCCTTGTGCCGGCTCCTCCGCGGTGGTGTCCGTGTTGCCCTGTGCCCTTATACGTGTGTGTCGGCCCGCTAGCTTTGCTTTTTGCTGCGTTTGTTTTTCCGCCTATCGGTAAGGGCTTGCGGCTTTAGGTTTCAAGTCCGTTAGGCGAGGATCGGGGCGCGTACAGTAGGCGGGGAGCCGAGATACTGGAAGCAGTAGACAGACGAATGTAGGCACTGGCAATTAACTGCCAAGTGACCAATTGACTGGTGGGTGGACCGGAAATAGATCTCCTGCACCTGTCAGACTCTTGGCTCTTGGCTCTAGGCTCTCGACAAAACTTGTGGTGGTACGTACGATTAGCTGGAGGGGGTGCCTCATCGGATCTGACGCCCTAGTGACCTGGCGCAGGTACTGTTGATCAGGATAACAAAGGCCTCTGCGTATCGCGCTCGTGTTAGCGTGGTTGCTTGGCCCTGCAATAACAATGGGCTCGCAGCAATTGGGTGGAGTTGGTGGGTTGCATTTGTTCTGGAAGCTGGAGACTGATTGTATGATCAGGTAATGACCTTCCAAGTACCCTTAACTGTGCCAATGTAGCTTCCAGCTCTTACTGTATGTTCCCGCTTAGTAGTTAATATATTGATTCCACTGTAAATGTACTTTAACTTGTTCATTAAATAAGTGTAAGTATTACAAATACAACTACAACTGCAACTGCAATTACAACCACTGTAACTATCACTGTAACTACCACTGTAAATAGAACCACTATTACAACTACCTTCGAACCACAACTGCTACTACAACCAACACCCACTCCTGCTTATACCTGATTCCGGTGCTTCTCCAGTTTACTCCCCCTCTTAGTTGCCTTCTTAGTTGCCTTCAGTTCCCCACTTAATTGCCCTCTTAGGTGCCCTTAGTTCCCCTCTAAGCCCTTCTGATTCCGCCCTCTTAGTTACTTCTGTTCCGTGCACCCCCACCTCCTGCACTAACGCACACCATCTGGGCACTATCGCGACATTACAAAGACGCTTGGCAGCAGGCGCCCAAAGCTGCTGCACAGTCATCGGATCCGACAGCTATCCGAACAGCCACCTGAACAGCCATCCAAGTGCTTCGCAATCACAATCCGAGCCATTATCCGAACTGACTGCCCGCCTCGCCCGCTTCGGAAACTCCAGTTCCGAGCCGGTGGTCCCTGCGCGTAGCTGCGCCGTTGAGGGCGGGAACCTGAGCCGCCTCGGCCCTGATAACAGATCTTCCATGCGATGCCTTGTCTCACTTTTGGGTCCAGCCTGCTGCCTGTTAGTAACCAAGATGCCGTAACCTTCGTATGGCCTCATATTGGTGGAGATACGGAACCCAGACCAGTGCCTTCAAGTACACCTGACTACAGACACAAACTAAGGACTTGACACTCACTATACACTACACACTACACTACAGTGACAGTTACGACCGTAGTCATAACACATGTCCCGATTGGCCTGCAAAGTTCCCCAATAATACTAGACGAGTGCCGATACTTGCATTACACTGCCGGAGAGAGGCGGGGGGGCTATACCATGGCCTTGGCTCGGGGTATGATCTACAGAGGCTGTACATACGCCAAGTGGTGGAGTTAGCCGCTGTAATTGTTACTACCGGCAAGGTGAATGTAAGAGCCGCCTAGTCTAGTCATATGCCGTCATGATGTCATGGATGACTCTTGGCTGTACTAATGTTGACTGCGATGACCTGGGCCCACTTATGCTGACTGCACTGCTGACTGCACTGGCCATAATGACATGACCGTGCAGCACAGCTATTCCATTGGGCTGAGAGTTATCTAACTGATTCGATGCATCTACAGATGCACTGCACTGCACTTGAACAACGGTACCGTCCGATGGGGTCGTCTGGTGGCTTGACTATTGTAGTGGATCTGGTCCATCTACTATCGATGATACCCTCAATGAGCGGCTCTCCTGTACACCTCTACACCACGTCACCCCACTGCTTCATCTGTTGAAGGACCATCATCTCCTATCTCAAGTTCCGCTTCTCCGCTGTCTCGATCCGTCATGATGCAGCCGCCTGCCGCCCTGCCAAACTCTAGCTGCTTTACTATTCCACCGGCATGACCTGCACAAAGCTTCCCCCGCCGTGCCTATCATGCTTCCAGTTCAAGCTTCGAGGCAGCTGCCCGCCTATGCCGCCCCCGGACTCCAATCGGGCGTGTCCAGCTACTACTTGGTCTAGCTACCACCTGCCCCGTCATTGCGTGGCTCACCGAATTTGAGTTTGAAGTCTCGTATCGCCGTCTATACGTGCCTGCGTCACCACGTGAGACATACTATCCCCAGTCTGTCACGCTACGTTCGGTGCAACTCAACACTCCGATAGCCGTCGCATTCACATGCCGAAAACAAGCCGAGGACGCCGACAAATCGCCCAATCTTCCATATCATCCGATATCGATTGCATCGAAGATAGCATCGTCGATTCGCTGCATCGCCCATGCATGATATTCCGATGCCCCCTCCCCCTCCTGTGCCCCAGAAAGTCATCCCACTCGCCGGGAATAGTTGTCGCTGTGACTTTAGTCTCTTGCTGTCAGCTCATTGTGTCAGATATCCATACCAATACCTTGTCGTTGTGCCAATACCTTCTGCTGCCAATACATTGCCAATACCTGTTATCAGATACTCTACTTTACTACTACACCTAATAAATTAGTCCATTAGTATAGGAATGAATGATACATGCCATAAACAGTGGTAACGGGCCTCCGTTCTTCGGCCTAACGACGTTCCACCAGCACAAAGTGTAGAGCAAGGTAGCCACCAAACAAAAACACCACAAAGAACACGGCCAGCCCAATAATATCCTGGCCAATGGCACCCGAGTCAAAGCCGAACGTCGACAGAATCGTGGCTCCAGGAACCTCAATGCTAAGGCCAAACTTGTGCTCAATCAGCGTCAAATACTTGACCTCATTGACAGCCAGCGCCTCGTAAGCATAGTGGAAGATGGACAGGTACTTAAACCACACGGCTCCTAGAGGAATTGAGTCCTGGTTGAGGAACAGTCCTGCAAACAGCAGACTAAACAGCATCACAAGAATTCCCACCAGACTGGCCACACTCGTGTTGCTGATGATGATGCCAATAACAAGGCAGATGGCTGCTGCCGTCAGGTTGAATAGCACCAAAATCGCCAGGAACCGAGGGAACGCCCATCCGTCTGTCGACAATCCTGCAAGCGGGTAAACAATGAGTCCAAGTAGAATGGGGGGCAGCACCCGCAGCGGTACAATGTCAAACAGAACTTTGGAAACATAGTATGCAATAGGGTGGTAGTAGCCGTTGGCTCGCTCGCGAATGAAGATGATGCGCTCCGCCGCAAACAGGTGCAGCGTCGTCAGCGTCGAAAACCCAAATAGTGCCAGCAAAAAGAAGAACAAACCAAGACGGTTCTGGAATCCAGAAATATCGTTGCTGATGTCAAAATACAGCACACCGCAAAATACCGCCAACAAAACGGCCATGACATAGTGCGTAAGCAGCAACATCGGGTCTCGGTATAGATTCTTAAATGTGCGACCCGACAGCACAACAAACTGGCCAACAATTCCAAGTCGATCCTGTCCTGCAAATTCAAACTCGTCGACAACCGGGCTGGACTGCTCTCCATCAACAGGAGTTTCGGAGCCGGCGCTTTCCTGTGACTCTACCTGCTGAATAGCCTCCTGGATAGTATCCTGCACCTCGGTCGCAACGTGGCTGTTCTTGTACAGCTCGACGAGGGCGCTCAACGCTGGAGGACGAATAAGGGATCGTCTGCGTGCTCCTCGGCGGTTCCGAGCGTCGTTTCCAGACAAGTCACGGCGGTGCGACGCAAAATGCTGCCACTCGCGCGTTGACTCCTCGAGTGTAGTCGACCTAGCTAGAGGGTTGTGCAGATCCTCGTCTTCCGTAGGTGTCACCTCTGCTGGTGTAGCATCAGACGAGTAATCAGGTCCAGCTTCCATAGTCAGGTCAACAAGGAAATCTCCAAGATTGTAGCCGGGCGGGCAAGCATAGCCAATGTCTGAAAAGTACTCATTAACCATCGACTGAGGTCCCGAATAGACGACTTGACCCTCAGCAAGCAGCATGAGATCATCAAACATTGCCACAATGTTGGACCGCGGCTGGTGGATAGTGAAAACGACCGTACGGTTGTAGTTACGAGCAAGGTTCACCAAGCTCGAAACAACATTAAACGCATTGTAAGCGTCAAGACCCGAGGTCGGCTCATCAAGGAACAAGATAGAAGGACTAGTCACGAGCTCGCAAGCAATGGCAACACGGCGTTTTTCTCCGCCCGAAATGCCACGGTTCGTCTCGTTGCCAATAATCTGATCTTTAAGACCTAGGATTCCAAGCTCGCTCATCGTCTCAAGTGCGCGGAGTCGCTTGGCATCCTCGCTCATCGTTCTGGGTAGACGCAACAGCGCACTGGTGACAATTGTCTCGTAGACAGTGAGAGTAGGCATCATACAGTCCTCCTGGTCCACAAAACCAATAATCTTGCGGTACTTGGAAGGCGAAATAGTACGGCCGTTGACGTAGATAGAACCTTGGCTAGTGCCCCGCTTGGCCTTCTGAGCCAGAATGTCTAGCAGCGTGGTCTTACCAGCACCCGAACCGCCCATGATGGCCATCACTTTACCCTCACGAACCTGGCCAAACACATTGCTGAGAATATCAGGACGCGATTTGTCGCTGTACGAGATGCCAGAGAACTGCAGGCTTGCAGGCTTATGGTTAGCAAGCAGCTTGGCTGTGTCACTGTCCTGGGGCAGCTGGGTCCAGCCAATCTTGTTCTGCTGCGAGCGGCGCATGAAGTACGTGAACACGAAAATAGCCCCGGCAAGGAACACAAATGCCGAAACGTAGGCTCCAATGACGAAGCCCGTGCCAAGTTTCTTCTCAGGGACATGGTAGCCAGGAATCTCTGTGTAGTGGAGACATTCGCTAGCAGCACAGTCGAGAGTAATATGGGGGTCACCAAACACCGACTTGATAAGGTCGTTCATGGAGGGTTCAGAAAAGGAGCACTTTCCCGAGCCTGTGTCGCAGTTGAATTCGCCAGGACCACGGATAGTCTCGGTAAGGAAATCGCTGATATCAATAGAGCCTTCCTGACCGCACAGCATACGGTCCGGCACACAGGAGCAGCTGATTTCGGGACATTCATATCTCGTGATGTTGGTATCAGAACGGATCTCCTGCTGGAAGTCACACTTATGAAGTGCGCAGTAGAAGCTTTCCTGCTGGTCGACCCAGAACTGAAAGTCGCACTCACCAGAAGTGCGGTTGCAACTGAAAGTGACCTCGGGGATCTTACCAGCCAGGATATCGAGGATCTTGCGGTTGGTGACCTGGCACATCTGGTTATTCTTGTTGACGAGCAAGCCACCCTTGTAGCAAGTTCCTTGCTCACCGGGAGGCATGAAACCGTTGCACGACTGGTCGTCAGTGCACATGTTACAATTGATACCCTTCCATCCGGGAGCACATTCACATGAAGTTCCATTGCGAACAGGTCTGTTGGAGCCATCTGCAGGGCTGCCGCATACCGGTTGAGAGCAATCGTCGCCTCCAAAGCCCGCAGGACAGTCGCAACGGCCCGTGAACTCGTTACAAGTGGCAAACTGCTGGCACTGGAATGCTGGAAGCATACAATTGAAGCTGTATTAGCCGAGGATTCTTTCTATTGTGTCGTGATAACAGCCACTACTCACCAAGGAGGGCAATCTTCGGGCTCCTTCTGAGGATGTTTGAACCCTCCCCAGATATCGATAGTTCCCGACATGCCGTCGGCAGCAAGAACCTGAGCAGCCTGAGTACGCGCCAGCGCCGTACCCGCCAGCCAGAGACCAGCAACTACGGGGCCAAAGAGTCGCATGTCAGGCAGTGTCAATTCTTGGTTGGAACAAGTCTAAAAGTCAGGAGAACACGAGCTCAACGAGGAGGCGGGAGGCTGGGTTAGTACGGCATACGGCGCTGATGGGACGGCTAGGGCTCAGGGTCCAATAATCCGGGGTAGGTTTTCTGGCTCGGAAGCCGACGAAGGAGTGCTGTAATAGTGGTGGATATAGCAGAGTGGTCGTGGATAATTGTATATTGATCATTCGACTACGATATACTTGTAAGTGTTTAGTAGTTCTTCTCCTCATTGTATCCATGAGGTTCAGGAAGCAACTCGTACTAAGAAGGATAACAGAATAAATATGCACGCTATGTATCTTGTATATACGAGGCTTAACACCAGGCACTAGATATCCTAGAGGATTCCCTTCAAAAGGACAAATTGCACCAATATAACTGGTAAAGAGTCCACATGACAGTACCCATAGACGTCAAGCGAGATAAGAGCTCACCTTGACCGACGAAATAGACAGATCAACGTAAAGCTATACCATGCTACAGTCACTTTGAACCATCTTCACCTCTTTGGCGGGTCCACTCGCCAGCACCGCTCTCTCGAGGCCCAACATCTTCTACTTTGCTAGGAGCAGGAGTCTCTTCATACGAGGCCAGTTCCGCCTGTTCAATGCTATCGCGGTCATCAAGGCGCATGATCTCTTCGGCAGAAAGAACCGCCCGACGAGCGCTTGTCAGCTGAAACAACACCAAGCTGAGCTGATCCTCGGAGATCTTGTCCCTCGGCAAAGCCTTGGACTTGTCGCGAACATACCGTCGCGTGACGTCGACAGCACCATCAACCGAAAATGCAATCACGTAAGCCATCTTCTTGCCCCATCCTTCCCCGTACAACAGAGGCTTATCCCATGCGTTCTCACACGAATCAGCGTGAACCCATCGTTGTTGCTTATCTGAATACACCTCAGTCCACACATGGTCCTCGCTGTTCCAAATGTATCGCACATTCGACCCCAGAGCACGGCAAATCATCGTGAAGCACTTTTTGTTAGCTACCTCATAGTGACTCGGCTACTAATACCCACGTTGGCCCATTCTCCACACCGTCCCTGACGGAACTCCAGCAGCTTCTTGGTATTATTGTATCGCGGGAACCGCACAAACTGCCCGCACTTTGTACACTTGTGAATCTCAACAATACCGGCTTCACCAGCTCGCTCTTCAGCAGTTGGAGCTGCCGAGCCAAAAGCCTTGGTCTCTCCCTGCGTTAAAAACCCCTCAGATTAAACCAATAGATGCTATACTCACCCCACAGGACGTGCACTCTGGAGAATTGACCCATTTGAAGAAACTGTTCTTGAACCACGCAAGACACTCCATTATCAAGTAGTCTTGGAGGCCCCATTGCGGATCGGCAGCTTCACGAGCTTCAGCCTTTTCGTAGAACTCACCGAGAGGCAGAATGTCGAGAGCTGCATCCAAAACTTCGGCATTTTCATATGCCAGAGGTGTTCTTGCCACTCTAGTGAGCGTCTCTGCTATCGACATGGTGACAGTTCAGTTACGAGAGATAGATATGAAATGCTGCCCTCAAATTCTACTTTTCACTCTGGAAAGACGTCTATCGATAAATCTCGGTTCAAAGCTTAAGAAAAGCCACAATTTAACCGTCAATCCGCTAAAGTGACGTGTCCAATGTCAATGAATAGTGGTTCAGTCAACTGACAAACCTACAGCGCTCCCTATATCCAGGGTACGGATCATTTATACCCCGCGAATCCTACACTCTTTCCTGATCTGTAGCCATGACACGAAATGGCCGGCTCGGCGCAGCCAATGGACACGTGGAGCCTAGTGCGCTATGCGTGAGGTTCACGAGTCTTCAGAGCCTCGAAACGAGCAATGTATGTGATATGTATTGTGCTCCTTGTTTGCACTTTAGCTGACATCAGTTGATCCGGTTTGTATCTGGGCGACCTCGACTAGCAGAGAGCTGGAAATGGGTCCACACCAGCACTGACGACGTATTTGTACGAATAAGTCCATCTGAGGACATCAAAGGCTCTGTATGGACGTGTCTTCAGCCCTTTAAAGGAGTCCAGCTGGATTGTAAGTGATACGGATCTCTTCTTGTTTATTCTTTCTAATCGCCAGTGACTCGCACCAATTCCTCATCACAGCTCGTGTTGTCTCACATCGACGCTGCACGATCTAAGGGCCTCAAAATAGCATTGCGTGTCAATGCAGCAACGTCAAGTCTACTGAAAAACATTGTGTCAAATCCGTTAATATGCCTCGTACAA
Organism: Sugiyamaella boreocaroliniensis; assembly: GCA_030575195.1. Lineage (NCBI taxonomy): Eukaryota > Fungi > Ascomycota > Dipodascomycetes > Dipodascales > Trichomonascaceae > Sugiyamaella > Sugiyamaella boreocaroliniensis. The sequence continues at coordinate 41,534 of JAJMIE010000010.1, read as the reverse complement.
GTGACGGACGATTCAACAGTTATTGGTCGCATTCTCAGTGACCACGCGTTCACCGAGTCGTACAAAACGCTTCATTCTGGAACCGTCTACTACAAGTCAAAAGCATTAGTGACACGAGTGTATGATGATGACCTGACAACGGCGTTCCCGTCCATGGCGGCAGATATCAAGCGGGCCGTATCGCCAGTAGCATATGGCGAACTTCCACGATCTCCCTCGATGATAATACCATCACGGCGCAATTCCTTTAGTCCTGTGGTGCATTTTGAGGTACAAGGAGAGACTCAGCCCAGTCAGCATTGGTCTCCAGACGACATTGAGCGTTGGGGATGGTCTGTACTAGCGGTCTCGATAACTATATTTATTGGCGGATGCTACCTGGTATTGATGCCGCCTGGCGATAATATCTCGTCATATTCAGACTACGAGGACGAAACAGGGTTTCCAATCAAGGGCTACTATCCTGCGATGCTTGTTCTCGTATTTGCTGTTGGCTGGGTGTGGAGTATTGTGTCGTGGATGGGCATGAAGTTCTTCCGCCATGCTAGTGGTAGTCGGGCGACGAAGTAGTCTAAACGACTGGAAACGCCGCTGTGAAGCTCCTCAAAACAAGCTGCTACAAGCTGCCATCTAATGTTTAATAAAGCACGAAGCTCTAAGCGTGCTGTTTGCTTGATGTTCTCTCGAATACAACCATACGAAGAAGCTCACCAGCAAGTCTGTAAACATACCAGAGCAAAGGGCTCTCTATTATGTCCCTAGGGACCTTGTATATCTATATGTCAATCTCGCTTTGCTCCTTTGTCATCTCAGAGACCTCTTCTAGCCTAGATAAAGAGCTCAATTATAACTCCTCCTTCTCGATGTCGATCATAGGGCCGAGTTCGAGATATTCGGCAACAAATGTGACAAGAATGTGCGCAAGATCGTGAATCGTCGTCGGATCAAGATGATTTCCGTCGTCCTCCTGTCGTTAGTTATTGCGATATAATCCGTAGCTCAACCAGACTTACTATTTCGTGCCAAACATGGGGGAAGGGAACAGGGATGAGATGCAGAATTGGAACACCCTTTGCGAGGAACGGCATATGGTCATCACCTACTTTACCGCCCCACTCGAACTTCGCAGGCCGCGGAAAGAAGGTACCAGCGTTTTCAGCGAGCGTCGACAGCTTGAGCCGTCGCAGTCTGGCTTCCACCGTCCCAAGGCTCTTGTGAAGCCAGTCCGTCTCGCGGAAGAACGAGTAGATGTTTGGAGCTGGCGATCCTAGAAGGTCTAATAGCACCAGAGTATCCATTGACTGGATTCTTGTGCGATGCAAACTGCCGACTTGGAACACGCTATCGTCCATAGTTTGAGCCAGATGCCGCGCTCCATAGATCGAGTCCGTGTCAGTCCAGTCTTTAAATGCCTCTTCTCCATCAAAAAAGATAACCTGAAGACCTCCTAGCTGGCAGTTGTCATTGACACTGTTGTTGGCCCATTTGGCTCGGATCAGTTCGTCGAGAACCTGCACAACGTACAAGATCAGAGCACAGGGCAGTGCGCTATCAATAGCTCCAATGAACCCGTGGGGTTCAACTTTGGAGTCGTAGTGAGCTGCTAGAACGAGGTGTCCTACGTTCCCTTGCTCGCATCCAGGAGGCTGCAACGTGGCTATGACGTTTGTGAAGGTGACGTTATCTGGTCCCTGGATCGTCGCTTCACTGAACTCGTCGAGTTCCACGTCCCAATGTGAGTCGGTGAGGTTTGTAAACACTGACACCAGGTGGTTTCGAACTTCGGCTGAGCCCTCGGTTCCGGGGATGCGCACTTTGAGGATCGGTTCCAGAAGTCCTTGCGCGTTATGGATATCGAGAGGGATCGTAGGCGAGTGAGAACCGGCAAGAGCACGCGTCTGGCGCCCGTTGAGTTTCGAATATGCTGTCGTACATCCCGTCACAAATGTCGACACGACCAGCAGAACCAGCCACTGGCGATACCTTGGGACCGTCCAAGACATGGCTTATATGCTGTGAAACTGTCAAAGTCCGGTTGGTGTTCCTCGTGTTCATTTACCCCAGACCCTAGATATATATCCCCCTGCATGTGAATTACCTCAACTTCAAGACACTCGACTTTCTTGTCTTTAACCACTCCCAGGACCACCGGCGTGCGTCTGGTAGACATGCCACCCGAATCAACATATCCCAGGGGACCTGGAACACACATTGACGTACCTGTTAATGCGCTGACTCAGTTCCCTGCTGGGCAGTTTGCCGAAAGCCCTCACGATGGCAACGGACTATCAAGCTTCTACAACCGCGTCAAATCGTTGACGACGGCTGCCACCTCTGCCATGCACACGGTTCTTCCAATGACTGCAACGACTACAGATCCTGAGCCAGCCACGCCTTACGAAAGTGCCCAACCTTCACCTGTTTTGCCTGCTGAGTCGAGCCCTGCACACTCTAGGGCGACGTTGGATTCTCCTCGACCCGTTCAACTTGCGCCACCAACCTCAAACCTCCGCTATATCAACAATCACTGGGTCCCGACGTCATCGCATAGAATCGAATCTCCCGGGTTTGCGCCCGCTCTACAGCGCGCTCCTACTTCTACTGGCGATCTCACTTACGTTGATGATGAATCGACGCTCGCTGATAACCCCCGAGACTCTACGAGCACCGACAGCACCACAGCATCTACTCCTGCTAGACAAGCGCAGCTGTCGCGGACACCGAGCATGTCGACTATGCACTCATACAACCCGCGAAGTCATTTGCCCGGATATGCACTAGAACAAGACGACAATAGTGACACCGAGAGTATCATGTCTGCTCATCCTGAGAATGGCCTTTCACAGCGTAGTTACGTCATTTCTCAGCTATCGAAGAGAATTGAGCCTCTTCGGTTTGGAGGACTCAGCAAGGACTTCTGGATGAAGGACGAAAACGCGGCCGAGTGTTTCTCCTGCGGCCGGCCATTCACAACATGGAGGCGTAAGCACCATTGTCGGATATGCGGCCAGATCTTCTGCTCCTCTTGTACCACTCTTATTCCCGGAAAGTCATTCAATTATAAGGGCAAGATGAGGTCTTGCAGAAGCTGTCTTGATGTCTTGGACAAGTTCGGCACGCCTGTCACCTCTTCTGCTTCCGTCCCGCTTCCTTCGATTTTGGACCAGGCGCCTCCAGACTCTCCTGTACCAGCTGATGACGCTACCATGCCTACTATCGAAGTGACATTTGATGAACCCACACGCCCCGCGCCAATGATGGCCATCCCAGCCACGCGCAAGGGTGAACAAGTAGAGATTTCTCCGTCAGACAACAATATGGCTGGGTCGCCGCGCAGCAGTTCCCGCATGTCTGGAAGAGGTCGATCGCGCGCCTCGACATTGGATGCCACTCATCGCTTGAGCTCTCAGCTACCTAGAACGCCAAACAGAGAGAGCGTCATGGACTCACTACCCTCTACGTTTGCTGAATCTCCAAAGAGCACCAACGAGGAATTCGACGAATACGAGGGTTCAGACGAAGATGAGGAAGACGAGCAGACGATGCGTTTGTTCTCCGTCCTCAACTCATCCAAATCTGATGGAGACCTGTCCAATACCGAGATGTCTCGACGAGCTTCATTTCGCAGACCGCGAAGTGGTACAACTCGGACTGTAGCTACACTAAGAGGCGAAAGTGTTGGCACAGAGATAGGGAAACACAGTCTTATGCGAATTGGTCAGCGACGCAAGAGTTTCTTGAACACTGCTACGGGATCTTACTTTGGCCGTACTCCCCATGGTGGCGGGTCAACACAGAGTAAGGTAATAGCCGGTGAAGATGCGGCACCCGCTCCTAGTATTGATCTCAACAAGGCAAGTATTGCACACGCTCGACTTTTCTTTATTCAGCTTCTGCAATACTTCGAGCTCCCCCCGAAATGGCAGAGCGTTCTCCTACATCCGCTACTGCTGTGTGCCGAAAACATTGATCTGGACATTCGCGGCGGTGACAGCATTGATATTCGACATTACGTAAAGGTAAAGCGGATTCCCGGCGGTAGTTACAAGGATTCAGCCTATCTTGATGGAACTATTTTCTCAAAAGGACCTGCGCTCAAGTCAATGCCTACGAAGATTATCAATCCGCGAATTCTCCTTGTTTCGTTCTCTATTGAGTATTCAAGAACAGACCAGCACTTCATGTCTCTCGACCCTGTTTTAGCTCAGGAGACAGAATATACAAAGAAGCTGGTTAAACGAATCGCTGCGTTGAATCCCAGCGTTCTAATTGCGTCAAACCGTATTAGCGGATTGGCAATCGATTTACTGGCAAGAGAAGGTATTACCGTTATTCCGAACACGAAGCCATCCACACAGGGACGTATAGCGCGGTACACGAGAGCTGACATATTGACATCAATCGACAAGCTAGCAATGAATCCCCGATTGGGTGAATGCTCGTTGTTAGAGGTCAAAAGTTTTCGGTTTAAGGATGTCGCCAAGACCTTCGTCTTTATTGAAGGTGCTCCAAAGGAGCTGGGCTGTACCATTGTCCTGCGCGGTGCTGATATGGAGACTCTGGGGCACGTGAAGTCAGTTGTGGAATTCATGGTTTATGTTGTATTCAATCTTCGTTTGGAGACAGCCCTGATGCGTGACCAATTCGTGTTGATTCCATCTGGAGACACGGCACCGAAGACCATTGTCTCACCTTTATTCGGATGCAACTCGAAAGATGAGCAAGAGAAGGGCTATTTTGAGGAAGTGATGAGGTCTCAAGTTGGTAAAATTGTATCTTCATCACCGTTTGTCAGTTATGGTATCCCCTATCTACTCCAGGAAGTCCGCAAATATGAGACTGCTCTCACCGAGGCAGAGGACAGATTCACTGAACTTCAGAATAAGCTCGATGATGCCGAGGTTGCTGAAACAGTTGTGTCAGAGTTGAGTCTTAACCCTGGAGAGGTAGACAAGCTCCCTGGGGGACTACCGACCGTGCGCCAAATGGTCATGGCTATTGGACAGGAGAAGATTGAAGGTCTCCAAGACGTTCTCGCCAGTGAGAAGCGTCAGTGGGACATGTATTATGCGCAGTCTCCTTTCATGTTCAATCCCTCGAGTCACCAGAATCTCTCTGTGTTGTTCACTGTAGTGTGTTCAGCGACTCGAACACCTTGTGTGGGACCAGAAAATCTCCGTATCGACTTTTACAGCGAGTCAGATATGACGCTAGGTCAGTATGTGGAGTTTCTCTGCTCCACAGCTGATACAGCCTGCCAAGATGGTTGCGGGTTTCCCATTCGTGAGCACTTCCGCAATTATGTGAACGGGTCTGGGCGTGTCAATGTCATGGTTGAAAAGTTTCAATGCAAACTGCCGGGATTACAGAATACGATTCTGATGTGGAGCTATTGTAAGAAATGCAACAGCACCATGCCAGTATTGCCCATGTCGCCATTCACGTGGAAGTACTCGTTTGGAAAGTACCTGGAGCTGTCTTTTTGGAGCTCAAAGCTTTCGCTTCGAGCTGGAATGTGCACTCATGATATCTACAAGGACCATATTCGTTACTTCGGTCTCCACGATCTGGCTGTGCGCTTTGAGTACGACACAGTCGATTTGTTGGAAGTAACACCTCCTCGACCAAAAGTTGTTTGGAACATATCCAACATAGTGAAGTATAAGGTGGATTCCTACAGCAGCATCGTCGGGCGTGCACACAAATTTTGGGACAGCGTGCTAGATCGATTGAATCGTGTTGCTATCGACAGTCTGGCTGTTGACAAAATTGATGAGTGCCGTTTGAGAACGGAAGAGTTGAAAAAGCAGGCTGCTGAAGAACGCACCACTACTCTGACAATGCTTGATGAGATTTACGAGGCCACTGACGTCACCGATATTCTGTCGCTTAACCGCGTTGTGCGAACAATGCAAGAGTTTGTTGTAAACTGGGATGCCGAGTTTGCAGATTTTGAAAGCAGTTTCTTCCCCTCTGAGAAGGATATTACTCGTATCACCGCTCAGCAGTTGAAGAAGATCTTCCTGAATGACGAGTCTGTCGAGCAAAATACTGGCACAGATGCCAATAATACGCCCATGGTGGAAAAAGATGACCCCATGAAAGATGTACATGTTTCGCTCTCAACAGTCGGCGAGTCGAAGGAAGAGGTCGAAAAAGAGGTCACTATGGCTACAGAAGGCCTTTCTGAAAAGGTTCCCCTGCTCAGCTCTACCTCTCAAGAGAATGCTCCTAGCTCTGGTGAGACTTTTAAGGACATGAATGATACCGTGCCTCAGAATCCTGGTGCGGTCGAGTCGCTTGAAGATAGCAGTAAAAGCAACGGAAAGGATAAGCTCACTTCCAATGCTGTTTCTGTTGTTTTAGCGCCAATTCCTTTGAGACCAAGCGACACTGAGGTATTACGTGGCAAGACAATGGTGCCTCAGAAAGACGAAAATGGTATACCACCGATACTGAGAACTCCACTGACGTCACCCCAGCTAGATGGTGATAAATCTAAGCGACCTATGGCCAAGGCCAAAGGAAGCTCGATCCCGACTCTAAAATTGGACAGACCTATGATTTTGCCAATAGCGAGTGATAAATCTGGCAAGTCTAGACCAAAAGAAGATTCAGTCGCTATATCTCCAAGTCAGCCTCAGAAGAAGAAGTTTGCTGAGCGAATCTCGTTTCCCACTCAATCTCTCAGGCAAAGATTTGGAAATCGCGAGCTTCAGTTCCTTTCTGGTAGACATGGGATTGGCTCATCAAAAGTTTCGTCCTTAGCCAAGCATTTTGATCAGCTATCAAGAGAGTTTGAGATGGAACGTGCACGCGAGCGCCGCATGTTGACCGACAGACGATTCAAAGCTTTTCCTGTTGCGAAATCTAAACCAATTGTCGAGGTCTTCAAGAATGTTGAGGAGGCTGTGGAGGAGATTTCTGACGACGATGAGAGCTACGACAATGTCGATTCTCACAGGCTGGTTAATGGCAAAAGCACCTCGTCCGATTCAACTCCTGTAAAGCGACCGCGACTCGAAAGGTTCAATACGGACGATGAAAGGACACTATCAAGTGGCCGAACCGCTTCGTTATCGACCACAGTTCGAGAGCCTGCCTCGGCTGTTCCGTCTGAGAGTCAGATGGGAGAGTCCGTCTCATCGCTGGATGGCAAGGAAAGCAACGATACGGAATCATACAAGGAAAAGGACGGTCCATCTGAGCCATCTGGAGAACAGGCTGCTGAGAAGCAATCACTTATGCAGACTCTTGCCAGTTTTTGGGCGGATCGATCGGCGACAGGTTGGAATCCTCTAGCATATCCCATGACTCATTCAGAACATGTGTTTTCCGATTCTGACATCATTGTGAGAGAAGATGAGCCCAGCTCGCTAATTGCTTTCTGTTTGAGTTCGCCAGATTACCTTGCTCGCATCAACTCCAAAGAGTCTCAGCCGCCAAGCGAACCTGAACAAGCAAGAAGCCATGTCAACTTTGAGGGCAACGAGAAATCTGTCCTGGAAAGATGGATGCTCAAGAAGACTGGAGTTCATCTTAAGTACCAGTTCCAAGAGGGTTCTGCTCGACTGAGTTGCAAGATATTCTTTGCTGAACAGTTCGATGCGTTTCGCAAGCAGTGTGGTTGCGACAGGTTCTACATTCAGTCACTGGCCCGTTGCGTAAAGTGGGATTCAAGCGGAGGAAAGTCGGGGTCTGCATTCCTGAAGACCCTTGATGATAGACTTGTGGTAAAGCAGCTTTCTCAGACTGAGCTTGATGCGTTTGTCAAATTTGCTCCTTCCTACTTTGAGTATATGGCCGAGGCATTCTTCCATGATCTGCCTACTGTTCTGGCCAAGATATTTGGGTTTTATCAGATCCAGATACGGAACACTATCACAGGAAAGACAATCAAGATTGATCTCATTGTGATGGAGAACTTGTTTTATCAGCGCAAGATGACACGGATTTTTGACCTGAAGGGTTCGATGAGAAATCGTCACGTCAAGCAGACGGGCCGAGAGAACGAGGTTCTGCTAGATGAGAACATGGTGGAGTACATTTACGAATCGCCGCTGTTTGTGCGTGACCATGCTAAGAAGCTGTTGCGTACGTCGCTGTTCAACGATACGCTATTCCTTGCAAAGATGAACGTCATGGACTATTCCTTAGTCGTTGGAATCGATGAGGTCAAGAAAGAGCTTGTTGTTGGAATAATTGGTAAGCTGACCGGCGTTGTTATTATTCACTGCTAACAAAGATTTCATCCGCACATTTACATGGGATAAAAAGCTGGAAAGCTGGGTGAAGGAACGTGGCCTCGTTCGTGGGGGTGTTAAAGAGCCGACTGTTGTTTCTCCGCGACAGTATAAGAATCGATTCCGTGAAGCCATGGAACGATATATCCTCATGGTGCCAGAGTAAGTCGAAGATGTGCTTTTATTGAACGTGCTAACAACAGTTGCTGGTATCAAGATGCTTAATGAGTTACGAATTTATTTATTCTAAAATGATAATTACAATATTTACAGATGATGTGTTTCACGTAGCGCGAATCACAGTGTACTTCGACTTTCCAGTTCTCACAAGTAGCAGAAGACCCTCTTCTAAATTGTCATCGAGGATCTGTTGAGACTTGACAGGCGTACGTGAGTAACCGTAGTATACACCACCAGATTTGAGCATACGGGAGCATTCAGAGGCCGACTTATCCAGTGCTTTGGCAAGGACAGTTCGCCAAGGGGCACCGATCAATTCAGAACGAGGAAAGTCCAGAACCAGGCCCTCGGTATCAAATGCTTCAAGGATCTCCTTTGCTGAGTGCTGAACAGCAGGGGCATTAGGTAGTGGAAAGAGAATCTTGGAAATAAGTTCTGACCGACTGCCAGCACCGAGTCCATGGACAAGATCTGTAATCTCGTTCGCTAGAACCCGCTGACCATGGCGCAGACTAGGATCCTTTTTATGCGTTTCCAGGATGGACGGAATCTCCTCTAAAGGCAGCAGAGTGAACATTTTCAGATAGAGGTCGAGCTCGGAGTCTGGAACTTGGATGAAGTACTGATAAAGGTCGTAAGGTTTCGTTAGCGCAGCATCTATCCAGACAGCATTGCCGGCCGACTTGCCAAACTTCTCACCTGACGGGGTTGTCAAAAGGGGAACGGTCAGACCATAGGCCTCGTTTTTAAGTGGAGGTGACATGAGTCCTTTCAAACGTGAGATAAGGTCGATACCAGCGGTGATGTTTCCCCACTGATCGTTTCCACCCACCTGTACTGTGCAGTTTTGTGTTTTGTATAGATGCCAGAAGTCAAATGCCTGTAGGATCTGGTAGGTGAATTCGTTGAAACCAATTCCCTGTTCACTTGAAAGGCGCTGCTTGACACTTTCACGCGCCAGCATTTGGCTGACACGAATGTGCCGTCCGTAGGTTCCTAGGAAGTGTAGCATACCCACGTCTCTCCACCAGTCGGCATTATTAACACGAACAGTGGAACCGAGCTCTGTGAAGCCTTTTGTTTTCGCATATTCGGCGCCTCGTTCCATGAATAGCTTCATTTGAGCTTGGATGCGCTGAACATTGTCGTTTCGTATTTCGTCGGCCATGGCTTGACGCTCTGTAGAGCGTCCAGAAGGGTCACCAACTTCACCTGTCGCACCGCCAACGAGCGAAACGGCGGTATGACCTCGAATGTAGAAGTGCAAGAGAACCATCAATGGAATAAGATTGCCGAGATGAAGCGATTTGGCCGTTGGATCAGCTCCACAGTAGAGAGAAACCTTCGTACCAGCGCTCAGCACTTCTTCGAGGTTTTCACTCGTCACATTGGCCACGAGCCCACGCTCTTTGAGATGAGCAACCAGAGGACTCCGGGCAGCGAAATTGACCGAGAAGCACCGCTGCCATGATCCCCCAGGTTGCTGCTTTACCAGGCTCCTCCGTACGAGTCGTAACATGAGTGGAGAGAAACCCCATTCAGTAGCTTCCTGATTTATCCGTACCCTGATCTCGATATATATTAAAGTTGCAACCGGACTCAGTTGACTGGATAATGATATGCGAATAACGAGGCTGTGGCCACTGGGCCAGCGGCCAATATGCCCTCATATATGGCTGGCACGCTTGAATTCTAGTTTGGCTGGTCGCAATATATCTAAGACGCCGAAACCCATGGGCCTCAAGCTTCAGGACTATGTTGATCAACAGTACCTGAATGTGAACATGAAGAAGCGAACAATCAATGGATCAATACGAACATTCGACATGAGAGACCTACGGAATATAGAAACGACAACAGAAGAAGACGTTGATGGCTTGGAGCGACATGTGGATAAGGCCAAAGAACAACACAATAACAGCAGCTTCGATATGCTGGAGACAGTTACTATTATGGCTCTTGAGCTATCGAGGTTCTACAGCACAGGTACAAAATTATCCTCGTACACTGTTGTAGAGAAGCGCCTCAGCTATCTAGTCAAAATGGACGAGGAAGCTATCAACTACCGACTTGCTTGTCAAGGAGTTGACACCAACAAGTCATTTATTTATTCGACGCTACAATCGCATGGATACAATCTCAATGATCTGACCCAATGGTTGAGCAGCGTGCAAGCGTTCAGTTTGACTGAATCAATTGAAAGCCTTGGCGAGGATGTCAAGTGGCCCGAGTTCCTGGTGCTCTTCACGCTACGGCGAAACGCAACCAACCGGCTCGATGCCCATAATGCTCTTCGCCTGTTTCAACGGTGCATTGTGGACTTCTCCCCTAACTGGCAGATGGCCCTATTTATTCGAATGCTGCGCGTTCTCCACCAGCATCTCATTGAGTTCATTCCTGCTCTGTGCCATATGTTTGTGCGACATGCTCACCCCGACGTGAGGCAGAGTCGCAACGTCAACCAGATGTTATGGTTAATTGCAAAGTTTGGAACGCGCTGGTCGCATGAAGATTCTACTGTACTAGCAGATGCACAGAGAATACTGGTGAATGGATCCGGTGAGTCTAATGGAGGTCGTTTGGAACTCGACACGAAGGGATACCTTGGTATTGCTTACATTGCGCGGTTTCTCTCTCCAGATCGTGCAAAATCCTTGACTGATATAATCAGGTATCACGAGTATGAGTACTCGCCGAGTGAGTTAGCTGTTCTTAACAGCCAAGAGACCGGCAAGGCTGTTGTTCCCCAAGGATCCGTTGGATCCTTTCCTTATTTATATGGAGTCCATGCGATGGACATACTACTAAGCAACAACACCGACGAAGCGCTTCGAGTTATCGATCGTATTGGTATCGAGAATTGCAATTCTACGCTATGGGCTCTGCTTCTTATGCGCCTTGGGGAGATCCAGTGCCTCGATGCAGCTGCGACGAAGCTCATTTGGAAGCGCATTTGCGACTCCAGAGTGCGCCCGAGTCCCTTTTTGCTTGCTCGCATATGTGAAGGATTTACTGATGTTCGAGACGCTCTTAAGGTATTGAGCGAGGCGTCGAACAAATTCGGTGTCTCACTTAAGTCCAGCGCCATACCCCAGCTTATTGCAAAATGTGGACCTTCGGATCTTGCATCTGTTCGCGCAGTTCTCAGCGCTATCGGATCACGATCGCTACCCATATATAATAGTCTGTTACGTCTTGAGGCATTGTGGGATCCGAGTGCCGTCTGGAAGACGTATCAGAGCATGCGTCAGGACAATATTGACCCGGATGTGTCGAGTATCACGTCACTGTGCAGGGCCGCTTACAAGGTTGATCTAATGTGGGACAAACTATATGCCACGCAGCGAGCGGTCATGGAGTTCAAAACATGGGTGCGTGGAGCAGCTGAAGACGGCAGTGAACGCGAACATGTGTTGAAGCTATACCCAACAAATGGACTTTTCCGGTCCTACATAACGCTACTCGGACTAGCAGGGTATCACCAAGAGCTTCTGGGGGTACTTCCATGGATGAACCGTATAGGATTTGTGCCTAACAAGATGACGCTATGTGCGCTTGTCATGTACGCACCAAACGGAGACCATATCCTGAAGATGGGAAGGAAGGCAGGTGGAGAATGGCCTACAGAGCAGGAGTTCATCACGTACAAGAGTCGGTTCAAGAGGCCACCGAACACCGAGTGGTTTTGATCATGTAACGCTTGAGAGTATAATATATTGCATTGTATCTAGGACATAGAGTCCTTTAATTCAGGTTTAAATATTGAAGTTCATGCAGAGCAGGAGAGCAGGACAAAAAAACTGCCTTCAGTTCCTTACATGTCGTCATAGGGATGACTCTCGGAAGTCTAGCTGACCTTGGACACTATAGAAAGGTCAGTAGGAAGAAGTGCTTTGGTGAGAGGAATGATGGGGAGGCTTTCCGGCGTCTTGGGCTCGCTGACGGGCGTCTCCGAGTCGCGCTCGAGCTGCTCGATGCGACGAACGCGTGACACGAGATCCTCGATATGTGCGTCAGTCGACTGCGGAGCGACGCGGTTCAGGGCCTCTGCCAGCTTGAATAAATACTCGCGGTTTTCACCGCTGGGACCACGACTGTCAAAAATGCGTCGGGCGAGGTATGAGGGATCCTCAAAGCCCACAAATGCCTCATTATCGGGAGTGCCAATGTATACGGAGCAAGGAATGTAGTCGGGGATAGATGCCATGCGAGCAGGCGTCAGGGGGCGTGAATCAGCATCGACAGCGCCGACTCGCGACACGGCAAACGGTACTTCGGCCACAGTATAACCGTTCTTCTCGCGGAAGTCCAAATCCCGGCGCACTTCGTCAGCATACTCGGCCTTTATCCTGAAAGCCACACCCCAAGTTATGTCATCCTTGTCACACGCGTGCGTGTCATTAAGTGCAAGCCAGTAGTCTTTATCAATAAGCGTCACGACTCGGCCGGGAAACTCTGGAGTGCCGCGATGGTCGTTGGATGACTGCCAGAAACGACGAACAAAGCCCTTGACATAACCGGGGACGCGTAGATCATAGTGAGGAGGAGGCTTGAAAATGAGAGAGCCATAGCCAAAGATCCAGTATTCGCCGCTCATGATTTGATTATCTCACTTCAAGCTTGGCTCTCTCGAGTGGCGGAGGTCCACGTATTATATAAGAAACGGCAACTCCAACTACGGGTTTCGTGCCACGAACACCAGCAAAAAGTAATCCAGAGCCACCAGAGCCACTAAACTTAAACGAATGTGTAAATGTACCTGCTTTTTAAGGCCCAGTCAGTCGTAATTATGGGAAGTACGAGTGACATATCACGTGACCAGAAACATGCGGGGGAGGAAGCCGTCCTGTGTATAGAGAGTAGTACGAAGTACGAGGGCCATCAGTCGCACTATGTTACCGCCAAAAATGGCCAAGATCGCTATAGGAGATGCATACGAGCAATCTCAATACCATCGGCAATGTTCTGAATACGCGCATCTAGTACGAAGCCATCTGCTGCGAGACTGCGCAGCTGCTCGGGAAGCTGGCCTAGCGGCACGGTGAAGCACTCAATAAACTCGCCATCTTCAAGATGAGGCTGCGGGTTCTGGTTGCGTGGGTCTGAGAGATCGACTTGCACGTGTACCAGCTTGAGATTGGTGTTACAGAAACCTGTGTTAGAATGTATGTATAAATGCCCGATGACGTTGCAACAGGTCCTTCTGGTGTATGATGACTCTACAAACGGAGTCAATTCCGGTGATCTGCCACTCTGTAAGAAAATTTGGCGTGCCGTATTAGCAGTGATGTGATGCACCTTGGAGGCACTGTACAATGTAAAGACTGCGCCACTGAGCCACTGAGCCACTGAGCCACTGAGCCACAGGGCCGCAGGGCCACAGTGCCACAGGCACAGAGCAGCCGAAGCCGTTGGGCCACAGTGCCACAGAGTGACAGAATACAGAATGCAGAACCTTAGACCACATATCCACATAGCTATTCAGACAGTCACATTCACAATCAGAGTAACAAAAGTAACAATCGGCAGTGCTGTAAGAAATGGTGTAACTCGGAACAGTAATACCCCACTAGACACTCCAAATACTGGAAGCACTGAATGCTGGAAGCGAGGAACCGAAAGCAGAGAACTAGAGCTTCTTCACAAAAAGCATCTCCGCACTCCAAACATGTACTGCTCCAATATTGTATCCATTGCAGTCTTTGAAGGAAACAATGAACAATTGCATAAGTCGTAACAACACCACCCACCACCTTGTCATCCTTCATTCTTCTTACCTGGATCATTGAACATGACAGGACTAACACTCGTAGCCTTGCCAATATAGCCCGTTTCCTCGAACAGTTCACGCTCTGCACACGTCTCAATAGACTCATTCGGGTCGAGCAGACCAGCTGGAATCTCGATACACACTCCACCAACAGGAGGACGGTACTGCTTCTGCAAAAGAACCTCCTTGCCATTGGGTTTATCGAGAATGGCAATAATGCCTACTCCGTCAACTTCGCTGCCTGCTACGCGTGTTTGGCGCGAACAGTATTCCCAGTCGCGATCCTTGCCATTGACATCTTTGTAGTGGATCTTTTCGGCGCGGACCCATCGCGCGTCTTCCGAGCTCTATGTTAGAGGAAATTAAAATAACCTGTGGCAGAGCAAACAGATTACACGTACAAGTGGCTCAATCTTGGTGATGCGTGCTTTAGAGAAGTCCATGTTTTGCTGATTAGTTGGAGTTGGTAGTGATCAATGCTTGTATCGTGAGTATATTCTTATATAGTCCCAAGCATCACTTGACTTCATTATCTTCCCTATATTACCAGACAAGAGTCGTGGATTCCTTTACAAACGGGGTCAAACTGCTACCAGAGAGTGTTCAGGCATTTCTCATTTGTTTCAACTTGTAAATAAGCGGGACAGTTTGATTTTGCGAACCCGCTGATATAGATCAAGCATGTCACAATCAGCCGAGGCCCTGATGGCCAGTATTCAGGATCGGCTCGTCAAATCTGGCGAATACGACAAGTGTGCTATTGTTGAAGCTTCAAGCTCCTTCTAACATAGAATGACGGCATATCTGCGATCACAGCTTCGAGATACAGGCTGGTACGACGATGTTAATGATCTCGCTATGGGTAAGCTGCTACGGTTACCCGCGAGCCAAACTAACAGTAGACGAGCTCAGTGGTGAGCAGGACCCTAATTTTGAACGTGTATCTAAGAAGATTGAGTCCAAGGCTCTTGGTAAGTGGTGACTCGTGAGAAAACCTTGTATTGGACACTCTAACCCTCTAGGAATGGTCCCTGAAGACATCAAGCTCGACATGTTGAGGAAAATCAAGACGTTTCTCGACAACATGGTGGAAAAAGCTCCATGATTCGTTGGAGAATCCTCACTATAATAGCTACCTGTACTTGTATTGCATCAAATTTCATTATTCTGATAGAAGAGAAGGGCACCCCGCTGTCTGTAAACTGCCAGCTTCATGGCTTTCTGTTAGGTCCTAACCCTGTTCCTAGATGTCTTCACCGTTTCCCGTTTCCTTCCTCCTATTAGACTACCAAAGATGGCAATTTCCTCGGTATGTTGAACAAAACCTATTTGATTACTACTAACTCAGGCACGTCAGAAGGAGTTGGCCCAGCAGCTGGCGGACCTTGTCGGTATCAACATCAAACAAGCGACATCAGTGCTGAAAAAGTACAACTTTGACCTCCAGACAGCAGCAAATGCTATCTACAATGGAGAAACAAGCATCCAGCCATCCAAAGCATCTACAGCACAACTAGACAAGCTGTTTGATCAATATAAAGGTGAGAGAGAAGCCAGATGAGGGAACTTATGACATTATGCTAACAAGACGCCAACTCGAATGAGATCGGAATAGATGGCACTATCAAGTTCATTACAGATCTGGGTCTCGAACTCGAGGATCCAGTCGTTCTGGCCATTGCAAAGGAGCTTGAATCTCCAGGAATGGGCCGGTTTACTAGAGCAGGCTTTGTACAGGGCTGGTCCAACCTAAAGTGAGTCTAGGAGATCCCGATCCATCGGCATATGAACTTTGGTTCAACCCGCTCAATTCTAACACCAGTGCTACGTCCCTTGATACGATGAAAAGCTCTGTTAAGAATATGGCCGACAAAATGCAGTCAGAGAGAGCTTATTTCACACAGGTTTACCGTTTCACGTTTACGTACAACCTTCAAGATGCCCAGAGGCTACTACGTATGTGCCATTGTATGGAATGTCGCCCAGACTTCTTCTAACTCAGCACTCGAGCTTTCAGTTGCCAACTGGAATCTTTTATTGGCTAGCCGCTTTGATAAGCTTCCACAATGGATCACGTTTGTCACCGAGGTGTACAAGAGGAACATCTCCAAAGATACATGGAACATGCTGTGGGAGTTTGTCAACTACCTCGATCAGGACCCCAAACTGGAACAGTACGATGAGACCAGTGCATGGCCCAGCGTGATTGATGAGTTTGTAGCTTATTTACGATCGCAATGACTGAATGAATGACCCCTTCCCCCCTATTGTCTGCTTCTCCCATAGTCCGTACCGTCATAGTGCCTCTCACGATATTCCATTAACCAGTATGAAATAT
The DNA here is from genome assembly GCA_030575195.1 of Sugiyamaella boreocaroliniensis. Lineage (NCBI taxonomy): Eukaryota > Fungi > Ascomycota > Dipodascomycetes > Dipodascales > Trichomonascaceae > Sugiyamaella > Sugiyamaella boreocaroliniensis. Next base: position 25,003 of record JAJMIE010000010.1, on the reverse strand, counting down.
GCAGATAAGCGCCACATGTCCAAACTATTTGGTCTTTTAACCTACACGATCTGTTCTTACTACACAACAATCTTGTTTCTGTTTAACGGCACGAAACATTGGTTGGTAGAGAGATTGATTCTGGTAAACTGAACCCAGACTTTCCGGCACGCTTGACTCTCGACCCTCGCACCGCCTCCGTCAAGATGATGCCCAACAACGCAGGTGGACAGCGCCAAAATGGCGCTGGTCAGCCAACGCAGGCTCAGGTCGCTCAACTGTTCCAGAGATACACACAGGAGATGCATCTGGCCATCCAATCGGGTCCCCAGACTCAGGAAGGTCAGACTCATATGTTGCGAGCTCAGCAGTTCCAGCGCGCGTTGGAACCGTATCGCGCCCAGTATCCTCAGATGGGCCAAGCAATGCAGCAACAAACCATGAACTTGACAAACCAACAGACGGCATTACAGCAGCGTGTCCAGGCTCAGGGAGGCGCTGCCCAGGCATCACCAGCACAGCAGCAGGCTGCTCGTATGGCGGCGCAACAACGCCAGGCCAATGGTCAGGCTCAGCCGTCAACGGTCAGCATTGAGCAGGTGCGCAATGCACAGGTGCAGGTACAGGAGAACATTGCAAACATGGAGCGAGCGATACGCGAGAGACCCAATCTCGATGAGAACAGCCGGGCCCAGTTGCGACAGCAGGTGCAGACGTTCCGCACGCGACTCGACCAGCTGCGCACGCTGGAGCTCCGCGTGTCACAGCAGCAGCAACAACAACAGCAACAGCAACAACAGATGCCCAATGTTCGTCAGCAGCAGCAGCAGCGCCAGCAACAGCAGCAACAACAACAGCAACAGCAACAGGTTCCTACACCTCAGCAACAGCATCAATTGTATCTAAATCGCCAGCAGGCATCTGGATCGCCGGCGGCACAGTCGCCAGCGGCTGTTAACTCGCCCATCATGGCACAGTCTCTACAGCAGGGTGCAGGCACGCCTATCCAGCGGCCTCACAGTGTTGTCAGCAACCATGGAGCTGCACAGAGCCCAGTTGGACGAGCGCAGTCGCCAGCGGGTGTTATGAACATGGCAGGTCAGGTGCCGAATGCAGCTGGTCGTGTCAACCCGCAGTTCCAGCAACAACAACAGCAGCACCAGCAACAACAACATATGGGCCAACAGACGGCTGCACAGACTGCTGCTCAACAACAGCAGCAGCTCGCAGCACAGCAGGCACGTCTGGCAGCGGGCCAGGCAGCTGGCCAGCCGGGTATGGCCAATGCTGCGGCCCCGTCGGCGAGGCCCAATCCGCCTAACCACGGCGGAGCTGGGCAAGCCATGCTGTCGTCGCCGACCAAGGCACCAGTGCCTACTATGGAGATTCCTGCTACTCTGACGGTCAAGAACCATCAGCCGGTAGCGGCACGGCCCGAAAAGCCCACCCTCACTGGTGGATACGGCATGCAAGGCACGGTGTTGAATACTCCGTCAGTGACGCGTCCGCCTCCATTTGAGATCCAGGGTGACCGGGTTCTGAGTAAGCGCAAGCTAAGCGAGCTTGTCAGCAGCGTTGTAGGCGACGAGAGCGAGGCTATGATTGATGGTGACGTGGAAGAGCTGCTGCTGGATCTCGCTGACGAGTTTGTGACGAGCGTGACGTCTTTTGCGTGCCGGCTCGCCAAGCACCGCAAGTCGGACACTCTTGAGGTCAAAGATATTCAGCTGCACCTTGAACGCAATTGGAACATCCGCATTCCCGGCTACAGCGCAGACGAGGCGCGGTCGGTGCGCAAGATTGCGCCGACGGCGTCGTACGTGCAGAAGGTGTCGGGCGTTAACATGTCACGGTCAGTGGGCGGCAGCAGCAAATGAACCTGATGATGGCTGGCTGCTGTGGGGCCCAAGTGGGTCTGAGGCGGATGCCATAGTTGGACAGGTAGACGCCCTGTTGGTGGTAGACCGCCTTGAGCTTGTGGAAGATTTGGTACTAAGTCCCAAAGCAGCGCTTGCATAAGGTCGACCCGCTGGCTTGGATCAACGTAACAGGGATCTGTGCAGCAGTGCGGGAGGACTGGAAATGCCCTCAAGCGGCGATAAAAGGGAGGGATGATCATGCGTGGTGCGCGCAGGAGGATTGATTCACAATGAATGGTGCGTGCGTGATGATTGTGTTGATACAGGGGTGATAACGACTACGAGACAGGCATCCTGGGCTCTGCGGCAATTGACTTTGGGTGGAGCGCCAGTGCTGTCGCATGGATGATCGCCGCTGCTTGGGGCGGGGAGGGTGCAGAGAGGCGCCCCAACTGGGACGCATGCGTCTTTTGTTCGAGACCCTATCAAGCGCGACGTGACAGATGCCTGCTGGTCCGGTTGGTTGGTTATAATTATAGAGTGGAAAAACTAGGCCACCTGTTACTGCGTGATCCTGGCAGGTATCGGAGACGGGATCTTGCGCCGATCTGAGAACAGCCGAGGCGCACAGAGCAGATGGCGCACGTCCCGATGCGGCCAATCTCGGCGATAGATGGACCGGGACCCACTGGGTGGAAAAGCAAGAATGCACGGATTGAACAAGGTTGGGGTGAGATGTGGGAGCCGTGGGGCATGAAGAGAAGGAGGAGGGAAGGAGGTGAAGAAGAGTAGAAATCACCGGTAAGATAATAGCATATCAATTGTAGTATCTGGTAAGAAAGCCTTGAGTTTAAGCGTAATAGAAGACGACGAAGATGAAGCGAAATCGGCGGTGGGGGTTCTCGGCCTAATCGGGAAGGTAACCCCTATTCGGCGGTGAAGTTAATCTGGAAGCCCCTGCATATTCCGGCGCGGCTCAGCAATTGAGGAGCGGGAGGGATGGACCGCGTTAAGCAACGGCAGAGGGCGGGTATGGTGGGGGCAGTGAGACGGCACCACGGGCCTGTCGGTGGGTCTGGTCATTGTGATGGAGGAGCCAGACGCACAAGGGCGGGTGTCGAGCCGGTTTTTGGTCGCAGACTCGGCGGGCGCGGTGGGTGTCCCGCAGGCGTGCGTGTGTAAGAGGTACCGTGTGGCTATATTGGGAGTTAGCCTCTATTAGTTGGGGAGTCACAGTCGGCGGGTCAACTTAGAGGGGCAGTCATTCTGGCGGGACAGGCAGGGGGGGTGGCCAAGAGATAAGGTGATAGCAGGGGCAGTTGCGGGAATTGTGCTGATAACTGCGGCGGGACCGGTTGCAGTGCGTAGAGGCATCAAGGCAGTGGCCCTGGACGCGGCCCCGCTAAGTATCGGCGACCTTACGACCCACCGTGACTACCCACAATTGCTTTTTCCGGGTACCCTGACAGTTTTGTGCTATTTGCATGACGGTCTGTTTTTTCGTCTGCCTCCTTACCTTGTGCACGCTCCGTTCCAAGTGCTGGTTTGTCTGGCGTCCAGCGCGACGCGTCCCTGGTAATATCCACCCTGGTCCACTGTTGGTGTCTGTCTACCAACACGTCTTGCGCGCCCCCAACACGCGCTCCACTCGCCTGGTTGTGCCCTGTTCCCCTAATAGTCGTGTTTTGTGAGTAACAACATTGTCGCTGTTGAGGGTTCTCGACTACCTGCCCGCCACAAACTTCGCCTGCCAGCCATTCTACCGTTTGCCATTCGACTGCAGCACGATTCTACTGTCTGATTACCAGCCTTCTGGTTCTATCTTGGCGTTTATACCCGTTGGCTGACTAACTCAACTATCTTGATAGAGATCATCGGTTTCCGACATCTGTCATTATATCACGGTTACGGCACCTGTTGGCACCACTTGAGGGCCATTTTGGTGTATACGCTGTCCTGTTGTTTGCGCCTCATCGCCTCGTTGCCTGGTTACTTCGTTTGACCTCGTCTCAGAAACTTGGTGTTGCAAGAAACCTTGTGGGCTTGTGTTGGTATCGCCTCTCGTTGCCTTTCTTTGCTGCAGCTCAAAAAGCCGTTACGTCCAGCCTGCCTGCACTCCACCCTACCGTTGGAACCGCCAAACCGCTGGCCCGTTTGTTTTTTATACAAGCCTCAGTTACTGCATCCGGCACCGGGCCCCATCGTCGCTGACGTCGCTACCGGCCTCTGTCTTTTAACTGACATCCGCCCCCAAACTGACGCCCTGTCCATCAGCCTAAGTCTGCGTCCAAGACACTCTCACCCACAAACCGTTGCCATTGTCCGGCTTTTTTTGTTTGGCGCTCTCACCGTTTGTCTCGTCTTCGTCCTCATACTTGAGATCAACCGCGTATTTTTCGCCCTGTCGCTCCCTTTTCAAATTGACATACGCTCCTTTCGACCCCCTCCCTGTCTTCCTTTTTATCCTCGACTTGTTCTCCTCCGCTTTTCCTTCTAGTCGTTGTCGTCTTCCTCCTCCTTGTGTACATGTCGAGTGAGCTCATTGGTATGTTGCGGCACTTGACGACTCTCTGCCCTTCTTCCCCTCGAGCTAGCGCTTCTTCCCTGTACTATTTCCGCCCGTCGACCCGGTCCGTCCTCTGAGGCATGACGGATCGCGTGCCGGAAGACGACGATGACAACGGCTTGCTTGCCTTTCGCTATGATGTGCCGGCTTCGGCCTCTTCTTCTTTGCCAAAACGCGAATCTCCGGAACGACCTCACTCTCAATCATCCTCTCACTCTGAACAACGACAACAACAACAGCACCAGCACCAGCAACAATTGCAAATACAACAACAACATCAGCAGCATCAGCATCAGCAACAACATCAGCCGACTGCGCCTCCATTACTCCAACAACCACACCATTCTTCCGAATCAATACCTCCTATTATACCTCCGGAATCAGCTCAACAATTGCATCTTCCTCCTCGGCATCAGTCGGCGCCTGCATTGCAGGTAACTTCTCCTCGTCTCCGCCGTGTTCCTGCCCAGGCCAATCTGGGTCGCTACGTTTCAGGTCACCCTCCGACAGACGTTAGTGAACTGCACTCACAAGGGCCCACTGCACTGCAATTACCATATAGGTCGCCCGATCTTTCACAGCCTCATCAGCAGCATCTTCATGACCAGCAATTGGAACCTGCTACCTACTCCCCTGTTGCTACGCGTGTTGCTCAAGCACCACCGCCGCTATTGCAACCGGGTGACATTCGCCAAGCGCCCTCGGCTGTGCCGTATGGATATCCGCAGCCTCCGGTAACATACCAGTATCTGCCGGGCCCTCCAGAACAGGTCCCTGGGCTTGGCTATGGGCGATCGGCTTCCGCAGCTCCCTACATGTATGCTACTGCTCCCCAGAGACAACCCAGTGACTCTAGTCACTTGGGTTATGGGCCTCCGGTACATCCGACGTCACCCGTGTATAACATGCCTCAGCAGCGCCAGCCATACCAGCAGCACGCAGCTTCGTCAAGTGCGAGTGGCCCTAGCAGAACAGGTGCACCAGCGCGCTCAAGGCGTCGTCGGGGCTCATCAAAGCGGTCGTTTGAAGAAATGATCTTGTCCAATGCACTCCCCACCAACGTGACGAACTTGAGCACTGTGCTACCAACATCTCGGTCTGGCCTTCAAGTCGCCCTTATCCGGCCGGCCGATGCCGATAGTGCTGCTTTTGCTCCGGAAGGTGTTGGTGCCTCTGTCGTGTTGCCGCTCAATGTGCCAGAACCGCCACTGGCTTCCGCCACGCCTCTAAACCCTCTTGCCATGGAACCCGATCAGCAGAATCGCCCCAAGAAGAAGTCCAAGTACACTCAAGAACAGGACGAAATCATTCTTCGTATGAAGGCTGAGGGCAAAGCGTGGCCTGAGATTGCCGCTGCTGCCAATTGCGTCAAACCCGTTGCCGCTCGCAACCGCTACCAAGTGCTGATAGGCCAGCAAGGTGGTGGTGCCGTAGCATGGGAGAGTGAAGACACATTAGCTCTCAAGAACCTGCTTGAAGAAGGCGAGAAGGCAAAATGGGACTACGTGGCGGCCGAGCTTGGGCGGATGCAGTCGAAACATGTTTCTGCAGAAGCGTGTCGGACGAAGTTGAAGCAATTGTTTGAAGAGAGCCCTGGGTCCTTTGGTATTGTCATTGGCCAGGGATCTGTGCCATTTGGTGATCAAGCGCTGGGAGCTGGTTTGGCTCCATTGCCGCTTGGACCTGGTGGTGGCATGGGTTCTGGTGGTCCATTTTCGTATGCTCCGCTTGGATCTGGATCCGCTGTGTATCCTCCCCCTCCTGTAGGAACGGGATCTCGCGTCAGCTCATCTGGCAGCCTTACGGGTGGTAGTTACGGGATGCATTTCCCGGGCGCTGTTGCTCAGGGCGGCTATCCGCACCCGCTACCTGCTGCTCTCGGAGAACCTGGACCGATGATGCCTCGTCCAACTGATCCGTCCGAGGGTTCGCACCACGAGGGTGATGACGGCAGTGTTGAGCAGTCACAGGTCTATGGTGGACCCGGTGGTATGCCAGAGTACTACCAGCCAAGCAACTACGGGTCTGGATCTCCGCCGTATCCTCCGCCAGCGCGGAGGTGATATTTATTTGGTAATTGCCGCTGAAAACTGAAGAGAGTGACGACAATCACGGATGAGTGGATGAGATGAGACGAGCCGAGATTTAGAGATGCATTGTCGCGTCGTTTTGGTGAACTTTTGATTGTATTTTTTTTGACGGAGATGTCCTCCTCTGTTGCATGTTCCTTCTAACCCCCCTTTCCCCTTACTTCCCCATCTCCCTTTACACCTTCCCCTTCTTTGCCGGATTTTCTTGCGTGTTTTAATATTTCTGTGTCCCTCTGTTTTAATTTTTCGGTTTGACTGCATTTTTTGATGACGACGATACTGTTCGTATTTACGGATTTCTATAGTAATCTCCCTCCAAGTGACTTTTAGAACTAGATGCGTCATCAGCTGCAGGGCATGGCTGATCATGAATCTCACTTCACATTTATAAGCGACTATCCGTTGGTAAGCATCTGATCTCTTCAATGAATGGCATGAAAACCGGTCAATTGGAGGTCCCCGAGGGCTCATTGTACTGGCGGTACGACTCGGGAACTGGTAAGACACAGCCTATCCCCATAGTGTTTGTCCATGCTGCGGTTGCGAATCACGAGCTGTGGGACGACCAGGTCGCCTATCTGACGGCACGAGGATGGAATTGTCTTCGATACGATCTATTTGGGTTCAATTGGAGCGAACCCAGTGCCAGTTTCCTTGCATCGAAGCCTCGACCAGCTGTCGATTACGTCGAACATCTTCACAAGCTCATCACTACGTTGCTTCCCGAGTCGCCACGCGTTGTTCTAGTAGGCCTCAGTATGGGAGCTGGATTCTCAACAGATTACGCACTCAAGTATCCACAAACAGTGGCCGGTTTGGCTGTTACTGCTGGTGCTCTTTCGGGCTTTGATGGCACTGGTTTGCCCGAGGAAGACGAGCTATTTGAGCAGGAGGCCAAGCTTGTGGCTAGCAAAGATGCCGAGGCTCTGGCGGATCTTGAGGTTCGTATTTGGGGCGATGGGCCTCTTCAGAAACCAGGACGTCTTGATTCTCACGTAGCTACTAAGCTGCGCACTTGGTGTCTTGGTATTGCTGCTAAGCAATGTGAAAAGGTTGGGGGTATGGTGTTCGACATGGTCGAGCTCGAACCTCCAGCAGCACAGAGAACTGCCGAGTTCACCTTTCCTACTGCTGTTGGGTACGGCGCTTTTGATGAAAAGCCCTCTACTGATGCCATGAAGTTTCTGGCCCACAACGTGCCTGGAGCCGTTTCGCGAGAATTCCAATCGGGACATATGGTGAACCTCGAGTATCCGGACGACTACAACAAGTGGCTTGAAAGCTGGTTGAATGACCATGTGTTGAAGCGATAGGTCCGAGGGAGCTACAGACTGTAATGGATGAGCTACAGCTGCTGGGCTATGGCCAATTATAGGTCCAAGCATCGTCTGTTCTTCATAAGCTTCGCTGTTCTACAGTCCTGCTAGGCTCATTATTCACAGTAGATCTGATGCATTATATACAGTCTAGAAGCTCGCGCCCGCAAAGGAACGATATAAATAAAGATTACGAGGCGTCACTGGTGAGATCGTATGACAGCAGCTCGTGTGCTTTGTTACGCAAATGGTTGATGCTCTTGACAAAGATCTCGTCGGGCTGCATGGCTCCAGTCGACTCAACGTTGAAGATAAAGTGATCACGACGACGGCCCAGCTTAACGCGGCCTTTGAACTCGTCGTGGCGCAGCACTTCACGGGAAACAGTGTCTTTGCGAGCATCGGCTACAAAGGCCTCTCCCTTGGAGTTGATGCCAATGACACCTGATGGGAAGCACTTTTGCAGCTTCTTGGCAAGATCTCCCTTGATGGGGTCACCCAGCAGATCAATGACAGGAAGAAGTCGGTACGAGGCCGTGGCTACAGGGTTGAACTTGGCATGGTCTGCACCAATACCCAGAATGGCGTATGCAGTGAGAGAGATCTCCTGGCCCGGACGCAGCTTGGCCAGCAGGATGTCGGGGTTGCACATTGAAGGTGGCGGGTTCATGAACTCGAGCTGGTCTCCGTGAGGAACAAACTTGAGGTCACGCGCATAGACGCTCGAGTTGATGTACAGCTCGTTGGGGTCTGTAGAGTCCTTGGGAGCGTTGGGGTTACGCTCGCACTTGATGTCTAACGAGAACTCGACGGTGTTGGCACTGTTGAACTTGGACACAACGTTGCCTTCATCGTCAACCGTCGACTCTACGGTGGGATCGACCCACGTCAGCCAGTCGGGAGACATGTTGATGGGCACCAGACCTAGACGCTGGGCCAGAATCTCGTCCTGTATTATCGAAGTGTTGTTCATGATGTTGACCTGCTCGATGGCCACCGAGGGGATCTCAGCAATCATGATACGTCGAAAGGCGTTGGCAATGGCGGTATCGATGCCAATCAAGTCAAAGTTGGCCGTATCGTCGGTTAGATGGGCAATCTTGATGTCAAAAGACGACTTGAACTTCTCAAGATCCCACGCTAGATCCTCGTTGGGGTAGTGACCCGGGAAGTCGGTGCTCGACACATTAGTCACGCGGTCGTGCTCGATTCCCACGATGTTTCGGTCGGCCATGGCTGTAGGAAGAGTGGTGGAATAGTAGAAAAAAATTCTGACCAAATTTATTTTCAGCCGCCCGGAGCCCAAAGTGCAGGAGCATATGAGAAGGCAGCAAAGAGGATCAAAGTAAAAGGTGAATATATAAGAGAATGAGTTATAAAAGTACTCAGAAGGAATATAAACAGTTGAAGGTCTGAAATAATAGGAAGCGGCTTCAAATGGAGCTTTTGAGTGAGATGAATAGCGCCAGTTAAAGGTTTCGTATGGTATCAGTGTCACACGGATGTGACCTTACAGTGTTAAGGTATCAATAGAGCTCAACATAGCAGAACTTTGACTCAAATTCCATCTGATATCTCATCTCCTTGTCGATATATCTATGTCTCCAGTACTTTATATATCTCTTCTAACAGCTTCACGCGTATACTCAGTCTTCAGGTCACCCCTCAATTATACGATGTCACATGACCTTCACGTGAACATGGCAAAACGCGCATTTATCAGCTATTCTCCCTTTCGTACCGCTGTTTGCATCCTCCACCTTTACACCCTCACAATGCCAGCCATGAGAGCGTTACAAGTGGCCAAGACTCAGGCGCAGGTCAATTCGATTATTTCCGGCAACGAGTTGGCCGTTGTCAAGTTCACGGCCGTGTGGTGTGGGCCCTGTAAGGCCATCGCTCCTCAGGTCGAGGTTCTCAACGCCATGCAGACCAACGTCGAGTTCTGTGAAGTTGACGTCGACCAGTCACGCGAGGTCGCTCAGAAATACTCGATTTCGGCTATCCCCACTTTCATCTACTTCCATAAGGGCTCTGAGGTCCAGCGAGTCCGCGGTGCCAACATTGGGGAGATCCGTTCGGCGCTCACCAGTTTGTCAGCCAAAAACCCAGACGCGACACGATCATCTGGGGAAGGCGCAGCTGGAAAATTAAAATCAGCTTCCTCTTCGTCCGCTGCTACCACAGATGCTACCACGGATGGTAATTCAGGCATTGACTCTGCGATTCAGGAAATTGTCACGGCGTCCAAATTCGAGCTTCTTAACGATGTCATCAACTTTGGCCAGTCGGAAATTCTGAATGTCAAGTCAACAGACGCAGCAGGCGACCTACGCAAGCTGCTTGATGTCTCTTCTGAAGGCAGCTCATTTGCGGGCATTGAATCAGATGCCGACTCGCAGCTGCTGCTGTACCTGCCACTGCAGAACCAGGCCAAAGTGCACTCTATATACATCAAGTCTGTGTTGCCAGAGGAGTCGGAGGACGACGTCCAGGAACCCTCGCTTATCAAGGTGTGGTCAAACACATCCAATACACTGTCGTTTGACGATGCCACAAGCGGAGCTGTCAAGCCTCTTCACTCGGAACCCATCCCCGCTGCTGATGCTAATGGGTGGCGCCAGATCCCTCTACGTTACGTGCTGTTTCAGAATGTCACATCTATTCAGCTGTTTATAGATGGTCCTGACGAGGATGCGTCGACAGTTATTCAGAAGATTGTAATTGTTGGCAGCAAGGGCGAGTCTCGCACTCAACCAAAGCTGGAGAAACTTGAGCATTAAGGTGTCATGAAATTACCAGTTGGAAACGACCACCAGGGTCTTACAGAACAATTTTACAGAAAAGCGACTTAATAGTCTGAGATTAAGCGACAAGAGATGAAGCAGACATGACATGCCCTACGTGAACGGAAAGCTAGCGCTTACAATTGCGCTATTTCATTCTATTTTTGCAGTTTGAGGGAGTGGATAAGTAATCAAGCTGTGGAACGGCTAATTGTGCACTAAACGTCCAATTGGTATAGCTGACTAATCAAGCGTACAATTGGCTCTAACTAATTTCATACCTTCTCAAACTGTAAACTGGCTGAGGTAACAGCCGTCGTTGTTAAACGTCCAATTGGCGCATAGATAAACCGTGACGCCTCTCTGTATAGTAAGTTGCAAAGCCCTATCTAATTCAGGGGTAGCGCGGCTGGGCCGGGTAACTTTCACGTCTTTGAGGTAAGGGCGCAATTTTCAAAATTTTTTTCGCCCTTAAAGATTGTGGCTCCCTGTATCTTCCCAATCTTCACTCCTAGTCAACCAGAGGTATCTTTTGTCTAATACAAAGATATCTACTGAAGAAAGAAACCACTCAATCGAGATTGGCCTTTCTCCCTTTTGAGTACTCTTATTTTAGCGCCGTTTTTTAAACCGCCCCATTTGCCATAATGTCTGAGGGACTTCAGGACATTGACGCCGCCCAGATCGTCACCAACTACGACGAGGTTGTCGACTCTTTCGACGCTCTCAACCTCAAGGAGCCCCTGCTCCGTGGTATCTTCTCGCTGGGTTTCGAGCACCCCTCGTCCATTCAGCAGCGTGCCATTCTGCCCGTTATCAAGGGCCACGATGTCCTCGCCCAGTCCCAGTCTGGTACTGGTAAGACCGCCACTTTCTCCATCTCGGTCCTGCAGAACATTGACGCTGCTCTCAAGCAGCCCCAGGCTCTGATTCTCGCCCCCACCCGTGAGCTGGCTCTTCAGATCCAGAAGGTTGTCCTTGGTCTTGGTGACTTCCTCAAGGTCAGCTGCCACGCCTGCATTGGTGGTACCCGTATCCAGGATGACATCCAGGTCTTCCGTGACGGTGGTGCCCAGGTTGTTGTTGGTACCCCCGGTCGTGTCTTCGACATGATCAACCGTCGTTACCTGCGTACCGAGAAGATCAAGATGTTCGTTCTTGATGAGGCCGATGAGATGCTTTCGCGTGGTTTCAAGGCTCAGATCTACGATGTTTTCCAGAACCTGCCCGAGGACATTCAGGTTGTTCTGCTGTCTGCCACTATGCCCCCTGATGTGCTTGACGTTACCACCAAGTTCATGCGCGACCCCATCCGTATCCTGGTCAAGAAGGATGAGCTGACCCTTGAGGGTATCAAGCAGTTCTACGTTGACGTTGGTGAGGAGGCTTACAAGATTGACGTTCTTGTCGACCTGTACGAGACCATCACCGTTACTCAGGCCGTTATCTTCTGCAACACCAAGAAGAAGGTTGAGTACGTCCAGAAGGCCCTTACCGACCGTGACTTCACCGTTTCGGCTATGCACGGAGAGATGGACCAGAACCAGCGTGACCTGATTATGCAGGAGTTCCGTACTGGATCTTCGCGTATCCTGATCTCGACTGATCTGCTTGCTCGTGGTATCGATGTTCAGCAGGTTTCTCTGGTCATCAACTACGACCTGCCCACCAACCAGGAGAACTACATTCACCGTATCGGTCGTGGTGGACGTTTCGGTCGTAAGGGTGTTGCCATCAACTTTGTTACCAGCAGTGACATCCAGGCTCTGCGTGACATTGAGACCTTCTACTCGACCCAGATTGAGGAGATGCCCATGGATATCGCTGACCTCATCTAAGCGGGCTCGATACGATGCATTCGGTGCTAGACAGCTGAAGCTTGTCTATGCAAAAAAAGTTTATGAGCGGGCTAGGTGGCCCTTAGAGTTTTGAATATATCGATTTGGTACTTTGTGTGTTTGTTATGGGAGTGAAGCGTATAAGTGGTTGAAGGTTTAAGATAGATAGAGAATAGGTGGAGCATCAAGCAGAGTTCACGGCCCTAACCCGACGCGTTACTGAGCTCGGACCAGAACTACGGGACAAATAACAGCACCGGATTCGACTCAGCACAGCAGCCAATCAAACATCACTGCCGGATCCACATTATGGAGTTATGATGATGCCATAAACGTGAAATATGGTAAAGGGTGTCTTATATACAGGGGCAGTACGCAGCAGTTGCACCTCCGAGACCTAGCCCTGCTACTAACTGATAATGAAACAGCGCCTCGTTTACTGCCAAGATTTTTGGTTTTTATCTATTTATCTATCTTCCTACTGGGCCGTGGCACTGTATAATAGACCATGGCGTGGGACCAGTTATGGGTGAGTTGAGACGATGGATGTGCTGCGAAGGAAGTCACTAACTGTAGATTGATAAGCCTCATCTGGCGTATGCCGTCATAGGCTTCTTCGTCACTGTCTTCTCATTAATATCTCTGTTTGTTAAGGAGAAGCTCTATATCGGAGAAGCCACGGTAGCTGCCATTTTCGGTCTTATTGTAGGTCCGCACTGTTTAAATTGGTTTGCTCCAACAACATGGGGAAACTCCGATTACATCACCATTGAGGTGTCGCGTATTGTGCTGGTCGTCCAGATCTTCGCTGTAGCTGTCGAGTTGCCCAAGAAGTACATGCTCAGACACTGGCTGTCGGTCTTCGTCCTCCTTATCCCCGTCATGACCTTCGGCTGGCTCATTTCGTCTGTTTTCATTTGGAAACTCGTGCCGACACTCACATGGATCCAGGCCCTAGCCATCGCTGCCTGTGTAACAGCTACGGATCCCGTTCTAGCCTCGGCTGTCGTCGGTAAGGGAAAGTTCGCCAAACGTGTACCAGGTCATCTGCGAAACATTCTGTCGGCCGAATCCGGTTGTAACGACGGAATGGCCTTTCCATTTGCATACCTCGCATTAAACATCATCAAGTTTTCGGGCAACACCAACAAGATAGCCTTTGAGTTCATTGTCATCACTGTTCTGTACGAGTGCGTGTTTGGTTGTGTTTTAGGTGCCGTCATCGGTTACACTGGCCGCCATCTCATCAAGTTTGCCGAGAAGAACAACCTCATTGACCGCGAATCGTTCCTCGTATTCTACTTTGTGCTGGCTCTCTTCTGCACCGGTGTCGGCTCCATCATTGGGGTGGATGACCTGCTCGTGGCTTTCTCGGCTGGTGCCGCCTTTTCTTGGGACGGTTGGTTCTCGCGCAAAACCGAAGAGTCGCACGTCTCCAACGTCATCGACCTGTTGTTAAATATGTCGTACTTTGTATACTTCGGAGCCATCATCCCTTGGGAAAGCTTCAACAATGCCGCTCTCGGCATCCACGCCTGGAAACTCGTCATCCTGGCTATCCTGATTCTCTTGTTTAGACGTCTGCCCATTGTGCTAGCCATGAAACCCTTTACTCCCGACATTCGTACCTGGCGCGAGGCCTTCTTCTGTGGTCACTTTGGACCTATCGGTGTAGGCGCCGTGTTCATCAGTATTCTGGTTCGTGCAGAACTCGAGCACGGTGAGCCTACCCCTCTGGCAGAACTGCCAGCTGTTGGAGAGCCTAACTACTTCCCTATCGCTACTATCTGGCCCATCACGACCTTTTTGATCATCTCTTCGATTGTCGTCCACGGATCCTCGATTGCTGTGTTCACACTTGGCAAGCGCCTCAACAATATGACGCTGACTATGTCCTATACCACCGGAGGAAACAACCAGTCGTGGCTCTCCCGTCTTCCTAGAATCGAAGGAGGACGCACGCTGTCGCTTCATCGTGTGGAGACTGAGGAGCCCGGTCGCTTTAAATTTGGCACCTCTGCCAAACCTGCTGGAGGCGCCAGACGCCGCAAGAAGGGTAAGAAGGGCCGAGGTCGCAAGGAGGAACCTGAGAACCTGCCTATTGATCTGAGTGCAGGTGGTCGTGTGTCGGATGCAATGGCGCAGCGACCAGGAGAGGCCACTGCCGAAGAAGGTATCAATAATGGAATCACAGCGTACCAGGAAGGAAATGATATCATCTTTGAAGATAGCCACGGAGAAGTGGTTGGCACCGTTCACAAGGACCGTGCTAGAAGCTCGTCTGAGGAAGGAAACACTCTGACTGGTACAACAGACTCGAGCGCAAGAAAGTCATCACCTGGTGTTTCTCCACACCGCAAGGTCTCAAGAGACGAAGACGAGGAGGAGGATATCGATGAGAAGCTTGCGCAACAGGCTCCTAATCGCCATCGCCATGAACTCTTCGAGAGACGAGGCAGTGATGGCCAGAGAGTACATGCATATCAACTTGATGACGATGTCATCATAGAAAACGACGATGGTGAGATCATTCGACGATTCAAGATTAATAGACGTTCCAGTGCTATTCATGCCCCTGGTGAGCCATCCGGCTCTTCTATCTCTCATGGTATTGGCCGTACTCTTTCTTGGGTCGGCCTTAATAACAGATGGCAGCAACCGGCGACTACTAAACTCGACCACGACGTGGAAAAGAATGTACAGGATGACATTGTCCCTGTCGATGATAATGGTCGTAAGGTCGATCATACTGATGACGACGCCTTTCACAAACAGTTGTCTGGTATGCTACACTCTGGGCGTCTTCAATCAAAGTCGACTGATGGGGATGATGAGCAAGGAGGAAGTAATCGTGCCCACCACTCTTCCTCTCGAGCCGAAGACGTGTCATCGCAGCGCAACTCCATTTCTGGAAATATGCCACGCAACTTCCTTGGTCGTCACCCAGAGGACGAAGAAGATGAAGAAGAGAGCGACGAAGATAGCGATGATTCGTCTAGCCGTCCCCCTGTTGATGAGGAAGAGACTGCAGTGGAGCGACATCGACGTTTGGCTGCCCTGGGTTTGCTGAATGAGGGTGATGACGATGACGATGACGAGGAGGATGGGATCGTCCATCGGCCTGCCCGCCCCTATGGCGCCAGCCGGATGTCCCCACCGCCAGCTATCCGCGAAGAAGATGAAGAGGAAGATAAAAGTGAATCCACTGAATCCACTGAAAGTGCCGACCAGAGAGGAACATCTGGTCCAAGCATTCAGTGGAGCCAAGACGTGAAGCACGGCCGCGGCCGGCATTGAAGCAATTCTATTTTTCCCGTGTTAACTAACGTATAAATATCCTTCATATTAAACATGCATCTATTTTTGAGTCATTACATATGCTACAGTTAGACAGTCGTGAAGGCACGCTTCTTGAGCTGTCTGTCGGTTTGCTGTTGATGCTCAGCGTCATCAACAAACTCCTTCGTATGATCCAGGTCCCAGTTTTGTTTAAGAACCTTGAGTCCGGCAATGTTGAATCCAATCTGGTCCTGAGACAACTGTAGGGCCGACTCAAGGAACTCGTTCATGGCCTCCAGGTTTGGTCGCATCACCTTGTAGGCAACAATCTGCTTATGATGGATGCCGAGAGTGAAAAACAGAACGCGGCACACAAGAGGAATGTTCCATCGTCGCGCAATCCAAATCTCAATGAACTGGAAAAGTGCAACAACCCGGTCAAATGGAAATACCAGCAGAGCATCTTCCAACTGACTAGCCTTGATTTTAGTAAGAACATCCATCACATATTCCTCAGCGGTCAATCCTAGAGCCTGGAGGATAATGTTTCGCGTCGGCTTAGCAGCATTGGGGTCCAGCAGCAGAGCTTGTTTGTGTTCCTTGATCTGCTTCAGATCCTCGGCACCAATGTCGATGGCTTCCATAAGTCGCTCTCCGGCCTTCAGAGTCTCCATAGTCTGCTTACCAGCCTTCTCCACGTTTTCGGGCTCATCCCCATCGTTGGTTCGAGGCTCCTCATCAGCTTCAAGAGACGATGCCAGGTTAGCTTCATATAGCTCTTCAAGCTCCTTCTCGCGCTCTTCAACAAGGAATACAGGGTCATCAGTCACTTCCCAGATGCGAATACTCTTGTCATGAGAGCCTGAAATAATAAAACTGGCATCATTTGCGACAGCGAGAGCCCACACCTCAGAATGGTGACCGTTGAGCGTGAGAATGAGTTCAAACTTGTCGCCGTCCCAATACTTGACCGTTTTGTCCTTGGACGCAGAAAACACATTGTGAGTACCAGGTTCAAATGCAACCTTCATAATGCTGTCCTGGTGAGCGAAAATTGATCTGTGACAGTCACCAAAATCAAGACCCCAAATCTTGATATTCTTGTCAGCCGAGCACGTCACAAGCAGCTTCGAGTCATGGGAGATGTCTAAAGACAGGACGGGGAGTTTGTGTCCATACAAGCTAAGGAAGAACTTGAGTGTATCGACAAAGAACACTTTGACAGTGTTGTCAAGCAGTGAGGCAGCAATGAGTTTGCCATCGGGAGAAAGCTTAACAGCCAAAACATCATCAGACAGTTCCAACGTGCGAGTATGTTTCAGCTTCAAGCGCGGGACAGTACGAGATGTTCCAGGAACCTCTTCTTGCTCAACGCGGAACTCCCAGAACTTGACTGTCTTGTCAGCACTTCCAGTAACGAGCGTCTTACCGTCGGCACTGATATCAAGCGACCACACAGCACCGGCATGAGCATCCTCAACTTCCTCATGGACTGACGAGCTGGCAATATCGTAAAGAGTGAGAGCACCCTCCTTGGTACCAGTCACAACCATGGCATCACCCGGAAGGAAACTGGAGCATAGGACGTAGCCACAATCGAAGCTTCGCAGACAGTTGCTTGTCTGGACGTTCCATAGTTTCAGAGAACCGTTTGATGCGCTGACCACCATTTTGTTATCTGAGCTGATAGCAAGTGAGCGAATGTCCGAGCGGTGACCTGCATGCTCGACAGAGTACACTCGCGAATATTCAGCGGGTCCAGACTGCTTCTTCTTGCCAGAACCAGTATCGGCAGATACACTGTAGTACTCCACGCAGTTATTAGAGAGAGTCACCAGTAGCTCAAGAGACTGCTGAGACTTCATTCGGCTGTTAGACTGGGCCCAGTCAAATCCACGCACACGAGCTGGGGTTCGGATAATCGTGTAGGGGATGAACTGCTCCTCTACATTATCTTCTGAAATGGACTCGTCGGGCTCAAGACCCTTTTCTTTTCGTCGTCGCTGCTTTCTCTGGACTGATCGTTTCACCTCTGCGGCAGTTCGCTTTCTCCAAACCTCTACTGATTTGTCGGCGTTGGCAATCGCGAAAAACTGCTGTCCAGGATGGAATTTGATGCCGATTCCACGCTCTCCACTTTGCTTCATGAGAGAGCCTACCTCGATGACCTTGGATCCATCAGCCTTTGATAGATCTACCGACCAAAACTTGATATCCTTAGTAGTTCCACTTGTTAGGACACGGAATCGGGTCTCGACCATTTCGTCCTCTGGAGCAGATTCGTCGGACTCTTCTATTTCAATTCCCATACTCCAGCATTCTCCACGGTGGGCAGCATGAGTCTCAATACACTGTTGGACTTCCAAATCCCACAACTTGATGAGACCATCCTTCGCCGTACTCAGCAGCCATCTGTCGTTGTCGGTGTTCAAGAAATGAGCGCTAGTGATTTGATCGCGATGGCTTCTAAGACGGTAAAGACCCACCTCACCAATTAGGTCCCAGACGATAATATTTGAGTCGCGGGATCCGCTGACGAGTCGAGTTCCAGATTTGTCAAAGGAAAGCACGGAAATAGCCGACTTGTGTCCGTTGAAGGTCACCATGATGGTACCCGACTGCACATCCCATACACGGATCGATCCGTCGGTGTATCCCGAGGCAATAAGCTGTCCTGTGGAGTCCACTTCAACGTAAGAAACTTCGGCAAGGACATTGGGCTCTTGTAACCGAGTCAACAGCGTGTTTGTCTTGATATCCCATATTAGAACTTGTTCGAGACCACCAACCACGGCGCGACCGCTTGACGTCGCAGAAGCAGAGCTCTGAGGAGCCATCCAGGCAACATTGCTGTTGGATGAGATGACTCCAAACGAGGTCAGAGCCTCATATCTAGAATACGATTTAACCATCGGGTTGCTAGATGATGAAGGTAATTAGAGATGAGATCAAAAATATTTTACTCCACTGAAATAAATTTCAGCCGCTTCGGCACAGCCGTCCGAAAGCCATGATGCGTAACCTTCGCCAACGCCGCGACTTACTTTCCAATCCATGGACGAATTAAATTACGATGCCGATTTTTCAACAGGCCGAGGCATCGATGACGAAAAGCTGAGAAGCAGCAACGAAGCTGCCATCTTCTTGGTCCTGAAACTGCCAGATATACCGTACAGCGTCAGCAACAGCTCAGTAAGATTTGTTGGCTTTCACCATTGCTGTCACTGTTAAAGTGACGTATTAACTGAGATACGAACGAACCTTCGAGGTCGAGGGCTCAGCGAAATCGCAGTTTGGTTCGAAGATACATGTAAAGTTGCCTAGGTTATGACGTCCGTTTGATACTAATACTCAGCCGAGAGGAGATCCAGAACTGCCTACGTATGTAGCACAGACGATGACAGCTTGGCTCAGCTGGCAACTGCGCAGCTTGAACTCGTTGACGGGATTGTTCTTTCACCGGTTCTGATGGTTTGTTGGAGATGTACAAAGTGTCGTCAGATCAACTACAGTCGTTTCGATGAGACATGCAGGGAGTGCAGAGCCACCCGCAAGATGACTGGGTTTTGCGATGTTGGAAGGTCAGACACTCCTTTTGCATTGCTTGTACCTATTGAAGAGGAGGTCTCAAATGAGCAGCTGTTTGCGCAGCTAAGCTCCAAATATGACGGTCTGCTGAGATTGCTGCGTGCAAGCTTCGTCGCCGATTCAACATCGGCAGGGTTTGCCATTTTGCAGTTTGAGTCGATAGAACAGGCCGAGCGAGCCGTCAAGAGTAGCTCTGTGCCTCATCGTCTTTATAAATCGCACTACTCTGTCTTTCAGCCAGACGATAGTGGGAAACCGGGAGGGTTCATGACTGATGCTGGACACCACATGAACCACTGGCACAGCGGCGTGTACGTGACGCAGTACCCAGTCCTTGTACGAGACATGGAGGTTGCACCGCATGATGGGGCTGCGACCAAGTCAAAGAAACGCAAAGCTCCTCGGACAGATCACCTTCCCTTACAGGTTCAGTGGAAGCGTCGCGAGGAAAAGCCTGATGGAGAGCACAAGGCACCAAGACCCACCGAGTCTAAGCCTGTTGAGTCCTTTGCAGACTTGGAACGCAACGTCTGCTACCTGTGCATGCGCAAATTCGACTCTCCGTCTGATATCGATGCGCACGAGACTATGTCAGAGCGGCATCTATACAATCTTTCCAAACCGTCGCTCGTCGAGAAAGCACGCAGTATTGGCCAAAAGCTACAGAAGCACAGTGCACATTGAGCATATTAATCTAGTGAACCGTCTACTAAGAGGACCCAGTGACACTGGCCAGTGTACTGGCCAGTGTACTGGGATGTATTTAGGAATTTATGAGGGACATGGCAAGCGGATCACGTAGCACAACATTAGGCCTCGATCTCGGCACGGTGAGACTCGTGGGCGTATCGCAGTCCGCAGTATAGACAGGCGTGGGTGCCAGGCTTGTCCAAGCTGATGTAAATCTTAGGGTGACCCTGGGCGCCTCGGCCTCCATCGCAGACGGCAGTGTGAGAGTCGAGGAAACGCACAGGCTCCTTGGCAATGAGATCAATGGCAGCATAGGGCCGTGGCTGGAGGTTGAGGTCCTTCTGCTCGAAGCGAGGACCGACCTGGGCCTCGGATCGCGGTCGCTGTGAAGGAGCCCAGGTCTCGGCTCGGTTGGGTGCTTGCTGGTTGAGAATCTTTTGCTCGGCCGTCTCAGGTACCGCACTCGAGTAAGCACGACGTGCCGCAACAGGCACGCGAGAAGCGTAACGAACCGACCGACTCAGCATGCTGGCAACCGACTTGTGTAATATGAACTGAGGAAGCTGAAGTCGTTCAAGTTTGTCAATTTACGGCGCTTATGATTGGTGAGTGCGGTTGCGGTGTAACCGCATATGCTTATATGGTGCAGACTTCGCCAGTAATAAGCCTAGTCTCTGTGCCGCGTTTCCCTGTCTTTACCTTTATTACTTATCGCTTTACATTTCAACAGTAAAATGGTTCAACCGATTCCGCACAAGAAAGACTACGAGGTCGTCCACCGTCTTATGACTATCGACAAGATAACACATAACTGGGATTACCTCACGATGCACTGCTTGACACGCAACATCAAACCGCACCAGATGCACGCTAAGCTCATCAGCGAGAAAATCAAGACGACTTCTCCTGTTCCGCAGTTCTTTTAAACCTGTATATGACGGCTCGGTCGAATGCTTGCGACATATTGAGACGCTGTCAGCGGAACACCGCCACTCTAACAGGCCATAATGAAGGCCGCTGCTGACACGAAACGAACCCGAAACCGACGCCTGTTATCTAGCAGCATATGCAAGTATACGTTTGCAAGCCGTGCGATGGAGAGGAGGTTCAAAAAAAATATAAATCAGCACTCGACGACGGAATTGTCCCAAGGTTTCTTATTCGAGTGTCCATTTTTGTCGAAATGGCCGTGTTAAGGCAGCCTCCACGGACGCCAGTGCGTCGGAGCACATCGGGGTCGGGGAACATGCATCGGAAGTTTGGTGACGACAACGACAACGAGGTCGAAAAGGAAGTGGCCTCGATAGCTTCTCGTCAATCTAAAGTTGAGCAAGGCGACGAAGAAGAAGATTCGGATTCAGATGATGCTCCTGAAGAAGAAGGACTTGCCCTGTCCGCAGAGCTGTCGATTCAGCAACAGCGCCAGAGAGAAAAACTAGAACGAGAAGCCAACAGAGAACAAAAGGACTTGCGACGAAAGCGAGAAGCTACTCTACAATCACAACGAGAAGCTGCTCGACCAGCCGAATCAACACTACTTCCTGATGACCTATTGTCAGCTCTTGAGAGCGAGAAGCAGGCCAAAGTCACCGAAGAACTGTCGGCTCCTAAACTGAAGACCCGTGGTAAGCACCTTCGCCTAGATTCACATGTCAAGCCAAAGTCCATCTTTCACAAGGGCCCAGTCAGCGTTAAAGTGCTCGACAAGACCCACAAATTGGCACCGGCACATGAGTCGGTGGTGTCTAGTGTACGGGACCGGTTATTGCATCGTCGCAGTGTGCGTCGCAAGTAATTATTTAATACATACAGCGTTGAGATATATCAACTGAAATTTAGATGTCGGGCACGAGCAGCGTGACGAGAGGAATGAGCATTCCGACAGTTGAAAGCATCAGATCGGTAGCTTCAGTCTGTTCAGTCTGTGTGTTTGACGTGTCATGATTCATGTCTTGCATCTCTTGCATGGCGTGCATCGCGACATATAGGAACGTTCCTCCACTGAACACGAGCAGAATGCCTGTCCACCACTGGATAGAGGACGAGTCGCTCGATCCTAACACGACGATTAGAAAGTAGGAGATGATGGCACCAACAGGAGCAGCTGCTGCAAAGATTCCAAGGTCTCGTTTAGCACGGAAGTTGGAGAATCCGTTGCGAAGTAGAACCGTTGTGAGTCCAAACGACGCAGGTGCCTTGTGGATCATGATAGCCACAAAGATAATTGTTTCGAGAGCCGAGCTCCCCGTTGCGACCGAGGCACCTAGTGCCACGCCATCAGCGATAGCATGAATGATGAGCCCAATGGATGTCGCCGAGCCTGCCTCATCTCCTGCTCCACTTGTGCCATTCTGAGCACTGGGAGCCTCGGGCGTTAGGCTCGTGAACCGCAGATTCGACATGTCTATGCCCATTGGCAGACGACCGCGCGCTGACTTGGCAACCACTGCAGGGGCCTTGTCAATGAGGTACATGAGCATGAACCCACAGATGAGCGCGAGACCAATGGCCCTTCGGCTCGATTCGCCAGCTTCTTCATCATCACCACTCGATACCGAATACATGGCTTCTGCTCCCTCGGGGATGATGACAATGAGCGATGTTCCAACGAGAATACCTGTTCCAAGTGACGAGATCATGCGAATGTTGGCTTGAGACAGGTTGAAGAACAGCGGTGTCAGTCCCACGAGAAACGAACTTCGGTTAGCATTGAGTCGTCCCAGTTCCTTTCCCCTCTTTCTCTCTAACTCACCTCGCTCCCATGAGCACGCATAGTATTAATAATGTCAGAAGTGCTGACATTGTCGTGTTCTTTTATGATTTCGGTTGCGGAATGATGGATTTCGGCCAACCTTCGAGTTTAATATATACGGCTACACGCGGTGCATAATCAGCACGTCAGATCCGAGGTGCAATGAAGCGAGATAAGTGAAGGAAGCAATTGAAGCAATAATTCTACGTGTTTTGGATTGCAAAAATCGTGTAATGAAGGAGGAGGATATCATTGATGGGTGTATTTATCATTTGAACCGTTAGACACTGGATTTGAGTATTCCTTAGGTATAGTGAAGATATGCATCAAAGTCTAGGGTAATAAAGCCATTGACAGTATAAGGTAACAAGTCATCGACTCGCTATACAGTAGCAACAAGCAGGACACCATAAAATCATTCAAATATATTCATGCGTTATTCGTTGTCGCCATATTGAGGTCTTTGTGCCATGGCCGTTGAAGAGCTAAACAAGGCATGCAATAGCCCCCCTCCTCCAATCAAACTCTCTCCACGACTCGCTTCTCAATCAATAGAACCGACGCTCGTGTAATTGGCAACTCCAAAATAAAGGAAAACAACAAAAAGTCCCACACAGAGGTCCTCAACCATGGCCTTGCCTATTTGCAAGTATCGAGAGAGCATTATCAGGTACTGTCTGAATGGGTTGGGCAAAACTGCAGCAAACGTCGCAATCAACGAATTGGCTGGCGGTGAGCCCTTTTCAACAATGAATCTAGTCGAATGGACCAGAATCTCCAGTGTCACAAAACACCACACGAGCCAATGAGGCGACGTGTTGTCGTCAAATGAGCGCAAGTACCATACTGCACTGGTCAGCACTAGGCTCAGTCGAAGCCACAGCCACCTAGTCTCTGCCCTGTCCACAACCTTGGCAGCATTTTGCGGTGGTTTCGCTGAAGACCCCATGAACGGATTGCCCTGGCCTCCTCCTGGCGCTGAATCTCCAAACATGGCAGCCATTGACGCCCAGGCGTCTGCAGGATTCTGTGCCCCCTGGTAATCTGCTCCCAGCTCGCCAAGTAGCATTGAAAGAGGATCTGAAACAGGTGGATCCGGTGCTAGCAAATCGTCACTATCCACTGTGTTGCTGTTATCTTGAATAGGCGTTGGTAGCTTATGATCTTAGAGAGTTAGAAAACAGCACATTTGTTAAAACCGCCACGTCTTACTTACCTTTGTAGTCAGGACCGTCAGGATTCGACACTTTGGTAATCTGAGCCAGTCTAGATGTTCCTCCCGCCTGAATCCGTGCCTTTCGGCGCTCTCTCCGCGCTGCTGCTTCGTCCATTCTGCGATTTGGAGGTATAATAACATAGATTCTATCAAGACTAGAACCTATTAACAGTCAGTCACGTGATGCACGGTTTGTGAGCTATATTGACTACGCCAACACAGCTCTCCTATACCAATTTTAATTATACAAAATGTATTCGATACAAAATTATCTAGTTAAAGATACAGGAAAGAAGAAGAAATCACAAAACAAAAGAAGATTTAAAAGAGGCACAAAGCGGCAACAAGAGATACCAGCACCGAGACGCTGACGGCTCTCGAGGAAGCGCCAGAAGTCTGTTCGGTACCAGCACTTCCAGCAGCGCCCGACTCGGAGCCGGAACCAGGTGAACCAGCACCTGCGGCACCCGAGCCAGAGCCTGATGAGCCAGAGCCTGATGAGCCTGATGAGCCTGATGAGCCTGAGCCCGATGAGCCAGAGCCAGAGCCAGAAGATCCAGAGCCGGAAGAGCCAGAGCCAGAGCCAGAGCCAGAAGAGCCAGAAGAGCCTGAGCCCGATGAGCCAGAGCCAGAAGATCCAGAGCCGGAAGAGCCAGAGCCAGAGCCAGAGCCGGAAGAACCAGAGCCTGAGCCTGAGCCTGAAGAGCCTGAGCCAGAAGAGCCTGAGCCTGAGCCTGAGCCTGAGCCTGAGCCAGAAGAGCCTGAGCCTGAGCCTGAGCCAGAAGAGCCTGAGCCAGAAGAGCCTGAGCCAGAAGAGCCTGAGCCTGAGCCAGAAGAGCCTGAGCCTGAGCCAGAAGAGCCTGAGCCTGAGCCAGAAGAGCCTGAGCCTGAGCCAGAAGAGCCTGAGCCTGAGCCAGAAGAGCCTGAGCCTGAGCCAGAAGAGCCTGAGCCTGAGCCAGAAGAGCCTGAGCCTGAGCCAGAAGAGCCTGAGCCTGAGCCAGAAGAGCCTGAGCCTGAGCCAGAAGAGCCTGAGCCTGAGCCAGA